>CM068376.1:153510139-154110139 GCA_034769895.1 Magicicada septendecula | reverse complement strand
AGCCAATACGGTTTTATCTTGCACAAATGGTTTTCAAATGATCAGACCATTATAGCTTCGCACGCTCATTCCTCCCTCGAACTTAGCAAAAATCAAACTGTGCGTACTTTAGGTATTCAATGGAACATTGACGAAGATAGTTTCGTATATAGTGTCCAGAGACATGTCAATGTAGAGGTATTCAACAAGAGAAGGGTATTATCAATTATCGCAGGAATTTACGACCCTATGGGACTCATTGGCCGGTTACATTCTGCTGTAAGCATTTTATGCAGATATTGTGGTTGACAGGTACAAGTTGGGACGAACCCTTATCAGATTCAGTATCTAATCAGTGGGTAGAACTTTATTCTCAGCTGATTTCAGACACTTACTTTAAAATTCCAAGGTCTGTAAAGAGTTTGAATAATTCGCAAATAATTTCATTCCAGCTCCATGGATTTGCCGACGCGTCAGCAAAGGGTTACGCGTGTTGTATTTATCTGCGTACGGTCTATTCAAACTACGTCATGTCATCAACCTTGTTATGTTCTAAATCTAGAGTCGCTCCCTTGAAGCAGATAACATTACCCAGACTTGAACTTTGCGCCTGTCTCTTATTGGCTCAGTTGGCTTCCAAGGTTATAGACGCCGTGAGTTACAAATTCGACGACTTATATTTTTACTCGGACTCAATGATAGCATTACATTGGATTCACCAGCAGTCTTCCAGATGGAAGGTATTTGTCGCCAACCGTGTTGCGGAGATACAGCGTCTCACTACAAGGGGTACCTGGCATCATGTCTCGTCACTGGACAACCCTGCCGACATATTATCGCGTGGTTGTCTCCCACGGGTTTTACACAGCCACCCACAATGGTGGCATGGTCCATCCTGGTTGTCCCATGAGTCATCATCATGGCCCATCTGTTCCTTCGATGCCCACTCACCTTGCACTCATCCCGAACTTGAGCAGGAACAACGTAAGCAGGTCCAAACCTCATTCATTGTAGCTTCATCTACGTCTAGCTGTTTTGAAATCTACTCATCGCTCTCAAGGCTGCTTCGTGTATTTTCGTATTGCCGTCGATTCATTCGGAACTCTAGGCTCCCCATACCTGATAGGGGCACTTCCTTTTTAACTGCCCAGGAGTTGCATGATACACTTTTGGTTTTTATTCGCCAGTCCCAGCAATTGCACTTTAGCATCGAAATTAAGGAACTTGAGGCACAACGCTGCATCCCTAATAATAGTAAAATTCTTTCACTCAACCCCTTTCTGGATAATGCGGGACATTACGCGTGGGCGGACGTCTTCAGCACTCGCAGCTTACCTATGATAACAAACACCAGATCATACTCCACCCGCATTCTCACCTCAGTAAATTAATCATAGAGGGCAAGCATCTTCGTCTACTACATGCTGGGGTACAATTGACTCAGCACTCTCTACGGCAAAAATATTGGATAATTAATGATAAATCATATATAAGATCAGTAATACACAAATGTATCACTTGTTTTCGTTTGCGTGCTAGGAGCGCAAGCCAATTAGGACAATTACCCCCTTCCCGGGTTACTCCTGCTAAGCCATTTTCTCAATCTGCAGTCGATTACGCCGGTCCCGTGCTTATACGCCATGGCGGGTAGCGTTCAAACGCTACCCTGGAACTACCTGGAACTAGTCTCAGATCTTACCTCAGACGCCTTCATAGCAGCATTAAAACGGTTTGTTGCGCGTAGAGGTATCGCTGATCATATATTTTCCGACAATGGTACAAATTTTCGTCGTGCTAGTAGCTCACTTCACGAATTGTACAAACTTTTTCTTTCTAATGGTTTTGAACAGACCACCCAGGATTTTACCACTGCCCAATGCATCAAATGGTCTTTTATTCCTCCTCAGCATATCATTTCGGTGGCCTGTGGGAAAGCGGAGTCAAGAGCGTCAAATTCCATTTGCGGCGCGTCGTCGGCGGAACCATCCTTACCTTTGAGGAGTATTATACTATCCTAACTCAAATAGAATCCTGCCTCAACTCACGCCCTTTGTTCGCCATCTCCAATGACTCTAGGTACCCCGAACCTTTAACACCAGCTGACCTCCTGGTTGGTTCTCCGCTCACTGCACTCCCGGAACCTGACTATTCCCAAGTCAATATTAGTCGTCTGGGCAGATGGCAGCTGCTCCAAAAATTCACTCAATCTATATGGAACAGGTGGTCGAAAGATTACTTGCACCAGTTGCAACAACGCAACAAATGGCGCAGCCCGTCAAAAAATTTGACTCCCGTACAACTCGTCCTTATTGTAGATGACAATTCCCCCCCACTGCAGTGGAAACGCGGGGTAATCACGAACGTCTATTCGGGTCAGGATTCAATAGTGCGCGTCGCGGATGTTCGCACCGCTAATGGTATCCTACGCCGACCCATTCATAAATTGGGTCCACATCCGGTGGCATTAGAGTAAGCGCATAAGCATTCATGCAACACGTATCAGAAATGTGAATTTTATCGCATTATCGAGCGTCACGCCCGGGACATTCCCCGGGCGATCACATGATTTATATTGTTCTGATTCCTACACTATTATTATGTCTTCCACTATTGTATTCACTTTTTGGTTATGTATTTTTGAATTTTTTGGGGATTGTTATTCTAATATTATTGTATCAATTATTACGTCATTTGCTAATGTACTATTTTATGGTTATGTATTTTTGAATTTTTGGGGAATTGTTATTCCAATATCATGCATGTAAATTATTATGTCTTTGTCATTGTTTTATTACCTGTTGCATATTATTGAATTTTTATGATCATTATCTTATTATTATGTACTGCCAACTATTATGTCTGCCTGATTGTTGTATTATCATGTATCATTACCATGTTATAATGTGTTATGGAATTGTATTATCATTGTTCTATTACTATGTAAAATAAATCATTATGTATTATGTATTCTGACATGAATTTGGTATGTTAATCATATTGTTATCTACTATTAATTTTCTGGGTGTCATTGCTCTACTGTTATACATGTCAATTGTTATGTCATTGTTATTGTATTAGCAGTTGTCATGTATTATTGAATTTGTTATCATGTAATGTCGATTACCATGTACTATTCACAAAATTATTTAAGTTGCAAAATCGCCCCGATTTTGTGCGGGAAGTATGGTTCAACTTTGTACTGTATGAAAACTTTGTACTGTAAAGTGCCGCATTGCAGGTGCGTGTAGTGACGTCATTTTTCTATCTATTATCTGTTGCCGGTTTGATACAGGCTGACAGCAGCAAAAATTTAAATTAGTTCCTTGCAAGACTCCGTACAGGCAACACGCCTTCTTTGCTAGCCGCGGCTACATAAAGTTCTAATATTTTCTAATTTTAGCATGACCATCATGCAATAATTTACTTCGGTGATCTCGGCTTCTACAAACTATCATGGTTTTTCAATATTTAATTCTATATTAATTCTCGGCATTATGCCGCGCTAAAACTGCACGCGCCAGCAATTATTTCCTGTTAATTTTTCAATAAACTATTATCTCAAGAATATATACAGTCCACTTCATCATTTCATTTCACTAGCACCTCAATAAGCGTTCTAAGACCAACTTAAGATTTATCGAGAGCGTCTAAGACGCAACATTTTTGGTCCTCCGGGCCGGATTTTTGGTCCACCGCGACCGGATAGTGGTCTACTACGATTTCAAAAATATTTCATTCAATGGGCCCAAACGACGTTTGGTACTAGCCCCAACATTTTCAAACTTCAGATTGCTGGCCGTTGCATGGCTTCTAAAAATTACTTCATACTCAACACTGCAAGAACCTGCAGAGCAGCAACTCTGAGACGACAAGACACGGCAAGACAGCATCATTTGTTCTACAACAACGCAATTCCACAAATCTAAAACTACGGAGAGCTACAACTTAAAGCGTCACCCCAGGCAGAAACAGGCGGTGCGCCAACTTCTAAGGATTGCCGAACAGGATCGAACAACGTGATCGAAGCCAGATTGAGCACGCCGGGATTCAACATGCACGTGACTATAAACTTTCATTTTTATAATTTTTCATGTATAGTTGATGGGTACAGCAAACTAAGTAATATTTTTGCACAGATTTAATAAGCATTTAATAATTTCTATATGAACAAATATTATTGTCAAGTGGCCATAAACTTGTATTTTTATCTAGATTTTCATATGCACATACGTACATAAATTTTCATTTACGTAGCTGTACTATAATACATTAAGAAATTTAAGTGATGTGATAGGGCTATAGGTATATTGTCATTTTGAATAATTCATATTTTTTAATAACTTTCATAACTATTTTTTAAGCAAGTGAAGTACCTATTATAGTAAGTCATATATTAAGGTGTACACAGATCACTGGCTCCCGCATCATATCAGATTTCAGCAAATTATCCACAATTACAACAATTGTTCAACTGCTCTACATTTAACTATTGTTTTCAAATCATATTTTACATTACGGTCATGGCTGATGTGAAGGTGTTAATTAAGAAACGGGGCACAATTAAGGCGTCTATATCCCGTGTGAATACTTTCGCTGACAATTTCAACCCGGACATAATCGATTATCATGCATTGAAAATTAAACTCCGCCATTTGATGGAATTGTCCGCGAAGTATGACGAAATTCAGACTCAGATTTAGGCTGACGATTCCGATTTCGCATCAGTCAGTGACAGAATTCAAACAGAGGATGATCTCTGTAATATTGAGTGCAAGTTACACCATTTATTAGAGCAGTTAGAGAAGGTGAACAAGAAACCGTTGATTCAAGCTCAAGTTACACCAATTAAACGCCCCTCCCTATACAGTTAGAGCCGATTAAACTGCCCTGCTTCTCAGGCAGCATTATTGATTGGCAACATTATTATAATATATTTGTGGAATTAGTGCACGTCAGAACTGACCTGACGGACATTCAGAAATTACACTATTTGCAGTCTTCATTAAGGGACGAGGCGTTAAATGTAATAAAATCTCTTCCAATCACTCATGAAAATTATGCGGTAGCTATTGATCTATTAAAGGCCAGGTACGACAGCAAATTAATTGTCTCAGCCTATCACATAGGGAATGTCTTGGGCGTGAAGTCCATTCAACAAGAGTCCATGGTTAGCATTTCCAAGTTCAATGACGAGATTACCGCGAATATAAACGCTTTAAATTCATTGAATTTAACGGTAAACACATTTGAAATAATTTCGTTCAATACTTAACGCAAAAACTCGATAACCAGACGTGTCGGCTCTGGAAAGAAAGTCTTCCAGATGAGCGATTTCCTAATTTCGATAATTTTATTAAATTTTTAAATGATAGAAGGCAGTTACTGCAAAACGTCAACGCCACGACCAGCTTGGTAAGCAGAATAAATGTAAGCGATAAGACCAAGACGTGACGTGACACAAACGTGGCAGACGTGAGCGGTTATCGCAAGGCTATTAAACCGGTTGATATAACGAGTTCGACATTCCATTCTTATATCAGTAATAACATCTGTCAGCTGTGTCGTGGTAAACACCGCCTTTCTGACTGTCAAAAATTAGTGGCTATGTCTCCCATGGAACGAAAAAACATTTTAATTAAAAATAAACTCTGCTTAAATTGCATACGTCCAGGCCATGATCTCGTACACTGTCCTTCCAAATTTGCTTGCAGGACATGCGCTAAACTCCACCACACAATGATCCACGTATCAGGCAATAACGCTTCGTGCAGCAACAATCAGTTTTCACTAAAACTGCAAACTAACAAATCTATATTATTATCCACCGCTGTCTGCATGACAGCTGACCATGCAGGTAGGAAGCACCCAGTTAGGATTTTATTGGACTCAGGATCGCAAGCTAACTTCTGCACCATGAATTTCGCACGTCGCATGGGTCTAAAACTAATTAAATCTCAAATACCCATCACCGGTATAAATAATTCATTATCTCAAGCTGACTTCAGTACCAGGGTAAGGTTGCATTCACGTTATAAGAATTTTAGTTTAAACATACATTGCGCTGTGCTTCCCAGTATCACGAATAATCTCCCTGCGGAATCATTTGATATCTCATCCTTACATTTACCCAAAGGCATATTCCTAGCCGACCCACAACTGAACTTCTCTTCGCAAATCGACCTATTGCTTGGTGCTCAGTATTACTTACAATTAATTGAACCTGTCAAATTCATCCGTAGCCCACACTTTCCCATAATACAGGAGACAAAATTGGGATTCATTCTCGCGGGTAACTTGCCATTTAATGTAGACATGACAAAACCTGTCTCATCATTCATAGCATGTGAGGATAATAATGCCATTTCCTCGCAACTAAAGGACTTTGGAAGTTAGAGGACATTGCTATTCGTGCTCCCTCCGCTGAGCACTCGGAATGCGAAAGTCATTTTGTATCTCATACTTTCCGTAACAATGATGGCAGATTTGTGGTATCCCTACCTCGCAGGTCATACAATTCTCATTTGGGCGATTCTCTTCACGGAGCTATCCGCAGGTTTCAAGCACTGGAACTCAAGTTCAAGCAGAACCCTGCTCTTCACAAAGACTATAGCGCATTCATGCATGAATATTTCACTCTTGGTCACATGTCTTTGCTTAATGCATACGATTTGTCAGTTAACCAGTCAGACACCTTTTACTTGCCGCACCACTCAGTTTTTAAAGGCTCTAGTATAACTACCAAATTGCGAGTCGTTTTCGACGGCTCTGCCAAAACGACAAATAATTTGTCCTTGAACGACACATTCATGGTTGGTCCCACGGTCCAGCAGGATCTGTTCTCTATTACGACTCGATTTCGCACTCACCGATATGTCCTCATTACGGACATTGAGAAGATGTATCGGCAAATTTTAGTTAATCCCAAGGATTCCAATTTGCAGCGTATTGTCTGGCGCGACGCCCCCCCATAGGGAACTCAAACATTACGCCTTGAGGACAGTCACATATGGGACTGCAAGCTCGTCATTTCTTGCTACAAGATGTCTAGCTCAAATAGCCCAGGAAAATAAAACTAAACACCTTATAGCTTGCTCAGCCATTGGAAACGATTTTTATGTGGACGATCTCATGACCGGTTCAGATAACCCGCACGTCCTATCTAAAATGAAATCCTACATTACAGATGTATAAAGCCAATACGGTTTTATCTTGCACAAATGGTTTTCAAATGATCAGACCTTTATAGCTTCGCACGCTCCTTCCTCCCTCGAACTTAGCAAAAATCAAACTGTGCGTACTTTAGGTATTCAATGGAACATTGACGAAGATAGTTTCGTATATAGTGTCCAGAGACATGTCAATGTAGAGGTATTCAACGAGAGAAGGTTATTATCAATTATCGCAGGAATTTACGACCCTATGGGACTCATTGGCAGGTTACATTCTGCTGTAAGCATTTTATGCAGATATTGTGGTTGACAGGTACAAGTTGGGACGAACCCTTATCAGATTCATTATCTAATCAGTGGGTAGAACTTTATTCTCAGCTGATTTCAGACACTTACTTTAAAATTCCAAGGTCTGTAAAGAGTTTGAATAATTCGCAAATAATTTCATTCCAGCTCCATGGATTTGCCGACGCGTCAGCAAAGGGTTACGCGTGTTGTATTTATCTGCGTACGGTCTATTCAAACTACGTCATGTCATCAACCTTGTTATGCTCTAAATCTAGAGTCGCTCCCTTGAAGCAGATAACATTACCCAGACTTGAACTTTGCGCCTGTCTCTTATTGGTTCAGTTGGCTTCCAAGGTTATAGACGCCGTGAGTTACAAATTCGACGACTTATATTTTTACTCGGACTCAATGATAGCATTACATTGGATTCACCAGCAGTCTTCCAGATGGAAGGTATTTGTCGCCAACCGTGTTGCGGAGATACAGCGTCTCACTACAAGGGGTACCTGGCATCATCTCTCGTCACTGGACAACCCTGCCGACATTTTATCGCGTGGTTGTCTTCCTCAGGTTTTACACAGTCACCCACAATGGAGGAATGGTCCTTCCTGGTTGTCCCATGAGTCATCATCATGGCCCATCTGTGCCTTCGATGCCCACTCACCCTGCGCTCATCCCGAACTTGAGCAGGAACAACGTAAGCAGGCCCAAACCTCATTCATTGTAGCTTCATCTACGTCTAGCTGTTTTGAAAACTACTCATCGCTCTCGAGGCTGCTTCGTGTATTTTCGTATTGCCTTCTATTCATTCGGAACTCTAGGCTCCCCATAGCTGATAGGGGCACTTCTTTTTAACTGCCCAGGAGTTGCATGATACACTTTTGGTTTTTATTCGCCAGTCCCAGCGATTGCACTTTAGTATCGAAATTAAGGAACTTGATGCACAACGCTGCATCCCTAATAATAGTAATATTCTTTCACTCAACCCCTTTCTGGATAATGCGGGGACATTACGCGTGGGCGGACGTCTTCAGCACTCGCAGCTTACCTATGATAACCAACACTAGATCATACTCCACCCGCATTCTCACCTCAGTAAATTAATCATAGAGGGCAAGCATCATCGTCTACTACATGCTGGGGTACAATTGACTCAGCACTCTCTACGGCAAAAATATTGGATAATTAATGATAAATCATATATAAGATCAGTAATACACAAATGTATCACTTGTTTTCGTTTGCGTGCTAGGAGCGCAAGCCAATTAGGACAATTACCCCCTTCCCGGGTTACTCCTGCTAAGCCATTTTCTCAATCTGCAGTCGACTACGCTGGTCCCGTGCTTATACGCCATGGCGGGCAACATTCAAAAACGACGTCAAGGGCTTATATTGCTTTATTTATATGCATGACCACTAAGGCCATTCACCTGGAACTAGTCTCAGATCTTACCTCAGACGCCTTCATAGCAGCATTAAAACGGTTTATTGCGCCTAGAGGTATCCCTGATTAGATATTTTCCGACAATGGTACAAATTTTCGTCGTGCTAGTAGCTCACTTCACGAATTGTACAAACTTTTCCTTTCTAATGGTTTTGAACAGACCACCCAGGATTTTACCACTGCCCAAGGCATCAAATGGTCTTTTATTCCCCCTCAGCACATCATTTCGGTGGCCTGTGGGAAAGCGGAGTCAAGAGCGTCAAATTCAATTTACGGCGCGTCGTCGGCGGAACCATCCTTACCTTTGAGGAGTATTATACTATCCTAACTCAAATAGAATCCTGCCTCAACTCACGCCCTTTGTTCGCCATCTCCAATGACTCTAGGGACCCCGAACCTTTAACACCAGCTGACTACCTGGTTAGTTCTCCGCTCACTGCACTCCCGGAACCTGACTATTCCCAAGTCAATATTAGTCGTCTGGGCAGATGGCAGCTGCTCCAAAATTCACTCAATCTATATGGAACAGGTGGTCGAAAGATTACTTGCACCAGTTGCAACAACGCAACAAATGGCGCATCCCGTCAAAAAATTTGACTCCCGGACAACTCGTCCTTATTCTAGATGACAGTTCCCCCCACTGCAGTGGAAACGCGGGGTAGTCACGAACGTCTATTCGGGTCAGGATTCAATAGTGCGCGTCGCGGATGTTCGCACCGCTAATGGTATCCTACGCCGACCCATTCATAAATTGGGTCCACATCCGGTGGCATTAGAGTAAGCGCATGAGCATTCATGCGACACGTATCAGAAATGTGAACTTTATCGCATTATCGTGCGTCACGACCGGGACATTCCCCGGGCGATCACATGATTTATATTGTTCTGATTCCTACACTATTATTATGTCTTTCACTATTCTATTTACTTTGTGGTTATGAATTTTTGAATTTTTTGGGGATTGTTATTCTAATATTATTGTATCAATTATTACGTCATTTGCTAATGTACTATTTTATGGTTACGTATTTTTGAATTTTTTGGGAATTGTTATTCCAATATCATGCATGTAAATTATTATGTCTTTGTCATTGTTTTATTACCTGTTGCATATTATTGAATTTTTATGATCATGATCATAATCATTATCATTATGATGATTATTATGTACTGCCAACTATTATGTCTGCCTGATTGTTGTATTATCATGTATCATTACGATGTTATAATGTGTTATGGAATTGTATTATCATTGTTCTATTACTATGTAAAATAAATCATTATGTATTATGTATTCTGACATGAATTTGGTTTGTTAATCATATTGATATCTACTATTAATTTTCTGGGTGTCATTGCTCTACTGTTATACATGTCAATTGTTATGTCATTGTTATTGTATTAGCAGTTGTCATGTATTATTGAATTTGTTATCATGTAATGTCGATTACCATGTACTATTCACACAATTATTTAAGTTGCAAAATCGCCCCGATTTTGTGCGGGCAGTACGGTTCAACTTTGTACTGTATGAAAACTTTGTACTGTAAAGTGCCGCATTACAGGTGCGTGTAGTGACGTCATTTTTCTATCTATTATCTGCTGCCGGTTTGATACAGGCTGACAGCAGCAAAAATTTAAATTAGTTCCTTGCAAGACTCCGTACAGGCAACACGCCTTCTTTGCTAGCCGCGGCTACATAAAGTTCTAATATTTTCTAATTTTAGCATGACCATCATGCAATAATTTACTTGGGCGACCTCGGCCTCTAAAAACTATCATGGTTTTTGAATATTTAATTCTATATTGATTCTCGGCATTATGCCGCGCTAAAACTGCACGCGCCAGCAATTATTTCCTGTTAATTTTTCAATAAACCATTATCTCAAGAATATATATAAATATTCATCATTTCATTTCACCAGCACCACAGTAAGCGTTTAAAAACCAACTTAAGATTTATCGAGAACGTCTAAGACGCAACAAGTAGTAGTTTGAGCGTAAAGAAAATATTTCAAGAAAACGTTACTCTTTTTGCTCAGAGAATTGTTATTGAAAATAAGTAAAAGTAACTGCATGTAAATCAAATCAAATAATTGTATAATTTTTGTTAACTCTCCTGTGTGTCAATACTGATATTTGCATTATCGGTTTGATATCAGAATACGCCTGTTGGGTCGCTTGTTCTGGGACGAGGAAACCGTACCTATAATTTACAGATAATATTAAAAGAAGTTTATTTGTTTTATGCAAGTACCTAATTAATAATAATTATTATTAATATTAATAATAATTATTATTAATATTAATAATAATAAATAATAATTATTTATTACTTACGCAAGTAAGTAAATTATCATTTATTTATAATAATTATTTACGCAAAACTTCAATAACAAAAGTTTCAATAAATTAATAAATATATATATAGGTTTATAAATATAATCTTAGGAAAAACTTAAAAAACAGTCACATTCAATAAATGATTTTATGTTTATAATAATTTTGTTCTATGAAATTTTGCAACCTAGATTTTAAGCGATGTTAAACCACAAAAGAAACGGACTATATGAGATGTAGTGTCAGTCTTAAAACGAACTTTGGTTCAAGTAAATATTAAACTGTTTGATCTTTACGTGTATTTATCCTATAACCAATTAAACGTAAGAATTACAGGCTATAACCTTGCGGCTAAATATTCCCAAGGATACACGCTGTTCAATCAATGAAAAATTCAAATTAACAGATTTTTTTTATAGTATTTGGTCTGTACATTTGAGTGCCGTAAACACATACGTTTTGCCAGTTACGAACAGTTTCAAAGTTTCAGCAGTTTAGAGATATTTTTATTATGCTTTAAGAAATCATGTCGGAGGGTATAACAAATATTATATTATATACATAATCATCACATTACTTTTCTGTTTCTATAAAAACAAATCTCAATATTATTACTAAAAATACTCATTTAAAAATTGATTTTAATGTCCGCTTCAATGATTTATGAAACTGTGTTCTAATTTCTGAAATTTGTAAATTTCACAAATTTCTAAAGGTGTACGTATTTCCAACCGTTGCTTTGTGTTTGAATCTTAAAAACTCGCATTCTGTTCACTTGACGCTAGTGGTAGATCTACAAGCGAAAGCTTCACACTAATTATTATAAAAATAACACCGTGATATCGTTTTTTAAGTAACTAAGATATTACCTAAAATATACGCAAAAATTTTTTGGTACTTGTTTTTTTATGTAAACCACCTACTTATTGACATGTGTTCGGATAACTAACGGGATTCCACACAAAATACGTCTGTGGTTAACCTACAATATTATAACAAAAACAAACACTTGGTAAGTTCTACAGATGATTTTATTTTCCTAACAATTGTTTCAACACTTACGGCAGCTTAAGAGGTTGGATTTCAATAAGTACACAGCTGCACATTTTGAATTAAAATCCAACTTGTTAAATTGTTATTAATAAAACGTTCAAGTTTCGCTGAGGTAATTTTACTTTCGAGTAAATTTGTTTTGTGGCGGAGGATTTCGTTGTTGGCAAGTTGTAGTGCCGACCTGGTTCACTATTTTCACGATAGATGGCGCCACCAACTATTATTTTGTAATTACTTCATAATATTCCATTTTTTTGTTTTATAAATTAAAATTAAGCGACGGGGACAATTCCAAATATCAAAAAATTGTTGGTTGTGTTAAGTAACCGATGAAACGTCCGGTAAAAACGGGCCGTGCGAACTGACAGGTCCGTCAAAGACCGAGTTCGCGTCGTCTTAAACTCGATTTCCGAGATAGACACCCCATCAGCGCTCACTCACTTCGTCTAATCGCATTCTTTATGTTGTAGGTAGTTTGGCTGTTCAGCTGATCGTACAACAATTTTTGGAAAGCCGTCTTAAAACGGCTACTAATCTTGACTAAACAATTGAGACCCTATACTGCCAATGAATGGAAATCCGCGACTGTCCTGACGACACAACTGCTCTGTGAAGCTAAGCTGTGTGAATACCTCCCAGCATGTTTAGTATGCTGCCAGTACCCAACATTGTTAGGTTTGAGATGAACATGAATATTTTCTGTTTTAAAACCAAATTTGTAAGAACAATATAAGTTACTTACTAACCAAGACAATAAAGTTTATCGTGTGTTTTACATTGTTTATCAATTTTATTAGCAAACAATGAGGTACACCTTAATGAATTATAACACCTTGATAAATTAATTTTAGAGTTTTCTATGGCAAGAATATCAAGATGCACTAAATATGTTGTTGGGTTCCTTATAAACATACATAATTTTTAACCCTTAGATGTGCTGAAAAGTATATTTTAGCTGAGCAGTTTGTAGCATATAAAATAAATATTGTTACGTAATATGGAACATTCTCATACATTCGATAGTGTCGTTCTATTATTCACAACTAGCCTTGCCGGTACGTGTTTCTGCCAAGGCTGCTTCCATTTGTTTATACCGTTCAAACGTTAGGTAATATATTTCTGTTATATATTAGAGAAGGTTTTTTGCAACATTTTATTTTGATGTTGAACATGATTATTGGTACTTAAAACTTTCAGTGGCATTAAGTTATGTTTCTATAAAATCTCATATCCTTTCATTAAGTAAGTGATTTGCCGTATCAAATGTGTCATTACCAGAAACGCTCTGCGTCTTATTTAAGTTTAAACTCACTTACACTCACTCTAGTTTACGTATGGTACTTAAGTGGATGTATATAATTATTTTTAAGCGTCTATCTCTTCTAGTCAGCAGTTTTATGATTGATTTGAAGTGGTCATCCGGCTACCCGTATTCTGGGAAAATATCTGTACCTCAACTTAATTCCACAACACAAATATGACTCAAATATGCTAATCGAATCGTCGTCATTCTTACACTATTTTCCGTGTACTGGACCTTCTTGTACTCGATACTAGTGTATTAACTGAGATTTGGTACATCAGAATATGTCCTAAAAATCTATTCCTTCACTTTGAAACAGTTTTCTTTAAGCTTCTTCTCTCTTCAACTCTCTGAAAGGCGTCCCCCACTGCTCGCTTTGCTATATCACCTAATTTTCACATTCATCTCTAGCACCACATTTTGGAAGCATTACCTTTCAGCCTCCTTTTTACAAGATTTTCGCTACTGTAAAGACTCACACTTCGTGCTTACAGCATTAAATTTCGGTTTCAAACATTTAAACCCAAGTCTTTAGATCACCGACCGGTTACTTGTAGAGAGAGTTACCTTTGCTTGTGTAACGCCACTAGTAGGGGGAAACTGAGAGTTCATTGCCGGAAGTGACGTCACACGGCGGGAAATTCAAAAATTGTGGTGGTGGGGGTAACCATGCGGTAGTTGTCTGTCAGCCATGTTGTCGTCGTCCCGCCTAAAGTGGGGTTATGTGTGCGTTGATTGGCGGAGGCGTGGCCTTGTTCGCCGTTCGCCGTTCGCCGTCCGGCGGCGGCCTGGTGGTGGCTTGATGGCCGCCCGGAGTGGTGGGGTTCGTCGTCGGCGGCGGCGGCCATGTTGGAAAAGCGGTGATGTTGTCGGGTTGTGCATGTGTGGTGGTTAAGGTTCGGCCAGGTTGCCGATTCGTGCATGTGTTATAGTGTATGGGTATGTATATGTAAGGGGTTTTTCCGGAAGTTCGGCCATGTTGGAAAAGCGTCGTCGGTGTTGCCAACTTGTGCTGGGGTTAATAGACGTTGTCAACTCGTGCGTGTGTTATAGTGTACGGGTTGAATATATATTTACACTGCCGCCATTGTTGTCAACGCGTTGGTCACGTTGTCAACTCGTGCATGTGTTATAGTGTACTGGTTTCGGATATATTTACACTGCCACAATTGTGCCGATATCGTCGATGTTGTGTCTATGTGTTAAGTAAATATATAAACAGATTGAAAAAAAATACGTTCGCAGCAACCTGTTGGTCTGCGGCTCGTTATGTCGAGCCCTACTTGTAAGAAACGCACAGGATATGCAGTTGTCAATTCATTTATGTAATATCTGAACGCACCAACCTGTTGGTCTACGGCTCGCTATGTCGAGCCCTACTTGTAAGAAACACACATGATATGTAGTGTTCAATTCACTTATATAAACACGTGCACACGCAATATTTATATAATATCTGAATAATAGGACGTTGCAAATGATGTAATCGGCTCCCACCATGTTTTTCACATGTGGAGTTATTTTTTACAACAGAATGCTGACAGACCACCCGTTATCACTAGTGGGTATGTAATATAATAGGGGCAAGCGGTAGTTGGCTCCCACATGCATTTTTTTGAATGTGGCAGTTGACTCCCACGTGCATTTTGCAGCTGTCTGGACATCTGTTTAGCGAGTCGCTAAATTAATTGCATCCGTCTGTCTGAGCGTAGAATTAATTGCCGCCATCTGTGAGTTGTCTCCGTCTGTCTGAGCGTATAATTAATTGTCACCGTCTGTCTGAACATATTTTAATGTTGCGTGTGAACGAATTTAGAGGCGTACATAAATATTGTGTGAACAAGCCAAGCTAAGTGTGCGTGGCAGCTGTTACTTTTTTTGTTAATGATGTAATCGACTCCGTCTGTATGACCATCTGTTTATCGCAGCGTGTGAACGTGGTCGTACATAATTTTTTTTTTTTTTTTTTTTAATAACAGAACAAACAGGATGTCTGACATCATCTGTTATCACAGCGTGTGGGAATTAGAACGCAGGCCGAGCCGAGCGTGTTCATGACTTTGTGTGTGGGAGCTTTTTTTTTTGTTACCATCTCTTTCGTGTACATCCTTGAGATACTATATACAAGCTGTACGAACTGCTCTCAAAGGCACATAGTTCGTCGCGAGACTCAACTGGAACTCGTATAAGGTCAGTTTGATTTTTAAATATTCTTTAATTTCTAAAGTATATTATAATCATGCAATTAATGTTTAATAAAATTGATTTTTTTAGAATAGTGTTAATGTTCCAAGGAATTTTGAAATTAAAAAACAATAAAAATGTTAAAGCAATACTGTTTAATTACTAATAATTAAAATACATGTAATCAAAATATATTACAATTTAAAATACATAATATGTAAACGCACACAGTAGTGAAAATTACAAAATGTAAACATGTGCAATATGACAATTGTATACGAAATACAACTAAGTAAAACTAATTACAAGTGCACTATGACATGACAAATATATACAAAAAAATGAAATAAACACACACAGTAGTGACAATTAAAAAAAAATACAATTGTATACAATTATATCAAATGAATTATGTGTAAGCACATTATATTATAACATTATTTTAAATACTATTGGTAAACGTGTGCAATGACAATTATGTACAAATATATTTGTTAATTCTGAAGATGTCTAAGGTGTACAACATGTAAGCCTTGTTTTATTATCTAGGCATAAGTACAATTAAATCAAATGCAATATGTGTAATCACATTATAATATATTATTTATAATTAAATGAAATACAACTAAGTACATGTTAATATATATATATATATATATATGTAATCGTACGTGACAAATGAAGATGTCCATTCGATACTACTGTACAATTTCTACTATGTAAGCTCTATCCTTTTCTCCGCGATAAATTAGTTGCAGCGAACACGGTACTAAATTTTTTAATTCCTCATCTTCAAAAACGCCTGCGTATCTCTTTGGTAGATATACACGATATTTTAGTCTAGGGTCTCTGTAATCTTGAAGAGTGACGAGTACAGTTTTACCGTATTTTGCGTCTATATTCTGCATTTCTTCTATCGGATATTTTACACCGATTATCAATTCCTTTATTTTTTTATACTCGATTGCGCTAATAGTTGCAAACTTTTCAGTGATTGATGCCATTTTAAAATAAAGAATTTATAATTTCTGGCACGTCTCTCAACGAATGAACGAATAACGCTCGTGCGCAGTGGAATATATAGGGAGGTAGTTGTGGAGGTGGAAACCGGAGAGGGGGAAACGACTCAACGCACAGTAAGCGTTTATTTTTAACCGTGTGAACAGGTCACGAGCTGATTTCTCACGAATCCATGGGTAGGTGGAGAAGAGGGAGTCGGTTATTTTTTTATACGTCTAGACAGCACTCGTGCTTGTTCGAACATGTCGTCGACGTTAATTTATTTTTAACTGTGTGAACAGGATACAACCTGATTTCTCACGGTTCGATGGGTAGGTGGGGAAGAGGGGTGTCGGTTATTTTTTTTTTTTATTCGACTAGACAGCGCTCGTGCTTGTTTAAACACGCTAATTTATTTTTAGACAGCTGATGTAATCGATAGAAAGGCGACGACTGTTTTTTTTTTATGTAAGCGCTAAACAATAATGTTAGTAATTTATCAGAAACGTATTGACTATTCTAAAATCTGATACAACCCACTCGCGTAAAGCGTGTACTCTACTATTTGTACATATTTCCGGACATAAGCGGTGCGCGAGACAGGCTGTTCCATGTATTGATTGTAATTGATCGAGTTTGGGACAACCGAAATCTTCTAAATTTATAATATTAAAATGCACGATACGCTTCTGTAGAAATCTTTTTTTTGCAATCCTTTTACGAACACGAAGTTAAAAGGAAACGTATACATTTCTAATATCGGTACAAGATGTTCGTACGATGTGTCCCCGTCCGTCCACGTTAGTCCATGATAATGGTCTGTTAAACATCTGTTTGTCCTCACATGTTTGTGATTCGAAACAATCGTCTCTACTGGATGTGTAAGTATCCAATGCCTGCTGGCAAATGCAGTGACATCCATAACGGCTAGTTCCTTAACGAGTTCGCTTCCATTGTCGTCGATAAAACAGTGAAAGTCAAGTATGACTGCTAGTTTATCCTCGCACATCCTTTTTTTGTTATATACAACGTGTTTGGTTTTACTAGGAACGTTGCAGATCCGTCCGTCTTACGGAACAGACACGTTGTATATTGTGAAACGCTCGTAAAGAATTTGTTCGGAACGTTTATTTTGCACTTTATATTTTCGTCACGGATCAGTGCAACAAATTTACATGTCAGAACGTTGTATACAAAAATTTCTATAGGGTACAGTACTGTATGCTTTAAGTCACTGCACCGTATGTACTCGTACGGAGATAGCAGCTCCATGCGTCCGTCTTCAACGCGTGCTGTTCAAACACTGAGGTATGCGATATTAGCGGAAGTTATATTAAAACACTTTTGTCACAGCAGCATATATATTTTCAAACCTGGTGCTCACTAGACGATAAAAGTATAGCGTGAAAACGAACTAGAAGTACGCTCTCATGTAAGCGGTGTATGCGGTTCTACATAAGGGACAATTATGTAGGGTTATGGCGCAATTCACAGATGTAATAAAATGTCGACAGGGAATAAGTACAACTTCCACGTTTTGTGTGTAACAGACTTTGCACATCGTATCACGATTCGAGCTTTCTTCTACGTTTTTTATATTCTCCTTGATCGTGTCGGTGCGTTGTTCGTTCTTTGCTGTCACTGCTGCTGTCGGTGCTTGCGCTTCGGTAACGATACCCAGTGCCTTGATGTTAAATTTTTATCTTTCATTAACATTACGTAGGAGCACGCAGGAAAATGACGTGCTTGTTCCATCCAAGCATATTCTCCACGTTCCCATTTGTTTAATCCGCCTCCACAGCAAAAACAAATCACTCTATCGTTGCATCCGGTGTAACATAAACCCGCTTCTGATAATTCTTTAGGCGTTATCGTTAACGATACAGGCCATTCTTTAAAACTCTTTAAACGGTTTTCCAAGTTTCTGTAACGTGGGTACGGAGATGTGATTTTTTGAATTAAGATGACCTGTACTTCTTTATCGTCTGGTGATAAGGAATTGATTGACGTCGTCGTCGCCGCTTCACCGCATTGTTTGAAATAGCGGTTGTTGTTGTTGGGATTGATATCGTCATCATAGATATCGTGTGAAAGCATCTTGTGCGTCCACTCACGACTCGTGCTGATGAAACACTGAGCAAAGAATAGGGAGAAGAGGAGAATCGTTTTCCCCCTACACAAAAATAAAATACATGAAAATTGATTATATTTTTTTAATTAAAAATTACATTCTAAAAAAGCAAAGTTCTATTTACAGTAAAAAAAAACATTAATATATAGTAATCGTTTAATTGTGTCTGCGCACCGTGTTGGATAACGGAGTGTACACGTTGATTGAATCATGCAGTATCAAGCAGTAGGCCGCGGTCTGAGCGGGGAAATTGGTCGATGACTCGAATTCCAATCTGACGTCGACTGGTGATGACTTGAGCGATTCGTCCTGTCTGCTACAATCGAAGACGAATAACGGTGCTTTTGCTATGAACTCAGTAGGTGTTAGAAGTACGTTGGGTTGACTTCTGTGGTAGTACGATTTTTGAAATCGTGTATACATGTCGTACAGCAATGCGTAACGTCCGTTATCGATATCCAGGTTCAGGTTATCGTACGGGTAGTATTTGTCGTTCAGAAAGAGTCTCGCGTTTGTCACATTGCAGTGATCGAATTCGTCTGCGTGTTTATTCAGATTGTTTTTTTCTGGCGGTCTGAAAGGTGAGTATCACGTACCGCGGTTTCTCCAGTTGTGTAGTTGTTTTCACTGTCCAAGTCTGTCTGTCTGTCGTCGGTAAAGCCGGATACTCGTGCAGTTCCCAACTACGAAACGGTAAGAATAGCGGTAGATCCTTGCGTATGATATCCAACAATCGTATCCGTACTTCGTTGTTCACGTACACGAACGGAATCATCCAAGAGATTTTGGTCAGTTCTATATCAGCGTTAGCGGGCGCATCCGTGGACGAGAACAAAGCGTTAACGTTGCTGGAAGTGCGCAACAGTATAAGTTCCTGTTTCATGTTTAAAATAACATGCGTGAAATCCTCAGCGAATCCCATCAGCATCCTCAACGGTATGCAAAAGTTGAATTCCTCGTGTTGGCCGGTCGGTGTTAGCTCGTTAGCTGTAGGAGCAACCCAACCGGCGTTTTGCATCGAAACAATGTCCTGCTTGCCGGCAGATAGCACGGTTTTAATAGTGGACGTGATGCCGACGCTCTTGGTACGATCCACTTCCACACCGGCCAGTTCGTAACGGATTTCTTCGAAGAGAAACGCGATCGCGTTGTTGATCATTTTCACGTTCACACTACCCGTGCTGTCGGTCTTTTTGCTCAATTTGCCTTCAACGTACAGGAAACTTTCCATCGGTAAAGTGAAGACTTCCTGTTGCAGTATAGGTATGCGTATCTCATCGTTATTTCCGTATCGTGACGCTGACGCGTACGGTGCATGAGGATGATATTCGTAATGCGTGATATTGTCTTCGAAGAATGGTCGACGTTCAACCGATAAGACAATACCGCTGTCCGCCATATTACTTGTTTTTCTTGACTTTGAATCCTAGTGAAATCAGGTAGCGTCGGTTAGTTGCTGTTAACCGTGTCAACGACGAACGTCTACTGATACATTTTCCAAAAGTGTTGACCTCTTTTATCTCGTGGTGCGAGCCGTCGCTGCCGCCGCCACCGCTCTTCATCACGGGGGTATCGGTGAAATAAATTTCCATGATTACTACACACGTTTCAAATGTATATGTGCGGTGATGACTTCGCCTTGAAAATTCACAATATCACCGTCCTGATCGTGTACGGACAATGTAACGTTATGCAAGTGTAGTACGTTAAGTGGAAAATAAATGACGTTTCTAGGTGTTTCTACTATCTTGAATCATGGCTCAACCATTGGATAGAACGAGTGCAGTATATGCTCGTTCCGTCCCGTCTTGTACGAACCTTGTACAGCGTTACACCTTATCTCCAAAACGTACACTTTGTTAATGTTTACAGGCGCGTCCGACGTGTGTAATATATACGCTTCCAACTTTCGGTTCTTGGAAAAACCCAACATGGTACCGATCGTGTGTTCTGTACATCCAAAATCGATATCGTATGAACAATAAATTTCACATTTCAACGTGTTGTTGTTGGGTCATAGAGAAAATTTTGGGTCTGCTAGTTTTTTTTTCAGGTACGTTTCGATATCGCTGATTTCGTACACACCGGTCGGTATATTGACGAGTTCTAACGTTTTACGTGCTCCCTTAGTACGGGAAAGACGTTGTTTCTTCCGCTTTCCACGTTCGGTATAGAGTTGTACGTGGTAAAGTCCAGCAGTCCCGCGTACCATTCACCGTCCGTCAGTTCAAGCGGTGGAAAAAAGTCACAAACCAGTGCGCTCGGATCCGTTCCTGTGACGGTGACCGTAAGCAAAGACATCTTGTCGTTTACTGATCGTTCGATGTCAAAAACTCTAAACATAAATGTCCGCAGATGACTGTGTTCGATGGCTGTTTCCGTGCATAATTGTAATGAACGTCGGTCACGTTCGATCCAAAGTACCGTATTAGCTCGACAGGAGGGCGCAGATTGCCGAATCCATCAAAGTACCAGACTCTGTCGCCTCGCTTCTTCTAGCATACCCAGTGCGTGCCCAGTCCGGTAGCGTCGTCCAGATTTACGATCGCGCTTTCGTTCTCCCACGGTGATGTACTAGGAAGTGCGTAGCGCATGTACACGCCTCTGAAATAAGGTATACGCAATAGTTTCGTGTACTCATAAAGATCTCGATGGACAACGGACGCACGGGTATTTTGATTAGTTTTTTCGGTACGGTCGAAGGTATAGTCCTGAAGCCTTTTTACCACCGGTCCGTCTTCGTCGACATCCTGTCCCAGTTGTCGTCCTCCTCCTCCTCTTCCTGATTATCGTGCGTCGAACCGGCTTGCGTCTTCTGGTGCGACGTTTACGCACACCGCCACCGCAGCATAGCCCGCTGCCTAACGCCGATTTCGCCTTCATCGCTGCTGCTACGGCTGCCGCGTACGCTCTTTTACTGATGCCGGAATTCAAAGCTTTCACTCGTTCCCACGCTTTACCGGCTAGCACGCGATCCGCTACACGTCGTCGTTCGTTGTCCTTGTACTTGCTGTAAGCGATATCGTGTTCGCGACAAGCTTCGTCCAACTCGTTGATTCCTCGATCACCGCGAGCCAATCTCTGCTCTAGTTTCGTTCCGGGTCCACAGAACCTGTAGCCGGGCAAATGTAGTTCCACCGGTAATACGTCCACCGCTCGATTGATCAGTGTAGGTACTGACTTCGCAACGAATGGTACCGCGCTTTTAACTATTTTTCCGATAAGACCACGCCCCCCTTTTTTTCGGCTACGTAGTTCGTACATGACTACTGTTTCGCTTGCTCTCGATAAAGGGATCTCCAATCGTGCTCGTCCTTAGATTTGTCCAGATCACTAATCAACTCGTTCGTCTCCGCCTTGTTCGTAAGTAGTAAGTCTGCCTCTTCGGCACCAAGTGAAGTACGCGCTGCGTGCGTATGCAATTTATAGATATACGATACCACTTTCTCCCAACGATGTTGGAACCCTTTTGCGAGTTTGTACGTTTCGCTCTTCGCCTACCGCTTCGCCTCCTCCAATTGACGTGCGTTCACCGCGTCCGTAGCCCGTGCGCCACCGTCGCCGACGTTTAGAATAGTCTTTCCTTGTGCGTTGAAATAACGTCGTTTACCGCGGTGATCGTGTGTCGGTTCAAAAATTCCAAATTCACCGCGTCCTTGTTGTTGACTGGCAGCGCTAACTGCGTTATCCACACGTTGCCGACCATTAGGTTAGAGTTCGTATCATTTGGTATGATTTTCGAGTCCACGTATACTTTGGTCGCAGCGTCTCTCGCACGTATCGGTTCCCTCAGAGACTGTATGCGATGGTCCCGCGCGTCGACGACAGCTCCGTTCTTCTTGTTTGGTACCAGCTGTGTGAAACGTAAGCACGAGTAGTCTACGTACTGCTTGTTGACAGCGTCCCCGAGATCGACGGGAGCGCCGACGTTGACGAGCTTACGACCTTTCTCGTCTATTCCTTGCGTCGTCGTCGTCGACGACGGATCGCCGGCAAACAGACAGTGGTCACGCACGAAGCGCAGTGGAACGGCATCGTTACCGTCTTGCGGTTCGCCCAAGTTGTGTATTTTTTTCCCCGCTACGTCGAAGTGCCCGTCCTCGGTCATCGTAATACCAATATCGTCCCGTAGACTTCGACGCGTCTCCCTTCGCGCTCTGACAGCGCTCTGGTGTCTGCCAAACTTGTTAACACTCATCTCGTGAATGATGCGTCTCGTCCGTTGTTCACGGCATTTATAAGTACTCGCGTAATAAATCGATTAGTGTTGATACGATTGTACCGTCTATGCATTTTATTCCGACAACTGAGAGTCCGTCGCTATGTTTTCCTTTTACGATCGTATTTAGAAATTCATCGTACACGTATACGCGTGCGTCTTTGAAGAAATAAATCTTTCCGTCGATGTATCGGAACGCGCTGTCGACGGCTTCTGGTAAGCCGACAAAATGATCTTTAACGTATCCGTGTTTCTTGATCGTGAACGTGCACTCGTCTATTTCGCCGTAATACATATCGTTGTAGAACAGAAGAGTTCGACCCGTGTACGTGTGTATCGCAGCGTTTATTTTCGTCATCTTGCGAACACCGAGCGTTGTGATCGAACGCGGATACCCGTTCAGCGGTTGCAGACTGTGTATATCGAACATGTATACGTAGTTGTCTATGAAGAGCACCACTTCTTCGGTCCGCGGTCTCTGGTACATCGCCGAAACGTTGGTGAACGTCAACGGTAAGAACGTCAACCAATCCGTCAACAGAAGCGGCGGACCCGATCGCTTCGACTCTTAATCCAGTGTCCACAAAAAGTTATCGTGCACAATATACAGGTGTCTGTTGATTATTAAAAATTGATTAACGTTCTTTAGCCGACATAAATCCGTCGTCGTCGTCGTCCGAACGGTGTCGTTCGTTGTCGTCGCCGTCGTCGTTGACGTCGTCGTCGTAGCTGGCGGCGGCGGCGGCGGCTTCCCGTACAAGCGTTGAATGTCTTTTATATCGTCGTCTCTCAGGTCGAACGGACCGTCCGAGCGTGGTACGTAGAACGGGTACATGATCGAATCCCTCTCGAGGGAATGAGACAGTCCTAACGCGTGTCCGATTTCGTGCGTTAACACCTAAAGAAAACTGGTCTGATCGTCCGGTATTTCGGTTGCGTTCGTATAATTCCACGATTCGTAGTAGTCCATGTGTATTTCAGTAGTGTTATACGGTAAATCGGGCGGGTAGTAAGCGTGAGCGAGTATACCTCCTCGCCCGTCCAAATCGTACCCGCAGATCGTGCACCAGGAAGTCAGACACCTGTGTTTAAAATATTTCATAGCAATGACCATGTCGACGTTTATGTCGTTGGGTCGATATTCGAATTCCAGGTTCGAATGTTTCTGCCATACAGCGAACGCTTGTCGCGACGCTTCTATAGCGCTGGCGCTACCGTGAAAGAACCGCCACGACAAACGTTTCTTGGCCCACGGTGTTCGTAAGGTGTACGACACGAAATCTTCGTTACCGCATCTCCGCGCACGCATGAGATTCATCGTTTCGTTGTTCAATTCTCCATTTACGGTTAAATTGTAATTCACTTGAAACGTGCGAAGGTAGGCGTCCATATCGATGGTGGCGTTGTCCGTGAGTCGTAAACTATCGTCGGGCACGTATCTGTATCGCACCAACTAATCTATAGCGAAATCAACATCGTTAGCGTTAACGCTCGATGCGACAACGGCACTTGTGCACACGATAATAAACAGTAGCACGATATCCATGTTGTCACAACCAAACGTGGAATGTCCCCGGCGCGTGTACGACAGTATTATTTATACCGGCTTTGCTGCTGGACAGTTGATGATGTATATTGCACTTGTTATACGATGATGCCGGGGCTTCGCGTAGTTCTTCCACTATGGAGACGATTTCGTTCGTGTGCCCGCTGTTTCCAACACGCTGTGACGCCATTAACAGTCGTAATCTGTCCACCAGTTCGTTTGGATCGTCGCAGTGCACGTAATCGATTTTGTCTTTTTTTCTCGTCAGCGTCATATACGATGTATTGATATTATTATTATGTCCATGTCCTGTTCGTTTCGGTGGAAACAGTTGTGATATTATTCGTTTATACTTTACACCTTTGTTCGCGTTCACCTGTGAGTTCGCTAAATAATACTGCTTGTGCGCGTTGGTGTCACGCAGTATATCTTTGTACGCCTTCATATCCGAATCCTTGACAACGTTTTCTTTAGAATGCTTCATGAACACTAGTTCGTAGAGTCCTGGTGTACCTTTGTATCGTTTACCGTTGATAAGAATCGTATCGTCCGTTTTGATTTCGAACGCTGAATCACCGATCATCCATTTTCCGTTGTCGTGTCTTACATAGTACGTATAGTCCATCAGACGATCGCGTTCGGACGAAACATGTACTTGTTCGCTAACGATTCACTGTCGTATTTGTCCTGAAAATATCTACGCGCTTCACGTCTTCCTTCCGGTGTGTATAGCATTTCTTCAATGTTGAGACTAGGACCACCCTCATCATCATCATCATCGTCCAATGTTTCGGCTATCACAGGCGTTTTCAGGAAACGCGGTGGCTTCGTTCGGGAACGAGATGGTGTTCCCGCATCGATTTTACTAATTGCACCCGTCGGATCCTCTTCCTTCTCCTCTTCCTCATCCTCTTCACGTTTCATCTTTTTCACTCTTGTAGGCTTTTCTTTTGTTGATTTACGTTTCTTTTCAAGCAACGCTTGCGAAATATTTTGTAACGGTTCTAGAATCGGTTTGTAACTTTTGGATAACGATGTTTCTTCTTCACGAATCCCGTGTTTTAACGCACGGTATTTCTTCCGTATGTCATCACTGATCGTGTCGATATCACGTGCTAGTCGTTTCTTTTTGTCGTCCATCTCGATAAACGGCAGAACATCAACTAAAGTCGTTGACAGCAGGTCATGTGTATTTAGCTGAACGTATGACTTTTTTTGTTTAATCGTTAGGTGCGACTACTATGAAACGGTCAAAACCGACTCTATACCTGCCGGTGTCGATAGAAGAATCCTTGTCCACAACGAGAAAGCCGTAACGATCTTTCCACGCTTCAGCGCACATGTTCTTAAACGTGTCATATTTCATGTCTGTGTTGACGTGATCGTTGTACGCATGTTTCAAGTTGCGATCGTCCTGTTTGAATAACACTATTAGATTGGCATTGTCACGAACCAACTGTTTTGGCACTTGACTGTACGTCTGACAAAGGTAAAACGCGTCCACACCGCTGTGTCGTCCCATAGAGAAATACTTGCGTATGTTGTGTTGTCTTTCGCAAGACACGTCGTCGAACACCATAATAGAATTGGGATCGACCTCGTCGGGAGGCGGTACCTCTTCGTTATCGTTGTAGGCGTGATAACCCATTCCTTCGTCGGAAAGTCGTGTCATCAGGGTCTACAGCATCTGATATTTGGGTTGAAATAGTGATTTAGAAAACACGTATAAGTTCGCGAATCTCAATCCGTTTACATCGAACAACAGGTTGAACATGACGTTTGTCTTTCCGCACGCGGAAGGTCCGCAGATGATCGAACGAACGGTATCGGGCAGAAGACGTCCGTGTTTACGTTTTTTTCTGCCACAACCACTCCCACCATCGTCGCACAATTTCGAATAGTCCACGTCCTGTATTTTTAGTCTGTGCGCTTGTTGCAATATTTTCATGTTGACGTTCTATGCACAGTCTATTTAATAGTCGCACTATATCGTAGCAGTCGGTAGATATGTAACTGCATACACATGTGTCCGGACCCGTTTCACAGTTTGGATCCGACCAAACACATTCTTTGTAGTGATCGAATCCGGTGCCGGTTGGTACTATTTCGCTGAGTCGGAACCTCGTCACGCGATTGGTAACCCGTTGCCAGTACTCGTACACTGTCAAGATCCTGCGCATGCGTTCAACGTCGTTTGCGGTCGTGTTCACGATGTACTCATCGTAACCAGGATGTGACACAATGTCTTTTACACTGTACACAGCGCGCATGTTGTCATCGTAACGCATCGACGCATACTGATTCTATTTCCTCGAGTCGAATCGTTGTTATACCAAGTTCTTCTTGTGTATCCACGAATCGTGTTTACCATCGAATCCTAACCATCTGACTTCCACACGATCGCCTTTACGTTGTACGATCTTTTCTACCAAGTACACGTCACCAACGTTCGATTTACTGATTTCGTGTTCATAAAAACCACCTTTCAACACTTCTTCTGTATGATCCTTTAGCGAATAAGTGACGGGTACGCTGCCGGTACGCACTGTGTGAACGAGGAATATCTCGTTTGTCCAATTTGGTGTGTATCCTTTAGCGAACGTCATTTTGTGTTTGCTTATACGCACACGATCGCCTACTTTGAACTTTGGTCGTTTATAATCGATGCTCCTCGCTGTGTTCACGCGAATCCGTCGTAACACAGTACGTTCGTAGGATTCGTTCACCTGTTGCGGTTTCATTCCAATCGTTCTGTGCACAGTGTTGTTATACGTGCTGACTAGTTCCGGAAACATATCCAACCAACGGTAATGATCTTGTTCGTTGAACGATACATGTGCGTTTTCAACGTACGGTTGAAGCGTTCCACAATGGAAGCCTTTTTCTCACTGTACGTGGAATAGAGTGTGACACCATATCTGCTCAGCAATTTTTCTACGGTACTGTTGTAGTACTCTTTCCCGTTGTCCGTCTGCAGATATTTCATTTTATTAGCACGCAGAATCGGTTCCAGAGCTCGTGCGACCTCTACACCCGTCTTCGTTTACAATGGAACGGCGTACGCGTACTTGCTAAACGCGTTAATCATCGTCATAAGGTACTTGAATCCCTTGTTCGCCTTTGCGTGCGGTATCATCTCTACCAGGTCTGCTTGGTACAAGTCGTGAAGTCCCTTCAACTCGACCGCACGTCTCGGAAATTTCCTTCTTACCGGTCTGTGCAACTCCGTCGCGATAGTCTTGCGAACGCTCTGGTGTATATTCTTCACAGCTCGTTTCATTCTCGTGTCGTCGTGCGAACCGTGATTCACAATACGCTGGAATGTAGTAAACTGTCGGCTCGGTGCTGAAGGTAATACTCATCGATGCCGTTCTGGCACGTCCTCCTTCCATCACGCGACTGTCACACCGCCACCGCTCCACATCCGCTTATATCATCTCGACCGAACGGAAGAACATCGCGTTCTTTTTCCGATTGCGCAAGTACGTTAAAACGTGAGCTAAACTGATTTTCATACGCCCATTACGCACGAGGCTCATACCGATGTAGTATCTCGGGAGCGCGTGTTGTTTCGAGTCCAACGCTCTTATAGTCTTAACAGAATTCATGTCTTTGAACATGACGCTACGTATAACGTTGTCGCGGTACTCGTGCATTTCCGCGACTATGACGTTATCGTTCTCAGGTAGCCACTCGCACATGTGTTTAGCTTTAAGTTCAGCGATTGGGCGTTGACTTCTCGATTCCGTATGCAGGTGTATCAGATACGAGTTCAACAACCAAAATTCGTCCGCCATAGCGCCCGTGCAATGCTGCCACTGTTCGTACAAACGCCGGTCTTTCACCGTGTACCCTTGTTCGTGCGAATACCGCAGACCAAAGTATTCGCAATACTTGCGGAGTGTAGGCAATGCCTCCTTCAGAAAGGCTACCGAAAATAATCCCTGCGCCTTGTTGTTCACCAACGCGAACTGTTCCCTCTCGCTAGTGTCGGTAACGAGGACGGTGGGCAGTGTACGTCAAAACTTACGTTGTAGCTAGGATCCAGTGCGCACTTTAGCACTATCATCATCACGCTTCTGTATATTTTCATCGGTGTGCGTATCGGAATAGTGCGCTCCGTAAGGACGATGCAACAAGAAGCGTGTGGTATCGAACTTCCGTAGGCGAGCATGTCCGTGTATACAGTCGCGTAGTTCATCTGCCCGTGTGAATCGTGTAATCCGTGCACACGCTGAACAGCGTTATAGAGTTCAGGAATCGGACGGAAACGTGAAAGAAAATTCCATCCGTGACGTACGGTACACTTGAACATATTCTTTTCGTAAACCACAAGTCCTATCGGTACGTAATTTTATTCGCACTCTAAGATAAATTGAAGCCATCGTGATTTGTTGTGTATACGATCGGATACTATCATCAACAGCACGATCGGCGGCAAATCACTGCGGTTTTTTTTTATGTGACGCCAACAACGTGCGTGATATTTGTCAACGCCGAATTTGTAACGTGTACAGTAGTTGCCGCAAAATCGTCTTTTCTTCACAAAATACACGGAACATAAGTTGAACCGTATCGCGCTTCGTAAAGCTTTTGTTATTTTGAAATGTTTCCCATCATCATATCGATAGACGTCCATCGTCTCGATGATCTGCGATGTGAGTGATACGCTATTAATCGTGATCATGATATTTATAGTGTATACGCATATTGTTTGAGTAATTTTTTTTTATTATGAGTGTCTTCACTCACACTTTTGGAGTGACTACTGTCGTTCGGTAGTAGTAGTACTAACACCTAGTACTACCCAAACGGGTATGTTTGTACATGAGTTTATGTCGGCTCTGAAAAGAGCCGTTTTTCCGTGCGTCGACTTCTACAAGTGTTCACGAACGAAATCGCATGCGGGCATTGACGCCTTATGGACTTGGGCGGGATCATCACCCACTGCCCAATCCATAATTCGTATTTTATACTTGCAGCATCTTACAACATCACCATCGTCTTCGTAAATAAACCCAGCTTTGGCTAGGTCAAAAACTTTACGTTCTCATTCGGAAATTTATGAACGAAAAATTTAATGTTACCACGACGACTGATGTTGTAAAAGCTTTTTAATCGGCTTGCAAAAGAATATGTGGACACATCCATATCTGAAGCAAGAATGTTAGTTTGTCGCGTTGCATTTCACCTCCCCAGCGATAGCTGCGCGCGCATCCGTAGTGGGGATGGCTGTCGTCAATTGGTCGGTATGAAATAAAGCACAGTAGTGGGAGCAGATAGCTGCGCACGCAGTCGGTAGTGGGGGATCGTCGGCGGTAATAGTTCGGTAGTGGGAGCGGATAGCTGCGCGCGCTACCGTCATAGATAGTATAAGTAGAGCGACGATCACTGCCAGAGTTCACCTTCGAGTCTCACGCAGTCTAACTTTCACGTGTCGCATATAAAATAGTGCTTATTTTCTAACTTCGTATCAGTATTCAATTGTTCTTCAAGCGAGCAAGTAATTGTTAAAGTTTCGTGTTTTCATTGTTGTTGATAATTTACTACAAATGCAGTCATTTGCTGTTGATTGTAAACATTCGTTACGCGGCGCGTTGGTATTGCGCGTTTACACGCCTATCACGGCTGACGAAGAATGCGTCAACGATGTCATAACCTTTTTTGATGAAATGCACGATACGTTACGTACGGACATTCTAAACGAACTGACACGTTTGCTTTCTATAAAGTGGCATATAACGGTTAAAGCGAGATTTGTCAAGTACATCGTAAACGCTGACACGGACCAGGACGAAGAAGTGACAACTGAAGCTTATTTTCACGGACGATGTCATACGACACTGATCGCTGATCAAGATGTATTGCCCGATCGTTTAGAAGCTTCATACGAAAAGATCATTGAATCGATTTATAAATTCACACGCGAGGGTAGCGATTGGGTGTTAGACCGCATAATCTCCTTAGAACTCGTTCCCTCACGATACCAACCGCTAACCGCCTCCAGTTTCATTCGTACACCTCCTGAATTGTCTCGTACTAAATCCATCATCAACGTGAACAATACAGGCGATCAAATGTGTTTCGTATGGTCAGTGTTGGCCGCTCTGTTTCCACAACAATCAGACCACAAAGATCGCGTATCCAAATACAAGCCGCATATCTGCAGTATCATTACTTCTGGTATAACTTATCCCACCCGTCTATCCGACATTGTGAAGTTCGAACGAGACAATCCTAACGTTTCTATAAATGTTTTCGGTTACGAAGAATATGAAATTTACCCTATAAGAATAACTCCTTCCAGTGGCAGACAACATCACGTTAATCTATTACTTCTTACCGCTGACGACCGAAAACATTACTGTTTAATAAAAAATACAAGTCGCTTATTCTCTTCACTAAGCAACCACAACGGCCGTTCTTTCTATTGCGATTACTGTCTGCATAGATTCTGCGAAGAACGACTCCTTACCGAACATATCCCCCACTGTTCACCATATGGCGAACAGAAAATTCTTTTACCCACGACAGAGGAGGAGGAGAATGTGATGTGTTTCAGAAATTATACATACTGCCATAAGGTCCCTTTTGCGATATACGCAGATTTTGAATCATTTATCGTCCCTTGCCATCGCTGCGACGCTCCTCCGCACACATCGTCCACCACAACGGAGTCGTTACATCTTCCTTCAGGTTTCTCCTACCTCATAGTCGACTACGAGCGTAACATTTTCAAACCCCAGGTCGTTTATCATGGCGAGAACGTGGTAGACGTTTTTCTCGATAGACTGGTCGCTGAAGAGCGAGAACTTTTCAGAATCATCCGATCCGTTGTCCCTATGACTATGAGTGACCGTGATGTGTTATCTTTCGCAAATGCCCTCGTATGTCATCTCTGTGAAGAACCACTGACCGAAATTGACAATGTGCGCAACCATTGTCATCTGACAGGACGATACCTAGGCGCAGCTCACAACATCTGTAACCTTAACTTCAAGACTCCACGACACATACCTGTTTTTTTCCACAACTTACGAGGTTACGATGCACATCACCTAGTACAAGGGTTGGGTAAATACGACGATCTCGCTTGTATCGCTACCACTAGCGAACGCTTCGTATCAGTCTCGTTCGGTCGTCTGCGTTTCGTAGACACGCTTGAATTTCTGAACACGTCCTTGGACACACTTGTTGGAAACTTGCACGCGAGCGGTGCGGATTTCGATTTAACGAAGCAATGTTTCGAAGAACACTTCGAGCTACTCTTAAGTAAGGGCGTGTACCCTTACGATTACATGACGGGTAGCGAGAAATTCAACGAAACACGTCTGCCCGCACGCGAACACTTTTTCAACAGGTTGAGTGAATCGCCAGTATCTGACGAAGATTACGCTCACGCGCAGAACGTGTGGCGTACTTTTGGAATCAGTACACTGGGCGAATATCACAATCTGTATCTTAAAACAGACGTGCTGCTGCTGGCCGACGTCTTCGAGGCGTTCCGTGAGATGGCCATGCGGTACTACCAGATCGATCCGGCTCATCTTTACTCGCTTCCTGGTGTCGCTTGGCATGCGATGTAAAGATGACCGGTATGCGACTGGAACTGTTGACGGATATAGATCAGAATCTCTTTATCGAATCGGCCGTTCGCGGTGGCGTTAGCATGGTACCCAACCGCCACGCCAAGGCCAACAACCCGCTAATTGTCGATCAGTACGATGCTTCAAAGCCGACCTCTTTCATATTGTACACGGACTGCAACAACCTTTACGGTGCAGCCATGTCAAAACCGCTCCCTTACGCCGACTTCAGATGGTTAGATCGTAACGAGATCAACTCACTGGACGTGCGTACTCTGTGCGATGACGGTGACATGGGCTACATACTCGAGGTCGACTTACACTATCCACCCGAACTTCATGACCTCCATTCCGATTATCCACTGGCGCCCGTCCGTTCCTGTGTCCATCCTGACGTACTTTCACCGTACTCTCGACGACTCCACACACGACTGCACTATACAGAAGGGTATAGCGGATCGGAAGTCCCAAGTGGCTGACGACTTTGGACGACAAGCAAAATTACGTTCTCCATTTTCGAAATTTAAAATTGTATCTGAGTCTCGGTCTAGAATTGAAAGCGATACATAGGGTGTTTATTAACAGAGAGCGTGGATGAAACCGTTTATCGATTTCAACACGCAAAAGAGAGCAGCAGCCACCAACAGTTTTGAAAAGGATTTTTTCAAACTGATAGTCAACGCCGTCTATGCCAAATCGCTGGATAACGTGAGGAAACGAATAGACTTCCACCTAGTCTCTAACGAACAACGGCTGCAGAAAATTGTTTCCAATCCTCGGCTAAAGCGTATGATCCGCTACACCGATAACTTGGTCGGACTGGCCTTACGAAAAAGGACGCTATTCCTTTCCCGTCCGGTGTACGTCGGCTTCACAGTACTCGATGTCAGGAAATTGATAATGTTTAATTTTCATTATCGGTACGCTGTCGCCAAGTACGGACAACGATTGACCTTACTAATGACTGACACGGACAGTTTGCTTTACAGCATTCAGACTGACGATGTGTAATCGGATATGAAAGAGGATCTCCACCTTTTCGACACATCGGACTATCCCATGGATCATCCTTGTCATTGCGACGACAACAAAAAAGTCGTGGGGAAGTTCAAGGATGAGACCAATGGAAAACCTATCAGGGAATTTGTCGGACTCAGGGCGAAGTGTTACTCGCTCTTGTTGTTCGACCGCACCGACAAAAAGGTGGCGAAAGGTGTGCCAAGGACGGCAATAAAAAAAAGGTTACGGCATCAATTGTACCGCGAGTGTCTTTTTGACAGTCGTACCGTATTCACCTCTGCTGAGTGTATACGAAGCAATCATCATAAGCTGTACACGCAAAGTATAACAAAACTTTCCCTGACTCCTTATGATGATAAGAGGTATGTACTGGACGACGGTGTAAGTACACTCGCGTACGGACATTACATGATAGGCGCAATAACCGACGACGCTGCTGGTCCTAAGGCAAAAAACAGAAAGTACACGGACCGATAACTAACGGTAAAGATGATGTTCAGCATTACACACACACACACACACACACACACACATTAACTTTATGTTCTTTACCTACTTATTTTACAACGTTTGATACGTTTTACAGAATGAACAACAAGAAAGTAATAAAACATAGGCCAGCAGAGCAACGTCGAGTACGATGGTAAATATAACATTTTTTTTCTTTATTTATAATGCACAAACAGAATATTCCATTCGATTGACGTGTTTTTTTTTATAGTTCACAACGGTTACGCCGTGCTTTGCTAGGACCCGGCTCGAGTCGGTAAGGCCGTTTTCATTAATAAACTCTTGTTCTATTGCGTTTACCTCCGGTGTTCAATTATATATTTTTTTTTCAGTGATACCGTCGAGGCACCTGCCGCCGCTGATACTGATATGGATCCCCCCCTATCTCCAGAACTCGATTCGAGTCGGTAAGACAATTGTCATTTTAATAAACTTTTGTACTTTTGTGTTTTTTACCTCCGGTGTTCAATTTATATATTTTTTTTTAGCGATGATGATGCTGCTGCAATTCGTCCCCAATCTCCGCAACCCGTCACGAGTCGGTAAGACATTTTTCATTAATAAACTCTTGTGCTCTTACGTTTTACCTCCAGTGTTCATTTCATACATTTTTTTCTAAGTGATGCTAACGTTCCAACTGGTGCTGTTGCTGCTGCTGCTGCTGCAGTTCGTCCCCTATCTCCAAACAGCGTGCAACGTTTAAAACGTTCAATATTTCAACTACAATGTGGTCTGTTGCGGTAAGTCCGTTTTCATTAACAACAAAGTCTTGTACTATTGCGTTTACCTCACGTGTTCAATTTATACTTTTTTTTCAGCGATGCTCTAGCTGAAGGAGTGGCGGTATTTCACCCTCGACCCGGTACGAGTCGGTACGTTTGTTTTTAATTAACATTCAATTGTTCTCTTGCGTTTAAATCTGGTATTAAAATTGTTCCTTTTTTGTTTCAGTAATGTCGAGTCCACAGAAGGTGAAGTTATGGAGGACAATCAAAGTGATGTCGATACGGTGGAATTGAACAGGGATCACGACGATAATGGTGATAGTGATAGTGATGATGACGATGTAGGAGTCATCGACATAAATATGTAAGTCATCTTCTTATGCGTACATACTGCTTTGTTTTATTTGCGATTATAAATAATTTCTATGTTGTCTTTTTTTTAGTGACATTCGCCCGATACCAGCGCCGCCACCACCACCACCACAACAACTTCCGGTTACACCACCACAATCACCACCACCGTCACCGCCGCCGCCGCCACCACCACCGCAGATACAACCTCTACCACGGCCACAGCCCATATATCAGCAGCAGCAGCAACTATTTATGCGCAGAGATCCCCGTTTGTGGACCCCTCCGGAAGAAGCGCTACCCATCTTCTTTGAGGTATTACACGCTACCGAACCGAGGACGCACGATGACCCAACAACATTGAGACTCCTTCTTATAAGGAGTCTACCGACATGGTGTTGGCGTCGCGGAGAGCCCTGTCCTGTTCAAGGTATGATTCCAAACAATACCTGCAGTATATGCATAGAAACATACAATGGAGGGCAGAGGTTCCTCGGTTTGGTATGTGGTCATACATACCATTACCGATGCGTCCTCGATTGGTTCCAGTCGGTAGCGATGGAGGGGACACCACCCGCATGCCCACAATGCAGGCAGTATATATTTGGAAACCCGAATCGCACTTTTTATGGGCGCATGCATATTTAAGGTATCTTACAGTGTTAATAAAGGTTTTAGTAATGCATCCTACTTGTAACAACCACATGTCACTAATACTGTTACTTTTTTTGTTACAGATGGAAATTAAATACCACCCGGATTGAGACTATTGTAAAAATATATAAACCCGATTGTGACATGTATATTTTGTATATATTAGTTTTAAAATAAATTTGTATATATTTTTTTATTGTATAATATTTTTATGTTTATATATTTGTAAATATTAGTTGTAAAATAAACTTGTAGATTTTTTTTTCTTTTATGTTTATATTTTGTGTATTTATAATAAACTTGTACATATTTTTTCATTGTATAAGTGTTTATTTTTAACTATTCTTTTCGCATACTACAATTTACTTAACACATAGACACACAGTTGTCAACAATGCAATCGTTCAGATAAGTGAATTGACCACTGCATATCGTGTGTGTTTCTTACAAGTAGGGCTCGACATAGCGAGCCGTAGACCAACAGGTTGGTGCGTTCAGATATTACATAAATGAATTGACAACTGCATATCATGTGCGTTTCTTACAAGTAGGGTTCGACATAGCGAGCCGCAGACCAACAGGTTGCTGCGAACGTATTTTTTTTTCAATCTGTTTATATATTTACTTAACACATAGACACAACATCGACGATATCGGCACAATTGTGGCAGTGTAAATATATCCGAAACCAGTACACTATAACACATGCACGAGTTGACAACGTGACCAACGCGTTGACAACAATGGCGGCAGTGTAAATATATATTCAACCCGTACACTATAACACACGCACGAGTTGACAACGTCGATTAACCCCAGCACAAGTTGGCAACACCGACGACGCTTTTCCAACATGGCCGAACTTCCAGAAAAACCCCTTACATATACATACCCATACATTATAACACATGCACGAATCGGCAACCTGGCCGAACCTTAACCACCACACATGCACAACCCGACAACATCACCGCTTTTCCAAAATGGCCACCGCCGCCGACGACGAACCCCACCACTCCGGGCGGCCATCAAGCCACCACCATGTCGTCGCCAGGCCGCCGCCGGACGGCGAACAGCGAACGGCGAACAAGGCCACGCCTCCGCCAATCAACGCACACATAACCCCACTTTAGGCGGGACGACGACAACATGGCCGACAGACAACTACCGCATGGTTACCACCACCACCAAAATTTTTGAATTTCCCGCCGTGTGACGTCACTTCCGGCAATGAACTCTCAGTTTCCCCCTACTGCCACTTTTACATTTTCACTGCTCCATCCGTCTTTGAAATTGTACTCCCTAAATATCAGAATTCAGTCACCTCTTGCACTTTGCATTTCCTATTTTAACATTCACTTCATTTCTGTCTTCACTACCACGTCATTTTTTCATACCAATTTTGTCTTAATTTTAATTCTCAATCTATTATAATCCTCCAATATCGTATCCACATACACGTATTTTCATTCCTTCTCATTTTCTGCGAACGCCGTTATATCGTCAAGAAATATGAATATCGCTACGCTCTCTCTTGAATGATCGTTTAATGAATTTCGTTTAACTCCTGCATTGTTTCTTTAACGTACAAATTGAAAATTAACGGTGATAATCTGCAGCCTTATCTCACGCTATGCCTACGATTGCTTCCCTTCCCAAGATATTATTTATACAATCTGAAACTGATTCTTCTGTCCCACGTAGATCCTTTACCATCTCTTTTCGTAAAATTAAAAATTATATCGCATTTATGTTGCCGCTAGTCTTTTATAAGTCAACGAAAATCATGGTTGCAATCCCATCCGTAAAAAGTACCATACCGTCAACAACTAGCAACCAACGAATTTCCTTCAGCCTACACTAACAATTACCTCTCCATTTGAAATACTATTTATTATGTGTTACTTTATAACAGAAACACTTTCAACTTTACGTCCTTACTCTTCGACATTTTTACTAGTTAATTTTATTAATCTTCTATCATATACACGGTATGTCACTAAAAAAAGGTCACGGTTGACCAGCAATTTTAGCTTGGAACCCACTGATACTATTGTTACGACGGTCTCACGGGTCGTCGTGATTTGCAGTGGAAACAAAATAACTGACGCCAATGAAGTCGCTAATTACAAAATTTAATTAGACCCAAACAACAGTTAGAAATCAACAAAGACACTCTTATAAAATAATTTAAGATAAATTTGTCCAACACTCAACAGTATCACCTTAATACAGTTTTGTACTAAGTAAGACAATAATCGCTTTCCACTAATCACAGTAACAACTACTCCAATATCGTTGGTCTAAAACTGAACTGGGCCGTTTCGAAATCTTGTCAGCGGCGATTCATCAGGGGAGGCAAGGAATGCTAAGCTTCCCCAATAAGAAATAGAAAAATATTACAAAATAAACAACTAGTAAAAGGTTCTATTTTCTCTTATAACAGAACCTATAGTCACACTTTGGAATTTGAAATCATCTGATTACATACAAAATAAACATTTAATCGCGCGTTACGATTAATAATGCGGAATAGCAGAAGACTGAGGCAGGGATCTGAGTAACCGCCGTAGTACTTGTACGGTTATGTGAGAACTATGCCCGGCAGGTACAGCAGCTGTAACCGTACTTGGGAGGCAATGAGCAAGTTAGCCACTTGCCACGGTTTAATGTGGTTTGTGTTACTTTAACGCAGTCTTTACGGTCTCTTGTCTGTGCGTGTGAATTACTATCAATTATCTCTTCTTGGTCACTATCAAGATCGTCTTAGCTCCATTGATTCAGTTTCAATTGAAAACATAATTCTCCTAAAATTGAAAAATAGACCGACATGGCACGATGATATTATCGACAATTTTGCCAGTAAGAACTGAATTTGCTGTAGGTTTACAAGTAAATTCATTGCAGCTTACAAAATAGGTTTAGTCAACAGTTTATTTCTTTGCTAGAACAAAAGTAAGATAACCTTCGGTTTATCTTGTTAAACATACGTATATATTTCCAATAAGACATGTATGCTGTAAAAATCTATTATCTCTACCAAACTTGAAAGTGAAATACAAGTGCCGAGGGGTGGCGACTGCTATGACTAAGCGCGGTTCAGGTGACTGTTTCGTAGCCTCCACTTCCTCAGAACTCACCGGCTGCCACTGAATCTAGTATTTATATTTCACCGCCTGCCGTTGTAGTGATATAGCGGACGGGATGGCGGAAATGTAGTCCAGTAACGTCTGGAAGGACAACTCGAACAAACCATATTCTTTGTAATTCTGCCACGGGAATATACATGCACGGTGTCACGTAGGCAATCATCGTTAAGATATTATTCCTCGCTATACACGCCTTGTTCGCTAGCCGCGGCTACATAAAGTTCTAATATTTTCTAATTTTAGCATGACCATCATGCAATAATTTACTTCGGTGATCTCGGCCTCTACAAACTATCATGGTTTTTCAATATTTAATTCTATATTAATTCTCGGCATTATGCTGCGCTAAAACTGCACGCGCCAGCAATTATTTCCTGTTAATTTTTCAATAAACTATTATCTCAAGAATATATACAGTCCACTTCATCATTTTATTTCACCAGAACCTCAATAAGCGTTCTAAGACCAACTTAAGATTTGTCGAGAGCGTCTAAGACGCAACATTTTTGGTCCTCCGGGCCGGATTTTTGGTCCACCGCGACCGGATTGTGGTCCACTACGATTTCAAAAATATTTCATTCAATGGGCCCAAACGACGTTTGGTACAAGCCCCAACATTTTAAAACTTCAGATTGCTGGCCGTTGCATGCCTTCTAAAAATTACTTCATACTCAACACTGCAAGATTCTGCAGAGCAGCAACTCTGAGACGACAAGACACGGCAAGACAGCATCATTTGTTCTACAACAACGAAATTCCACAAATCTAAAACTACGGAGAGCTACAACTTAAAGCGTCACCCCAGGCAGAAACAGGCGGTGCGCCAACTTCTAAGGATTGCCGAACAGGATCGAACAACGTGATCGAAGCCAGATTGAGCACGCCGGGATTCAACATGCACGTGACTATAAACTTTCATTTTTTATAATTTTTCATGTATAGTTGATGAGTACAGCAAAATAAGTAATATTTTTGCACAGATTTAATAAGCATTTAATAATTTCTATATGAACAAATATTATTGTCAAGTGGCCATAAACTTGTATTTTTATCTATATTTTCATATGTACATACGTACATAAATTTTCATTTACGTAGCTGTACTATAATGAATTAAGAAATTTAAGTGATGTGATAGGGCTATAGGTATATTGTCATTTTGAATAATTCATATTATTTAATAACTTTCATAACTATTTTTTAAGCAAGTGAAGTACCTATTATAGTAAGTCATATATTAAGGTGTACACAGATCACTGGCTCCCGCATCATATCAGATTTCAGCAAATTATGCACAATTACAACAATTGTTCACCTGCTCTACATTTAACTATTGTTTTCAAATCATATTTTACATTACGGTCATGGCTGATGTAAAGGCGTTAATTAAGAAACGGGGCACAATTAAGGCGTCTATATCCCGTGTGAATACGGGACAACTCGAACAATCCACATTGTTTGTAATTCTGCCACGCGAATATACGTGCACGGTGCCACGTAGGCACTCATCGTTAAGGTACTATTCCTCAGGGTAGGAATATGTTACATTTGTGGCTTTGCTCTGTGTAGATAGAAAATGGAGACTAACGGAATTGGGGATGATATAACTTGAAAGCTTTGAAATTAATAAATTGGTGGAAATGAATGGAAAAATTAAAGTGGTCAGTCAGACAAAGTGACAGATGATGAGGTCCTAAGATGAGTGGATGAGAAGAGATAAATACTGAACACGTTTCTTCATAGGAATGCAAACTGGATCAGACACACGCTAAGATAAAATTGCCGCTGCTGCGTGATATCGTGAAGATAAGATGTAGGAACTCCGTGGCTTGGAAAAAGAAATTAGCAGCTGAGCAATTTAAAGGAGAAAAGGAAATATAGGGAAATTAAGGAGGAAAGCGACGACAGGAAAAATGGAACGCAAAATCGCACATTAAGTCAAGTGATAGAAAACTTAACAGAAATAATAATAATAATAATACTTATTATTTATTTTGCAGGACTACCCCTACCCTACACCCTGCCGATCCATACGCTGGAAGAGAAGGGCACCCAGTAGAGGGACAGGGGACAAGTATCATAAAAGTGTTCATAGATCCTTAGTATATCACACTTGAAAAGGACACAAATCTGCGAAATTTATAGGGTCAAGTAAAAAGAATGTGACAAAGAAATAAAAAACAGTACATTCTAAGTATAACGCCTCTAACAAGTCATGCCATAAAAAAATGCAGGTCAAAGTAATGCAGGCCGAAAATCCCATCCCTCGCTAAGAGTTGAAAGTTCCTTGTGGCACTAAAGAAGTCGAGAACGTCAACATAGAGGTTGGAAACTTCAGTGCACCTCGCGTAACATGGATTTATGATCATAAGGTCCACAGTTGCAAACCAAAGTGACAAGGTATCCTTTGTCGTTCCTGAGGTGCAGAATAGACAGTAAGTTAATACCATTTAGCAATATGGTAACAGTTGTATCAGTAAAAGTAGCAGAGTCTATTACTGGATAATAAAAGCCCTTAAGAGAGAGACAGAACTCGGCAAGATACCCACATGGACCACATTATAAAAAAAAACGCAAATCTAAAATATTCGCGTCAGCTTAAATTGTTTAGGATATATAGCGGAAAGGACAAAATTGGATAGAATGAGAAATACAAGCATATAAAAGCCTAATACAAATGAGAAATTAGTATAGAGGAAAAATTCTATGAACGTAGATAAATGTAGTAATAATTTACGTTAACTAAAAGCAACTCAGCAGTAAGCGTAGGGCTGTAAATTATAATTCCGGTCAAAGAACCAAAAATGTAAGGAAAACATTTACGTATAACGTACATTGTGTTTGTACGGAGGAGAAACAAGATTAAATGCCTGACGTTTAATCTTTGAGACGGACGTTTTTGTCATTCCCTCACCGACCACCAAACAATTCACTACAGACTTACCCGTCTAATTTTCGTTACAACAATAACATAGGTTATAATTGTGCTTTTAGTACTCACAGTATTCAGGACAGCAGAAACCTCGCCTGCCAGGAGGATAAACAATGCTTTATATACGCTGCCCTTTGCCGTTCTGTAGATATGCTTGTAAGCATAATAATTTTTCCTGCCGCCACCACTGTGTCTTATATATGCAAAAAGCCTACAGTTTCCAGGTTTGCATTCAAACAGGTGATAGCAACGTGGAACATTTTCTTGAACCGGTGAGACGTGGGGTTAAATTCATCACTTTTGAGGTAATACGGAGGAAGCAAAAGAAAATAATATCCATATAAAATAATACACATTGCTCCCCCCACGTGAAATAAAATATATATGTTTATCAATCAATATAAGCGGTATAAATACGATGAAAACATATTAATAACACTATCTTATTTATAGTCCAACAAAATACTAAAGGAAACAAGGTGTTGAGTGACGTAGCGTGCCTGAATGCCGAGTGATTAGTCGAGTAATGTTAAAATTCCTTCCCAGGCTGTTTGGCTGTGCTATCGACTGCCATCTTCAGTGAAATATCGAGTACGCTAAGGTGAGATGGTACGTTAGTGACCACAGTACTGTGGTTAAGGCGGGAGAAGTCCCGTAAACACCAATATTACTTACAAAGTTTCTAAGTGCCACGATACTGTGGCACTTAAACACGATTCACCAGCCCTAACCACAGTTCTGTGGTCACTAACGTATATCAACTAACGGGAATATGGCTGTTGCTTCAATGTAATTCGCATTGACATATTCTCGATAACTTCTGTTAGTCTTACATTATCTAGTAATTTAAGATACCTTGTGTGGTAATTGGAGATAATCTTGAGCAATAGTAGTGGTTAAACTTTGTACTGTAAAGTGCCGCATTGCAGGTGCGTGTAGTGACGTCATTTTTCTATCTATTATGTGTTGCCGGTTTGATACAGGCTGACAGCAGCCAAATTTAAGTTAGTTCCTTGCAAGACTCCGTACAGGCAACACGCCTTGTTCGCTAGCCGCGGCTACATAAAGTTCTAATATTTTCTAATTTTAGCATGACCATCATGCAATAATTTACTTCGGTGATCTCGGCCTTTACAAACTATCATGGTTTTTCAATATTTAATTCTATATTAATTCTCGGCATTATGCTGCGCTAAAACTGCACGCGCCAGCAATTATTTCCTGTTAATTTTTCAATAAATTATTATCTCAAGAATATATACAGTCCACTTCATCATTTCATTTCACCAGCACCTCAATAAGCGTTCTAAGACCAACTTAAGATTTATCGAGAGCGTCTAAGACGCAACATTTTTGGTCCTCCTGGCCGGATTTTTGGTCCACCGCGACCGGATTGTGGTCCACTACGATTTCAAAAATATTTCATTCAATGGGCCCAAACGACGTTTGGTTCAAGCCCCAACATTTTCAAACTTCAGATTGCTGGCCGTTGCATGCCTTCTAAAAATTACTACATACTCAACATTGCAAGATTCTGCAGAGCAGCAACTGTGAGACGACAAGACACGGCAAGACAGCATCATTTGTTCTACAACAACGAAATTCCACAAATCTAAAACTACGGAGAGCTACAACTTAAAGCGTCACCCCAGGCAGAAACAGGCGGTGCGCCAAATTCTAAGGATTGCCGAACAGGATCGAACAACGTGATCGAAGCCAGATTGAGCACGCCGGGATTCAACATGCACGTGACTATAAACTTTAATTTTTTATAATTTTTCATGTATAGTTGATGGGTACAGCAAACTAAGTAATATTTTTGCACAGATTTAATAAGCATTTAATAATTTCTATATGAACAAATATTATTGTCAAGTGGCCAATATGTCATAGATTGTCATATGTACATACGTACATAAATTTTCATTTACGTATCTGTACTATAATGCATTAAGAAATTTAAGTGATGTGATAGGGCTATAGGTATAATGTCATTTTGAATAATTCATATTTTTTAATAACTTTCATAACTATTTTTTAAGCAAGTGAAGTACCTATTATAGTAAGTCATATATTCAGGTGTACACAGATCACTGGCTCCCGCATCATATCAGATTTCAGCAAATTATCCACAATTACAACAATTGTTCACCTGCTCTACATTTAACTATTGTTTTCAAATCATATTTTACATTACGGTCATGGCTGATGTGAAGGCGTTAATTAAGAAACTGGGCACAATTAAGGCGTCTATATCCCGTGTGAATACTTTCGCTGACAATTTCAACCCGATATAATCGATCATCATGCATTGAAAATTAAAATCCGCCATTTGATGGAATTGTCCGCGTAGTATGACGAAATTCAGACTCAGATTGAGGCTGACGATTCCGATTTCGCATCAGTCAGTGACAGAATTCAAACAGAGGATGATCTCTGTAATATTGAGTGCAAGTTACACCATTTATTAGAGCAGTTAGAGAAGGTGAACAAGAAACCGTTGATTCAAGCTCAAGTTACACCAATTAAACGCCCCTCCCTATACAGTTAGAGCCGATTAAACTGCCCTGCTTCTCAGGCAGCATTATTGATTGGCAACATTATTATAATATATTTGTGGAATTAGTGCACGTCAGAACTGACCTGACGGACATTCAGAAATTACACTATTTGCACTCTTCATTAAGGGACGAGGCGTTAAATGTAATAAAATCTCTTCCAATCACTCATGAAAATTATACGGTACCTATTGATCTATTAAGGGCCAGGTACGACAGCAAATTAATTGTCTCAGCCTATCACATAGGGAATGTCTTGGGCGTGAAGTCCATTCAACAAGAGTCCATGGTTAGCATTTCCAAGTTCATTGACGAGATCACCGCGAATATAAACGCTTTAAATTCACTGAATTTAACGGTAAACACATTTGAAATAATTTTCGTTCAATACTTAACGCAAAAACTCGATAACCAGACGTGTCGGCTCTGGAAAGAAAGTCTTCCAGATGAGCGATTTCCTAATTTCGATAATTTTATTAAATTTTTAAATGATAGAAGGCAGTTACTGCAAAACGTCAACGCCACGACCAGCTCGGTAAGCAGAATAAATGTAAGCGATAAGACCAAGACGTGACGTGACACAAACGTGGCAGACGTGAGCGGTTATCGCAAGGCTATTAAACCGGTTGATATAACGAGGTCGACATTCCATTCTTATACCAGTAATAACATCTGTCAGCTGTGTCGTGGTAAACACCGCCTTTCTGACTGTCAAAAATTAGTGGCTATGTCTCCCATGGAACGAAAAAACATTTTAATTAAAAATAAACTCTGCTTAAATTGCATACGTCCAGGCCATGATCTCGTACACTGTCCTTCCAAATATGCTTGCAGGACATGCGCTAAACTCCACCACACAATGATCCACGTATCAGGCAATAACGCTTCGTGCAGCAACAATCAGTTTTCACTACAACTGCAAACTAACAAGTCTATATTATTATCCACCGCTGTCTGCATGACAGCTGACCATGCAGGTAGGAAGCACCCAGTTAGGATTTTATTGGACTCAGGATCGCAAGCTAACTTCTGCACCATGAATTTCGCACGTCGCATGGGTCTAAAACTAATTAAATCTCAATTACCCATCACCGGTATAAATAATTCATTATCTCAAGCTGACTTCAGTACCAGGGTAAGGTTGCATTCACGTTATAAGAATTTTAGTTTAAACATACATTGCGCTGTCCTTCCCAGTATCACGAATAATCTCCCTGCGGAATCATTTAATATCTCATCCTTACCATTACCCAAAGGCATAATCCTAGCCGACCCACAACTGAACTTCTCTTCGCAAATCGACATATTGCTTGGTGCTCAGTATTACTTACAATTAATTGAACCTGTCAAATTCATTCGTATCCCACACTTTCCCATAATACAGGAGACAAAATTGGGATTCATTCTCGCGGGTAACTTGCCATTTAATGTAGACATGACAAAACCTGTCTCATCATTCATAGCATGTGAGGATAATAATGCCATTTCCTCGCAACTAAAGGACTTTGGAAGTTAGAGGACATTGCTATTCGTGCTCCCTCCGCTGAGCACTCGGAATGCGAAAGTCATTTTGTATCTAATACTTTCCGTAATAATGATGGCAGATTTGTGGTATCCCTACCTCGCAGGTCATACAATTCTCATTTGGGCGATTCTCTTCACAGAGCTATCCGCAGGTTTCAAGCACTGGAACTCAAGTTCAAGCAGAACCCTGCTCTTCACAAAGACTATAGCGCATTCATGGATGAATATTTAACTCTTGGCCACATGCCTTTGCTTAATGCATACGATTTGTCAGTTAACCGGTCAGACACCTTTTACTTGCCGCACCACTCAGTTTTTAAAGGCTCTAGTATAACTACCAAATTGCGAGTTGTTTTCGACGGCTCTGCCAAAACGACAAATAATTTGTCCTCGAAAGACACATTGATGGTTGGTCCCACGGTCCAGCAGGATCTGTTCTCTATTATGACTCGATTTCGCACTCACCGATATGTCCTCATTTCGGACATTGAGAAGATGTATCGGCAAATTTTAGTTAATCCCAAGGATTCCAATTTGCAGCGTATTGTCTGGCGCGACGCCCCCCATAGGGAACTCCAACATTACGCCTTGAGGACAGTCACATATGGGACTGCAAGCTCGTCATTTCTTGCTACAAGATGTCTAGCTCAAATAGCCCAGGAAAATAAAACTAAACACCTTATAGCTTGCTCAGCCATTGGAAACGATTTTTATGTGGACGATCTCATGACCGGTTCAGATAACCCGCACGTCCTATCTAAAATAAAATCCTACATTACAGATGTATAAAGCCAATACGGTTTTATCTTGCACAAATGGTTTTCAAATGATCAGACCATTATAGCTTCGCACGCTCCTTTCTCCCTCGAACTTAGCAAAAATCAAACTGTGCGTACTTTAGGTATTCAGTGGAACATTGACGAAGATAGTTTCGTATATAGTGTCCAGAGACATGTCAATGTAGAGGTATTCAACAAGAGAAGGGTATTTTCAATTATCGCGGAATTTACGACCCTATGGGACTCATTGGCCGGTTATATTCTGGTGTAAGCATTTTATGCAAATATTGTGGTTCACAGGTACAAGTTGGGACGAACCCTTATCAGATTCATTATCTAATCAGTGGGTAGAACTTTATTCTCAGCTGATTTCAGACACTTACTTTAAAATTCCAAGGTCTGTAAAGAGTTTGAATAATTCGCAAATAATTTCATTCCAGCTCCATGGATTTGCCGAAGCGTCAGCAGAGGGTTACGCGTGTTGTATTTATCTGCGTACGGTCTATTCAAACTACGTCATCTCATCAAACTTGTTATGTTCTAAATCTAGAGTCGCTCCCTTGAAGCAGATAACATTACCAAGACTTGAACTTTGCGCCTGTCTCTTATTGGCTCAGTTGGCTTCCAAGGTTATAGACGCCGTGAGTTACAAATTCGACGACTTATATTTTTACTCGGACTCAATGATAGCATTACATTGGATTCACCAGCAGTCTTCCAGATGGAAGGTATTTGTCGCCAACCGTGTTGCGGAGATACAGCGTCTCACTACAAGGGGTACCTGGCATCATGTCTCGTCACTGGACAACCCTGCCGACATTTTATCGCGTGGTTGTCTCCCTCGTGATTTACACAGTCACCCACAATGGTGGCATGGTCCATCCTGGTTGTCCCATGAGTCATCATCATGGCCCATCTGTGCCTTCGATGCCCACTCACCCTGCACTCATCCCGATCTTGAGCAGGAACAACGTAAGCAGGTCCAAACCTCATTCATTGTAGCTTCATTTACGTCTAGCTATTTTGAAAACTACTCATCGCTCTCAAGGCTGCTTCGTGTATTTTCGTATTGCCGTCGATTCATTCGGAACTCTAGGCTCCCCATAGCTGATAGGGGCACTTCCTTTTTAACTGCCCAGGAGTTGCATGATACACTTTTGGTTTTTATTCGCCAGTCCCAGCGATTGCACTTTAGCATCGAAATTAAGGAACTTGATGCACAACGCTGCATCCCTAATAATAGTAAAATTCTTTCACTCAACGCCTTTCTGGATAATGCGGGGACATTACGCGTGGGCGGACGTCTTCAGCACTCGCAGCTTACCTATGATAACAAACACCAGATCATACTCCACCCGCATTCTCACCTCAGTAAATTAATCATAGAGGGCAAGCATCTTCGTCTACTACATGCTGGGGTACAATTGACTCAGCACTCTCTACGGCAACAATATTGGATAATTAATGATAAATCATATATAAGATCAGTAATACACAAATGTATCACTTGTTTTCGTATGCGTGCTAGGAGCGCAAGCCAATTAGGACAATTACCCCCTTCCCGGGTTACTCCTGCTAAGCCATTTTCTAAATCTGCAGTCGACTACGCCGGTCCCGTGCTTATACGCCATGGCGGGCAGCGTTCAAAATCGACGTCAAGCAATGCTTATATTGCTTTATTTATATGCATGACCACTAAGGCCATTCACCTGGAACTAGTCTCAGATCTTACCTCAGGCACCTTCATAGCAGCATTAAAACGGTTTATTGCGCGTAGAGGTATCCCTGATCAGATATTTTCCGACAATGGTATAAATTTTCGTCGTGCTAGTAGCTCACTTCACGAATTGTACAAACTTTTCCTTTCTAATGGTTTTGAACAGACCACCCAGGATTTTACCACTGCCCAAGGCATCAAATGGTCTTTTATTCCCCCTCAGCACATCATTTCGGTGGCCTGTGGGAAAGCGGAGTCAAGAGCGTCAAATTCCATTTGCGGCGCGTCGTCGGCGGAACCATCCTTACCTTTGAGGAGTATTATACTATCCTAACTCAAATAGAATCCTGCCTCAACTCACGCCCTTTGTTCGCCATCTCCAATGACTCTAGGGACCCCGAACCTTTAACACCAGCTGACTTCCTGGTTAGTTCTCCGCTCACTGCACTCCCGGAACCTGACTATTCCCAAGTCAATATTAGTCGTCTGGGCAGATGGCAGCTGCTCCAAAAATTCACTCAATCTATATGGAACAGGTGGTCGAAATATTACTTGCACCAGTTGCAACAACGCAACAAATGGCGCATCCCGTCAAAAAATTTGACTCCCGGACAACTCGTCCTTATTCTAGATGACAGTTCCCCCCACTGCAGTGGAAACGCGGGGTAGTCACGAACGTCTATTCGGGTCAGGATTCAATAGTGCGCGTCGCGGATGTTCGCACCGCTAATGTTATCCTACGCCGACCCATTCATAAATTGGGTCCACATCCGGTGGCATTAGAGTAAGCGCATGAGCATTCATGCGACACGTATCAGAAATGTGAACTTTATCGCATTATCGTGCGTCACGCCCGGGACATTCCCCGGGCGATCACATGATTTATATTGTTTTGATTCCTACACTATTATTATGTCTTTCACTATTGTAGTTACTTTGTGGTTATGTATTTTTGAATTTTTTGGGGATTGTTATTCTAATATTATTGTCTCGATTATTATGTCATTTGCTAATGTACTATTTTATGGTTACGTATTTTTGAATTTTTGGGGAATTTATTATTCCAATATCATGCATGTAAATTATTATGTCTTTGTCATTGTATTATTACCTGTTGCATATTATTGAATTTTTATGATCATTATCTTATTATTATGTACTGCCAACTATTGTGTCTGCCTGATTGTTGAATTATCATGTATCATTACTATGTTATAATGTGTTATGAAATTGTATTATCATTGTTCTATTACTATGTAACATAAATCATTATTAAAAATCAACAATCAACATAACCTTCAATAATAAAAGTTTCAATAAAATAATAAATATATATATAGGTTTATAAATATAATCTTAGGAAAAACTTTAAGAAACAGTCAAATTTAATAAATGATTTTATGTTATTAATAAATTTATTCTTTGAAATTTTGCAACCTAGATTTTAAGCGATGTTAAACCACAAAAGAAACGGACTATATGAGATGTAGTGTCAGTCTTAAAACGAACTTTGGTTCAAGTAAAGATGAAACTGTTTGATCTTTACGTGTATTTATCCTATAACCAATTAAACGTAAGAATTATAGGCTATAACCTTGCGGCTAAATATTCCCAAGGATACACGCTGTTCAATCAATGAAAAATTCAAATTAACAGATATTTGTATAGTATTTGTTCTGTATTTTTGAGTGCCATAAGCACATTCGTTTTGCCAGTTATGAACAGTTTCAAAGTTTCAGCAATTTAGAGATATTTTTATTATGCTTTAAGAAATCATGTCGGAGAGTATAACAAATATTATACCATATACATAACATTCCCATTACTTTTCTGTTTCTATAAAAACAAATCTCAATATTATTACTAAAAATACTCATTTAAAAATTGATTTTAATGTCCGCTTCAATGATTTATGAAACTGTTCTAATTTCTGAAATTTGTAAAATTCACAAATTTCTAAAAGTGTACGTATTTCCAACAGTTGCTTTGTGTTTGAATCTTATAAACTCGCATTCTGTTCACTTGACGCTAGTGGTAGATCTACAAGCGAAAGCTTCACACTAATTATTATAAAAATAACACCGTGATTTCGTTTTTTAAGTAACTAAGATATTACCTAAAATATACGCAACAATTTTTTGGTACTTGTTTTTTTATGTAAACCACCTACTTATTGACATGTGTTCGGATAACTAACGGGATTCCACACAAAATACCTCTGTGGTTAACCTACAATATTATAACAAAAACAAACATGGATTTAATAAACAAACACTTGGTAAGTTCTACAGATGATTTTATTTTCCTAACAATTGTTTCAACAGTTACGGCAGCTTCAGAGGTTGGATTTCAATAAGTACACAGCTGCACATTTGGAATTAAAATCCAACTTGTTAAATTGTTATTAATAAAATGTTCAAGTTTTGCTGAGGTAATTTTACTTTCGAGTAAATTTGTTTTGTGGTGGAGGATTTCGTTGTTGGCAAGTTGTAGTGCCGACGTGGTTCACTATTTTCACGATAGATGGCGCCACCGACGATTATTTTGTAATTACTTCATAATATTCCATTTTTTTGTTTTATAAATTAAAATTAAGGGACGGGGACAATTCCAAATATCAAAAAATTGTTGGTTGTGTTAAGTAACCGATGAAACGTCCGGTAAAAACGGGCCGTGCGAACAGACAGGTCCGTCAAAGACCGAGTTCGCGTCGTCTTAAACTCGATTTCCGAGATAGACACCCCATCAGCGCTCACTCACTTCGTCTAATAGCATTCTTTATGTTGTAGGTAGTTTGGCTGTTCAGCTGATCGTACAACAATTTTTGGAAAGCCGTCTTAAAACGGCTACTAAGCTTGAGTAAGCAATTGTGACCCTATACTGCCAATGAATGGCAATCCGCGACTGTACTGACGACACAACTGCTCTGTGAAGCTAAGCTGTGTGAATACCTCCCAGCCTGTTTAATATGCTGCCAGTACCCAACATTGTTAGGTTTGAGATGAACATAAATATTTTCTGTTTTAAAACCAAATTTGTAAGAACAATATAAGTTACTTACTAACCAAGACAATAAAGTTTATCGTGTGTTTTACATTGTTTATCAATTTTATTAGCAAACAGTGAGGTACACGTTAATGAATTATAACACCTTGATAAATTAATTTTAGAGTTTTCAATGGCAAGAACATCAAGATGCACTAAATATGTTGTTGGGTTCCTTATAAACATAAATAATTTTTAACCCTTAGATGTGCTGAAAGTATATTTTAGCTGAGCAGTTTGTAGCATATAAAATAAATATTGTTACGTAATACGGAACATTCTCGTACATTCCATAGTGTCGTTCTATTATTCTCAACTAGCCCTGCCGGTACGTGTTTCTGCCAAGGCTGCTTCCATTTGTTTATACCGTTCAAACTTTAGGTAATTCTTTTCTGTTATATATTACAGAAGGTTTTTTGCAACATTTTATTTTGATGTTGACAATGATTATTGGTACTTTAGACTTTAAGTGGCATTAAGTTATGTTTCTATAAAATCTCATATCCTTTCGTTACGTAAGTGATTTGCCGTATCAAATGTGCCATTACCAGAAACGCTCTGCGTCTTATTTAAGTTTAAACTCACTTACACTCACTCTAGTTTACGTATGGTACTTAAGTGGATGTATTTAATTATTTTTAAGCGTCTATCTCTTCTAGTCAGCAGTTTTATGATTTATATGAAGTGGTCATTCGGCTACCCATATTCTGGGAAAATATCTTTACCACAACTTAATTCCACAACACAAATATGATTCAAATATGCTAATCGAATCGTCGTAATTCTTACACTATTTTCCGTGTACTGTACCTTCCTGTACTCGATACTAGTGTATTAACTGAGATTTGTACATCAGAATATGTCCTAAAAATCTACTCCTTCACTTAAAAACATTTTTTTTAAGCTTCTTCTCTCTTCAACTCTCTGAAAGGCGTCCCCCACTGCTCGCTTTGCTGTATCACCTAATTTTCACATTCATCTCTAGCACCACATTTTGGAAGCATTACCTTTGAGCCTCCTTTTTACAAGATCTTCGCTACTGTAAAGACTCACACTTCGTGCTTACAACATTAAATTTCGGTTTCAAACATTTAAACCCAAGTCTTTAGATCACCGACCGGTTACTTTTAGAGAGAGCTACCTTTGCTTGTGTAACGCCACTTTTACATTTTCACTGCTCCATCCGTCTTAGAAATTGTACTCCCTAAATATCAGAATTCAGTCACCTCTTGCACTTTGCATTTCCTATTTTAATATTCACTTCATTTCTGTCTTCACTACCACGTCATTTTTTCATACCAATGTTGTCTTAATTTTAATTCTCAATCTATTATAATCCTCCAATATCGTATCCACATACGCGTATTTTAATTCCTTCTCATTTTCTGCGAACGACGTTATATCGTCAAGAAATATGAATATCGCTACGCTCTCTCCTGAATGCTCGTTTAATGAATTTCGTTTAACTCCTGCATTGTTTCTTTAACGTACAAATTGAAAATTAACGGTGATAATCTGCATCCTTATCTCACGCTATGCCTACGTTTGCTTCCCTTCCCAAGATAATATTTATACAATCTGAAACTGATTCTTCTGTCCCACGTAGATCCTTTACCATCTCTTTTCGTAAAATTAAAAATTATGTCGCATTTATGTTGCCGCTAGCCTTTTATAATTTAACGAAAATCATGGTTGCAATCCCATCCGTTAAAAGTACCATACCGTCAACAACTAGCAACCAACGAATTTCCTTCAGCCTACACTAACAATTACCTCTCCATTTGAAATACTATTTATTATGTGTTACTTTATAACAGAACCACTTTCAACTTTACGACCTTACTCTTCGACATTGTTACTAGTTAATTTTATTAATCTTCTATCATATACACGGTATGTCACTAAAAAAAGGTCACTGTTGACCAGCAATTTTAGCTTGGAACCCACTAATACTATTGTTACGACGGTCTCACGGGTCGGCGTGATTTACAGTGGAAACAAAATAACTGACGCCAATGAAGTCGCTAATTACAAAATTTAATTAGACACAAACAACTGTTAGAAATCAACAAAGACACTCTTATAAAATAATTTAAGATAAATTTGTCCAACACTCAATAGTATCACCTTAATACAGTTTTGTACTAAGTAAGACAATAATCGCTTTCCACTAATCACAGTAACAACTACTCCAATATCGTTGGTTTAAAACTGAACTGGGCCGCTTCGAAATCTAGTCAGCGGCGGTTCATCAGGGGAGGCAAGGAATGCTAAGCCTCTCCAATAAAAAATAGAAAAATATTACAAAATATACAAATAGTAATAGGTTCTATTTTTTATTATAACAGAACCTGTAGTTACACTTTGGAATTTTAAATCATCTGATTACATACAAAATAAACATTTAATCGCGCGTTACGAATGATAGTGCGGAATAGCAGAAGACTGAGGAAGGGATCTGGGCAACCGCCGTAGTACTCGTACGGTTATGTGAGAACTATGCCGGGCTGGTGGTGAGGGGGACGCTAGTGCATCTGCAACAGTACTTGGGAGGCAATGAGGGAGTTAGCCAATCGCCACGGTTTAATGTGGTTTGTGTTACTTTTACGCAGTCTTTACGGTCTCTTGTTTTTGTGCGTGTGAATTACTATCAATTATCTCTTCTTGGTCACTATCAAGATCGTCTTAGCCCCATTGCTTCAGTTTCAATTGAAAACATAATTCTCTGCAAATTGAAAAATAGACCGATATGGCACGATGATATTATCGAACATTTTGCCAGTAAGAAGGCCCGCTAACTGAATTTTCTGTAGGTGTGCAAGTAAATTCATCACAGCTTACAAAATAGGTTTAGTCAACAGTTTATTTCTTTGCTAGAACAAAAGTAAGTTAACCTTCGGTTTATCTTGTTAAAGATACGTATATATTTCTAATAAGACATGTATGCTGTAAAAATCTATTATCTCTACCAAACTTAAAAGTGAAATACAAGTGCCGAGGGGTGGCGACTGCTATGACTGAGCGCGGCTCAGGTGACTGTTTCGTAGCCTCCCCTTCCTCAGAACTCACCGGCCGCCACTGAATCTAGTATTTATATTTCACCGCCTACAGTTGTAGTGATATAGCGGACGGGATGGCGGAAATATAGTCCAGTAACGTCTGGAAGGACAACTCGAACAATCCACATTGTTTGTAATTCTGCCACGCGAATATACGTGCACGGTGCCACGTAGGCACTCATCGTTAAGGTACTATTCCTCAGGGTAGGAATATGTTACATTTGTGGCTTTGCTCTGTGTAGATAGAAAATGGAGACTAACGGAATTGGGGATGATATAACTTGAAAGCTTTGAAATTAATAAATTGGTGGAAATGAATGGAAAAATTAAAGTGGTCAGTCAGACAAAGTGACAGATGATGAGGTCCTAAGATGAGTGGATGAGAAGAGATAAATACTGAACACGTTTCTTCATAGGAATGCAAACTGGATCAGACACACGCTAAGATAAAATTGCCGCTGCTGCGTGATATCGTGAAGATAAGATGTAGGAACTCCGTGGCTTGGAAAAAGAATTTAGCAGCTCAGCAATTTAAAGGAGAAAAGGAAATATTGGGAAATTAAGGAGGAAAGCGACGACAGAAAAAATGGAACGCAAAATCGCACATTAAGTCAAGTGACAGAAAACTAAACAGAAATAATAATAATAATACTTATTATTTATTTTGCAGGACTACCCCTACCCTACACCCTGCCGATCCATACGCTGGAAGAGAAGGGCACCCAGTAGAGGGACAGGGGACAAGTATCATAAAAGTGTTCATAGATACTTAGTATATCACACTTGAAAAGGACACAAATCTGCGAAATTTATAGGGTCAAGTAAAAAGATTGTGACAAAGAAATAAAAAACAGTACATTCTAAGTACAACGCCTCTAACAAGTCATGCCATAAAAAATGTAGGTCAAAGTAATGCAGGCCGAAAATCCCATCCCTCGCTAAGAGTTGAAAGTTCCTTGTGGCACTAAAGAAGTCGAGAACGTCAACATAGAGGTTGGAAACTTCAGTGCATCTCGCGTAACATGGATTTATGATCATAAGGTCCACAGTTGCAAACCAAAGTGACAAGGTATCCTTTGTCGTTCCTGAGGTGCAGAATAGACAGTAAGTTAATACCATTTAGCAATATGGTAACAGTTGTATCAGTAAAAGTAGCAGAGTCTATTACTGGATAATAAAAGCCCTTAAGAGAGAGACAGAACTCGGCAAGATACCCACATGGACCACATTATAAAAAAAAACGCAAATCTAAAATATTCGCGTCAGCTTAAATTGTTTAGGATATATAGCGGAAAGGACAAAATTGGATAGAATGAGAAATACAAGCATATAAAAGCCTAATACAAATGAGAAATTAGTATAGAGGAAAAATTCTATGAACGTAGATAAATGTAGTAATAATTTACGTTAACTAAAAGCAACTCAGCAGTAAGCGTAGGGCTGTAAATTATAATTCCGGTCAAAGAACCAAAAATGTAAGGAAAACATTTACGTATAACGTACATTGTGTTTGTACGGAGGAGAAACAAGATTAAATGCCTGACGTTTAATCTTTGAGACGGACGTTTTCTGTCATTCCCTCACCGACCACCAAACAATTCACTACAGACTTACCCGTCTAATTTTCGTTACAACAATAACATAGGTTATAATTGTGCTTTTAGTACTCACAGTATTCAGGATAGCACAAACCTCGCCTGCCAGGAGGATAAACAATGCTTTATATACGCTGCCCTTTGCCGTTCTGTAGATATGCTTGTAAGCATAATAATTTTTCCTGCCGCCACCACTGTGTCTTATATATGCAAAAAGCCTACAGTTTCCAGGTTTGCATTCAAACAGGTGATAGCAACGTGGAACATTTTCTTGAACCGGTGAGACGTGGGGTTAAATTCATCACTTTTGAGGTAATACGGAGGAAGCAAAAGAAAATAATATCCATATAAAATAATACACATTGCTCCCCCCACGTGAAATAAAATATATATGTTTATCAATCAATATAAGCGGTATAAATACGATGAAAACATATTAATAACACTATCTTATTTATAGTCCAACAAAATACTAAAGGAAACAAGGTGTTGAGTGACGTAGCGGGCCTGAATGCCGAGTGATTAGTCGAGTAATGTTAAAATTCCTTCCCAGGCTGTTTGACTGTGCTATCGACTGCCATCTTCAGTGAAATATCGAGTACGCTAAGGTGAGGTGGTACGTTAGTGACCACAGTACTGTGGTTAAGGCGGGAGAAGTCCCGTAAACACCAATATTACTTACAAAGTTTCTAAGTGCCACGATACTGTGGCACTTAAACACGATTCACCAGCCCTAACCACAGTTCTGTGGTCACTAACGTATATCAACTAACGGGAATATGGCTGTTGCTTCAATGTAATTCGCATTGACAAATTCTCGATAACTTCTGTTAGTCTTACATTATCTAGTAATTTAAGATACCTTGTGTGGTAATTGGAGATAATCTTGAGCAATAGTAGTGGTTAAACTTTGTACTGTAAAGTGCCGCATTGCAGGTGCGTGTAGTGACGTCATTTTTCTATCTATTATGTGTTGCCGGTTTGATACAGGCTGACAGCAGCCAAATTTAAGTTAGTTCCTTGCAAGACTCCGTACAGGCAACACGCCTTGTTCGCTAGCCGCGGCTACATAAAGTTATAATATTTTCTAATTTTAGCATGACCATCATGCAATAATTTACTTCGGTGATCTCGGCCTTTACAAACTATCATGGTTTTTCAACATTTAATTCTATATTAATACTCGGCATTATGCTGCGCTAAAACTGCACGCGCCAGCAATTATTTCCTGTTAATTTTTCAATAAACTATTATCTCAAGAATATATACAGTCCACTTCATCATTTCATTTCACCAGCACCTCAATAAGCGTTCTAAGACCAACTTAAGATTTATCGAGAGCGTCTAAGACGCAACATTTTTGGTCCTTCGGGCCGGATTTTTGGTCCACCGCGACCGGATTGTGGTCCACTATGATTTCAAAAATATTTCATTCAATGGGCCCAAACGACGTTTGGTACAAGCCCCAACATTTTCAAACTTCAGATTGCTGGCCGTTGCATGCCTTCTAAAAATTACTACATACTCAACACTGCAAGATTCTGCAGAGCAGCAACTGTGAGACGACAAGACACGGCAAGACAGCATCATTTGTTCTACAACAACGAAATTCCACAAATCTAAAACTACGGAGAGCTACAACTTAAAGCGTCACCCCAGGCAGAAACAGGCGGTGCGCCAAATTCTAAGGATTGCCGAACAGGATCGAACAACGTGATCGAAGCCAGATTGAGCACGCCGGGATTCAACATGCACGTGACTATAAACTTTAATTTTTTATAATTTTTCATGTATAGTTGATGGGTACAGCAAACTAAGTAATATTTTTGCACAGATTTAATAAGCATTTAATAATTTCTATATGAACAAATATTATTGTCAAGTGGCCAATATGTCATAGATTGTCATATGTACATACGTACATAAATTTTCATTTACGTATCTGTACTATAATGCATTAAGAAATTTAAGTGATGTGATAGGGCTATAGGTATATTGTCATTTTGAATAATTCATATTTTTTAATAACTTTCATAACTATTTTTTAAGCAAGTGAAGTACCTATTATAGTAAGTCATATATTCAGGTGTACACAGATCACTGGCTCCCGCATCATATCAGATTTCAGCAAATTATCCACAATTACAACAATTGTTCACCTGTTCTACATTTAACTATTGTTTTCAAATCATATTTTACATTACGGTCATAGCTGATGTGAAGGCGTTAATTAAGAAACGGGGCACAATTAAGGCGTCTATATCTCGTGTGAATACTTTCGCTGACAATTTCAACCCGATATAATCGATTATCATGCATTGAAAATTAAAATCCGCCATTTGATGGAATTGTCCGCGTAGTATGACGAAATTCAGACTCAGATTGAGGCTGACGATTCCGATTTCGCATCAGTCAGTGACAGAATTCAAACAGAGGATGATCTCTGTAATATTGAGTGCAAGTTACACCATTTATTAGAGCAGTTAGAGAAGGTGAACAAGAAACCGTTGATTCAAGCTCAAGTTACACCAATTAAACGCCCCTCCCTATACAGTTAGAGCCGATTAAACTGCCCTGCTTCTCAGGCAGCATTATTGATTGGCAACATTATTATAATATATTTGTGGAATTAGTGCACGTCAGAACTGACCTGACGGACATTCAGAAATTACACTATTTGCACTCTTCATTAAGGGACGAGGCGTTAAATGTAATAAAATCTCTTCCAATCACTCATGAAAATTATGCGGTAGCTATTGATCTATTAAGGGCCAGGTACGACAGCAAATTAATTGTCTCAGCCTATCACATAGGGAATGTCTTGGGCGTGAAGTCCATTCAACAAGAGTCCATGGTTAGCATTTCCAAGTTCATTGACGAGATCACCGCGAATATAAACGCTTTAAATTCACTGAATTTAACGGTAAACACATTTGAAATAATTTTCGTTCAATACTTAACGCAAAAACTCGATAACCAGACGTGTCGGCTCTGGAAAGAAAGTCTTCCAGATGAGCGATTTCCTAATTTCGATAATTTTATTAAATTTTTAAATGATAGAAGGCAGTTACTGCAAAACGTCAACGCCACGACCAGCTCGGTAAGCAGAATAAATGTAAACGATAAGACCAAGACGTGACGTGACGCAAACGTGGCAGACGTGAGCGGTTATCGCAAGGCTATTAAACCGGTTGATATAACGAGGTCGACATTCCATTCTTATATCAGTAATAACATCTGTCAGCTGTGTCGTGGTAAACACCGCCTTTCTGACTGTCAAAAATTAGTGGCTATGTCTCCCATGGAACGAAAAAACATTTTAATTAAAAATAAACTCTGCTTAAATTGCATACGTCCAGGCCATGATCTCGTACACTGTCCTTCCAAATATGCTTGCAGGACATGCGCTAAACTCCACCACACAATGATCCACGTATCAGGCAATAACGCTTCGTGCAGCAACAATCAGTTTTCACTACAACTGCAAACTAACAAGTCTATATTATTATCCACCGCTGTCTGCATGACAGCTGACCATGCAGGTAGGAAGCACCCAGTTAGGATTTTATTGGACTCAGGATCGCAAGCTAACTTCTGCACCATGAATTTCGCACGTCGCATGGGTCTAAAACTAATTAAATCTCAATTACCCATCACCGGTATAAATAATTCATTATCTCAAGCTGACTTCAGTACCAGGGTAAGGTTGCATTCACGTTATAAGAATTTTAGTTTAAACATACATTGCGCTGTCCTTCCCAGTATCACGAATAATCTCCCTGCGGAATCATTTAATATCTCATCCTTACATTTACCCAAAGGCATATTCCTAGCCGACCCACAACTGAACTTCTCTTCGCAAATCGACATATTGCTTGGTGCTCAGTATTACTTAAAAATTAATTGAACCTGTCAAATTCATTCGTATCCCACACTTTCCCATAATACAGGAGACAAAATTGGGATTCATTCTCGCGGGTAACTTGCCATTTAATGTAGACATGACAAAACCTGTCTCATCATTCATAGCATGTGAGGATAATAATGCCATTTCCTCGCAACTAAAGGACTTTGGAAGTTAGAGGACATTGCTATTCGTGCTCCCTCCGCTGAGCACTCGGAATGCGAAAGTCATTTTGTATCTAATACTTTCCGTAATAATGATGGCAGATTTGTGGTATCCCTACCTCGCAGGTCATACAATTCTCATTTGGGCGATTCTCTTCACGGAGCTATCCGCAGGTTTCAAGCACTGGAACTCAAGTTCAAGCAGAACCCTGCTCTTCACAAAGACTATAGCGCATTCATGCATGAATATTTAACTCTTGGTCACATGTCTTTGCTTAATGCATACGATTTGTCAGTTAACCAGTCAGACACCTTTTACTTGCCGCACCACTCAGTTTTTAAAGGCTCTAGTATAACTACCAAATTGCGAGTTGTTTTCGACGGCTCTGCCAAAACGACAAATAATTTGTCCTCGAACGACACATTGATGGTTGGTCCCACGATCCAGCAGGATCTGTTCTCTATTATGACTCGATTTTGCACTCACCGATATGTCCTCATTTCGGACATTGAGAAGATGTATCGGCAAATTTTAGTTAATCCCAAGGATTCCAATTTGCAGCGTATTGTCTGGCGCGACGCCCCCCATAGGGAACTCCAACATTACGCCTTGACGACAGTCACATATGGGACTGCAAGCTCCTAATTTCTTGCTACAAGATGTCTAGCTCAAATAGCCCAGGAAAATAAAACTAAACACCTTATAGCTTGCTCAGCCATTGGAAACGATTTTTATGTGGACGATCTCATGACCGGTTCAGATAACCCGCACGTCCTATCTAAAATAAAATCCTACATTACAGATGTATAAAGCCAATACGGTTTTATCTTGCACAAATGGTTTTCAAATGATCAGACCATTATAGCTTCGCACGCTCCTTTCTCCCTCGAACTTAGCAAAAATCAAACTGTGCGTACTTTAGGTATTCAATGGAACATTGACGAAGATAGTTTCGTATATAATGTCCAGAGACATGTCAATGTAGAGGTATTCAACAAGAGAAGGGTATTACCAATTATCGCAGGAATATACGACCCTATGGGACTCATTGGCCGGTTACATTCTGCTGTAAGCATTTTATGCAGATATTGTGGTTGACAGGTACAAGTTGGGACGAACCCTTATCAGATTTATTATCTAATCAGTGGGTAGAACTTTATTCTCAGCTGATTTCAGACACTTACTTTAAAACTCCAAGGTCTGTAAAGAGTTTGAATAATTCGCAAATAATTTCATTCCAGCTCCATGGATTTGCCGACGCGTCAGCAAAGGGTTACGCGTGTTGTATTTATCTGCGTACGGTCTATTCAAACTACGTCATCTCATCAAACTTGTTATGTTCTAAATATAGAGTCGCTCCCTTGAAGCAGATAACATTGCTCAGACTTGAACTTTGCGCCTGTCTCCTATTGGCTCAGTTGGCTTCCAAGGTTATAGACGCCGTGAGTTACAAATTCGACGACTTATATTTTTACTCGGACTCAATGATAGCATTACATTGGATTCACCAGCAGTCTTTCAGATGGAAGGTATCTGTCGCCAACCGTGTTGCGGAGATACAGCGTCTCACTACAAGGGGTACGTGGCATCATGTCTCGTCACTGGACAACCCTGCCGACATTTTATCGCGTGGTTGTCTCCCTCAGGTTTTACACAGTCACCCACAATGGAGGAATGGTCCATCCTGGTTGTCCCATGAGTCATCATCATGGCCCATCTGTGCCTTCGATGCCCACTCACCCTGCACTCATCCCGATCTTGAGCAGGAACAACGTAAGCAGGCCCAAACCTCATTCATTGTAGCTTCATCTACGTCTAGCTGTTTTGAAAACTACTCATCGCTCTCGAGGCTGCTTCGTGTATTTTCGTATTGCCGTCTATTCATTCGGAACTCTAGGCTCCCCATACCTGATAGGGGCACTTCCTTTTTAACTGCCCAGGAGTTGCATGATACACTTTTGGTTTTTATTCGCCAGTCCCAGCGATTGCACTTTAGCATCGAAATTAAGGAACTTGATGCACAACGCTGCATCCCTAATAATAGTAAAATTCTTTCACTCAACCCCTTTCTGGATAATGCGGGGACATTACGCGTGGGCGGACGTCTTCAGCACTCGCAGCTTACCTATGATAACAAACACCAGATCATACTCCACCCGCATTCTCACCTCAGTAAATTAATCATAGAGGGCAAGCATCTTCGTCTACTACATGCTGGGGTACAATTGACTCAGCACTCTCTACGGCAACAATATTGGATAATTAATGATAAATCATATATAAGATCAGTAATACACAAATGTATCACTTGTTTTCGTATGCGTGCTAGGAGCGCAAGCCAATTAGGACAATTACCCCCTTCCCGGGTTACTCCTGCTAAGCCATTTTCTAAATCTGCAGTCGACTACGCCGGTCCCGTGCTTATACGCCATGGCGGGCAGCGTTCAAAATCGACGTCAAGCAATGCTTATATTGCTTTATTTATATGCATGACCACTAAGGCCATTCACCTGGAACTAGTCTCAGATCTTACCTCAGGCACCTTCATAGCAGCATTAAAACGGTTTATTGAGCGTAGAGGTATCCCTGATCAGATATTTTCCGACAATGGTATAAATTTTCGTCGTGCTAGTAGCTCACTTCACGAATTGTACAAACTTTTCCTTTCTAATGGTTTTGAACAGACCACCCAGGATTTTACCACTGCCCAAGGCATCAAATGGTCTTTTATTCCCCCTCAGCACATCATTTCGGTGGCCTGTGGGAAAGCGGAGTCAAGAGCGTCAAATTCCATTTGCGGCGCGTCGTCGGCGGAACCATCCTTACCTTTGAGGAGTATTATACTATCCTAACTCAAATAGAATCCTGCCTCAACTCACGCCCTTTGTTCGCCATCTCCAATGACTCTAGGGACCCCGAACCTTTAACACCAGCTGACTTCCTGGTTAGTTCTCCGCTCACTGCACTCCCGGAACCTGACTATTCCCAAGTCAATATTAGTCGTCTGGGCAGATGGCAGCTGCTCCAAAAATTCACTCAATCTATATGGAACAGGTGGTCGAAATATTACTTGCACCAGTTGCAACAACGCAACAAATGGCGCATCCCGTCAAAAAATTTGACTCCCGGACAACTCGTCCTTATTCTAGATGACAGTTCCCCCCACTGCAGTGGAAACGCGGGGTAGTCACGAACGTCTATTCGGGTCAGGATTCAATAGTGCGCGTCGCGGATGTTCGCACCGCTAATGTTATCCTACGCCGACCCATTCATAAATTGGGTCCACATCCGGTGGCATTAGAGTAAGCGCATGAGCATTCATGCGACACGTATCAGAAATGTGAACTTTATCGCATTATCGTGCGTCACGCCCGGGACATTCCCCGGGCGATCACATGATTTATATTGTTTTGATTCCTACACTATTATTATGTCTTTCACTATTGTATTTACTTTGTGGTTATGTATTTTTGAATTTTTTGGGGATTGTTATTCTAATATTATTGTCTCAATTATTATGTCATTTGCTAATGTACTATTTTATGGTTACGTATTTTTGAATTTTTGGGGAATTGTTATTCCAATATCATGCATGTAAATTATTATGTCTTTGTCATTGTATTATTACCGGTTGCATATTATTGAATTTTTATGATCATTATCTTATTATTATGTACTGCCAACTATTGTGTCTGCCTGATTGTTGAATTATCATGTATCATTACTATGTTATAATGTGTTATGAAATTGTATTATCATTGTTCTATTACTATGTAACATAAATCATTATTAAAATTCAACAATCAACATAACCTTCAATAATAAAAGTTTCAATAAAATAATAAATATATATATATAGGTTTATAAATATAATCTTAGGAAAAACTTTAAGAAACAGTCAAATTTAATAAATGATTTTATGTTATTAATAAATTTATTCTTTGAAATTTTGCAACCTAGATTTTAAGCGATGTTAAACCACAAAAGAAACGGACTATATGAGATGTAGTGTCAGTCTTAAAACGAACTTTGGTTCAAGTAAAGATGAAACTGTTTGATCTTTACGTGTATTTATCCTATAACCAATTAAACGTAAGAATTATAGGCTATAACCTTGCGGCTAAATATTCCCAAGGATACACGCTGTTCAATCAATGAAAAATTCAAATTAACAGATATTTGTATAGTATTTGTTCTGTATTTTTGAGTGCCATAAGCACATTCGTTTTGCCAGTTATGAACAGTTTCAAAGTTTCAGCAATTTAGAGATATTTTTATTATGCTTTAAAAAATCATGTCGGAGAGTATAACAAATATTATACCATATACATAACCTTCCCATTACTTTTCTGTTTCTATAAAAACAAATCTCAATATTATTACTAAAAATACTCATTTAAAAATTGATTTTAATGTCCGCTTCAATGATTTATGAAACTGTTCTAATTTCTGAAATTTGTAAATTTCACAAATTTCTAAAAGTGTACGTATTTCCAACAGTTGCTTTGTGTTTGAATCTTAAAAACTCGCATTCTGTTCACTTGACGCTAGTGGTAGATCTACAAGCGAAAGCTTCACACTAATTATTATAAAAATAACACCGTGATATCGTTTTTTAAGTAACTAAGATATTACCTAAAATATACGCAAACATTTTTTGGTACTTGTTTTTTATGTAAACCACCTACTTATTGACATGTGTTCGGATAACTAACGGGATTCCACACAAAATACCTCTGTGGTTAACCTACAATATTATAACAAAAACAAACATGGATTTAATAAACAAACACTTGGTAAGTTCTACAGATGATTTTATTTTCCTAACAATTGTTTCAACAGTTACGGCAGCTTCAGAGGTTGGATTTCAATAAGTACACAGCTGCACATTTGGAATTAAAATCCAACTTGTTAAATAGTTATTAATAAAACGTTCAAGTTTCGCTGAGGTAATTTTACTTTCGAGTAAATTTGTTTTGTGGCGGAGGATTTCGTTGTTGGCAAGTTGTAGTGCCGACGTGGTTCACTATTTTCACGATAGATGGCGCCACCGACGATTATATTGTTATTACTTCATAATATTCCATTTTTTTGTTTTATAAATTAAAATTAAGCGACGGGGACAATTCCAAATATCAAAAAATTGTTGGTTGTGTTAAGTAACCGATGAAACGTCCGGTAAAAACGTACCGTGCGAACAGACCGGTCCGTCAAAGACCGAGTTCGCGTCGTCTTAAACTCGATTTCCGAGATAGACACCCCATCAGCGCTCACTCACTTCGTCTAATAGCATTCTTTATGTTGTAGGTAGTTTGGCTGTTCAGCTGATCGTACAACAATTTTTGGAAAGCCGTCTTAAAACGGCTACTAAGCTTGACTAAGCAATTGTGACCCTATACTGCCAATGAATGGCAATCCGCGACTGTACTGACGACACAACTGCTCTGTGAAGCTAAGCTGTGTGAATACCTCCCAGCCTGTTTAATATGCTGCCAGTACCCAACATTGTTAGGTTTGAGATGAACATAAATATTTTCTGTTTTAAAACCAAATTTGTAAGAACAATATAAGTTACTTACTAACCAAGACAATAAAGTTTATCGTGTGTTTTACATTGTTTATCAATTTTATTAGCAAACAGTGAGGTACACGTTAATGAATTATAACACCTTGATAAATTAATTTTAGAGTTTTCAATGGCAAGAACATCAAGATGCACTAAATATGTTGTTGGGTTCCTTATAAACATAAATAATTTTTAACCCTTAGATGTGCTGAAAGTATATTTTAGCTGAGCAGTTTGTAGCATATAAAATAAATATTGTTACGTAATACGGAACATTCTCGTACATTCCATAGTGTCGTTCTATTATTCTCAACTAGCCCTGCCGGTACGTGTTTCTGCCAAGGCTGCTTCCATTTGTTTATACCGTTCAAACTTTAGGTAATTCTTTTCTGTTATATATTACAGAAGGTTTTTTGCAACATTTTATTTTGATGTTGAAAATGATTATTGGTACTTTAGACTTTAAGTGGCATTAAGTTATGTTTGTATAAAATCTCATATCCTTTCATTACGTAAGTGATTTGCCGTATCAAATGTGCCATTACCAGAAACGCTCTGCGTCTTATTTAAGTTTAAACTCACTTACACTCACTCTAGTTTACGTATGGTACTTAAGTGGATGTATTTAATTATTTTTAAGCGTCTATCTCTTCTAGTCAGCAGTTTTATGATTGATTTGAAGTGGTCATTCGGCTACCCATATTCTGGGAAAATATCTTTACCTCAACTTAATTCCACAAAACAAATATGATTCAAATATGCTAATCGAATCGTCGTAATTCTTACACTATTTTCCGTGTACTGTACCTTCCTGTACTCGATAATAGTGTATTAACTGAGATTTGTACATCAGAATATGTCCTAAAAATCTACTCCTTCACCTTAAAACAGTTTTCTTTAAGCTTCTTCTCTCTTCAACTCTCTGAAAGGCGTCCCCCACTGCTCGCTTTGCTGTATCACCTAATTTTCACATTCATCTCTAGCACCACATTTTGGAAGCATTACCTTTCAGCCTCCTTTTTACAAGATCTTCGCTACTGTAAAGACTTACACTTCCTGCTTACAGCATTCAATTTCGGTTTCAAACATTTAAACCCAAGTCTTTAGATCACCGACCGGTTACTTTTAGAGAGAGCTACCTTTGCTTGTGTAACGCCACTTTTACATTTTCACTGCTCCATCCGTCTTTGAAATTGTACTCCCTAGATATCAGAATTTAGTCACCTCTTGCACTTTGCATTTCCTATTTCAATATTCACTTCATTTCTGTCTTCACTACCACGTCATTTTTTCATACCAATTTTTTCTTAATTTTAATTCTCAATCTATTATAATCCTCCAATATCGTATCCACATACGCGTATTTTCATTCCTTCTCATTTTCTGCGAACGACGTTATATCGTCAAGAAATATGAACATCGCTACGCTCTCTCCTGAATGCTCGTTTAATGAATTTCGTTTAACTCCTGCATTGTTTCCTTAACGTACAAATTGAAAATTAACGGTGATAATCTGCATCCTTATCTCACGCTATGCCTACGTTTGCTTCCCATCCCAAGATAATATTTATACAATCTGAAACTGATTCTTCTGTCCCACGTAGATCCTTTACCATCTCTTTTCGTAAAATTAAAAATTATATCGCATTTATGTTGCCGCTAGTCTTTTATAATTCAACGAAAATCATGGTTGCAATCCCATCCGTTAAAAGTACCATACCGTCAACAACTAGCAACCAACGAATTTCCTTCAGCCTACACTAACAATTACCTCTCCATTTGAAATACTATTTATTATGTGTTACTTTATAACAGAACCACTTTCAACTTTACGACCTTACTCTTCGACATTGTTACTAGTTAATTTTATTAATCTTCTATCATATACACGGTATGTCACTAAAAAAAGGTCACTGTTGACCAGCAATTTTAGCTTGGAACCCACTAATACTATTGTTACGACGGTCTCACGGGTCGGCGTGATTTACAGTGGAAACAAATAACTGACGCCAATGAAGTCGCTAATTACAAAATTTAATTAGACCCAAACAACAGTTAGAAATCAACAAAGACACTCTTATAAAATAATTTAAGATAAATTTGTCCAACACTCAATAGTATCACCTTAATAGAGTTTTATACTAAGTAAGACAATAATCGCTTTCCACTAATCACAGTAACAACTACTCCAATATCGTTGGTTTAAAACTGAACTGGGCCGCTTCGAAATCTAGTCAGCGGCGGTTCATCAGGGGAGGCAAGGAATGCTAAGCCTCTCCAATAAAAAATAGAAAAATATTACAAAATATACAAATAGTAATAGGTTCTATTTTATATTATAACAGAATCTGTAGTTACACTTTGGAATTTTAAATCATCAGATTACATACAAAATAAACATTTAATCGCGCGTTACGAATGATAGTGCGGAATAGCAGAAGACTGAGGAAGGGATCTGGGTAAACGCCGTAGTACTCGTACGGTTATGTGAGAACTATGCCGGACTAGTGGTGAGGAGGACGCTAGTGCATCTGCAACAGTACTTGGGAGGCAATGAGGGAGTTAGCCAATCGCCACGGTTTAATGTGGTTTGTGTTACTTTTACGCAGTCTTTACGGTCTCTTGTTTTTGTGCGTGTGAATTACTATCAATTATCTCTTCTTGGTCACTATCAAGATCGTCTTAGCCCCATTGCTTCAGTTTCAATTGAAAACATAATTCTCTGCAAATTGAAAAATAGACCGACATGGCACGATGATATTATCGAACATTTTGCCAGTAAGAAGGCCCGCTAACTGAATTTTCTGTAGGTGTGCAAGTAAATTCATCACAGCTTACAAAATAGGTTTAGTCAACAGTTTATTTCTTTGCTAGAACAAAAGTAAGTTAACCTTCGGTTTATCTTGTTAAAGATACGTATATATTTCTAATAAGACATGTATGCTGTAAAAATCTATTATCTCTACCAAACTTAAAAGTGAAATACAAGTGCCGAGGGGTGGCGACTGCTATGACTGAGCGCGGCTCAGGTGACTGTTTCGTAGCCTCCCCTTCCTCAGAACTCACCGGCCGCCACTGAATCTAGTATTTATATTTCACCGCCTACAGTTGTAGTGATATAGCGGACGGGATGGCGGAAATATAGTCCAGTAACGTCTGGAAGGACAACTCGAACAATCCACATTGTTTGTAATTCTGCCACGCGAATATACGTGCACGGTGCCACGTAGGCACTCATCGTTAAGGTACTATTCCTCAGGGTAGGAATATGTTACATTTGTGGCTTTGCTCTGTGTAGATAGAAAATGGAGACTAACGGAATTGGGGATGATATAACTTGAAAGCTTTGAAACTAATAAATTGGTGGAAATGAATGGAAAAATTAAAGTGGTCAGTCAGACAAAGTGACAGATGATGAGGTCCTAAGATGAGTGGATGAGAAGAGATAAATACTGAACACGTTTCTTCATAGGAATGGAAACTGGATCAGACACACGCTAAGATAAAATTGCCGCTGCTGCGTGATATCGTGAAGATAAGATGTAGGAACTCCGTGGCTTGGAAAAATAATTTAGCAGCTGAGCAATTTAAAGGAGAAAAGGAAATATTGGGAAATTAAGGAGGAAAGCGACGACAGGAAAAATGGAACGCAAAATCGCACATTAAGTCAAGTGACAGAAAACTTAACAGAAATAATAATAATAATACTTATTATTTATTTTGCAGGACTACCCCTACCCTACACCCTGCCGATCCATACGCTGGAAGAGAAGGGCACCCAGTAGAGGGACAGGGGACAAGTATCATAAAAGTGTTCATAGATCCTTAGTATATCACACTTGAAAAAGACACAAATCTGCGAAATTTATAGGGTCAAGTAAAAAGATTGTGACAAAGAAATAAAAAACACAGTACATTCTAAGTACAACGCCTCTAACAAGTCATGCCATAAAAAATGCAGGTCAAAGTAATGCAGGCCGAAAATCCCATCCCTCGCTAAGAGTTGAAAGTTCCTTGTGGCACTAAAGAAGTCGAGAACGTCAACATAGAGGTTGGAAACTTCAGTGCATCTCGCGTAACATGGATTTATGATCATAAGGTCCACAGTTGCAAACCAAATTGACAAGGTATCCTTTGTCGTTCCTGAGGTGCAGAATAGAGAGTAAGTTAATACCATTTAGCAATATGGTAACAGTTGTATCAGTAAAAGTAGCAGAGTCTATTACTGGATAATAAAAGCCCTTAAGAGAGAGACAGAACTCGGCAAGATACCCACATGGACCACATTATAAAAAAAAACGCAAATCTAAAATATTCGCGTCAGCTTAAATTGTTTAGGATATATAGCGGAAAGGACAAAATTGGATAGAATGAGAAATACAAGCATATAAAAGCCTAATACAAATGAGAAATTAGTATAGAGGAAAAATTCTATGAACGTAGATAAATGTAGTAATAATTTACGTTAACTAAAAGCAACTCAGCAGTAAGCGTAGGGCTGTAAATTATAATTCCGGTCAAAGAACCAAAAATGTAAGGAAAACATTTACGTATAACGTACATTGTGTTTGTACGGAGGAGAAACAAGATTAAATGCCTGACGTTTAATCTTTGAGACGGACGTTTTCTGTCATTCCCTCACCGACCACCAAACAATTCACTACAGACTTACCCGTCTAATTTTCGTTACAACAATAACATAGGTTATAATTGTGCTTTTAGTACTCACAGTATTCAGGATAGCACAAACCTCGCCTGCCAGGAGGATAAACAATGCTTTATATACGCTGCCCTTTGCCGTTCTGTAGATATGCTTGTAAGCATAATAATTTTTCCTGCCGCCACCACTGTGTCTTATATATGCAAAAAGCCTACAGTTTCCAGGTTTGCATTCAAACAGGTGATAGAAAACGTGGAACATTTTCTTGAACCGGTGAGACATGGGGTTAAATTCATCACTTTTGAGGTAATACGGAGGAAGCAAAAGAAAATAATATCCATATAAATAATACACATTGCTCCCCCCACGTGAAAAAAAATATATATGTTTATCAATCAATATAAGCGGTATAAATACGATGAAAACATATTAATAACACTATCTTATTAATAGTCCAACAAAATACTAAAGGAAAACAAGGTTTTGAGTGACGTAGCGGGCCTGAATGCCGAGTGATTAGTCGAGTAATGTTAAAATTCCTTCCCAGGCTGTTTGGCTGTGCTATCGACTGCCATCTTCAGTGAAATCGAGTACGCTAAGGTGAGGTGGTACGTTAGTGACCACAGTACTCTGGTTAAGGCGGGAGAAGTCCCGTAAACACCAATATTACTTATAAAGTTTCTAAGTGCCACGATACTGTGGCACTTAAACACGATTCACCAGCCCTAACCACAGTTCTGTGGTCACTAACGTATATCAACTAACGGGAATATGGCTGTTGCTTCAATGTAATTCGCATTGACAAATTCTCGATAACTTCTGTTAGTCTTACATTATCTAGTAATTTAAGATACCTTGTGTGGTAATTGGAGACAATCTTGAGCAATAGTAGTGGTTAAACTTTGTACTGTAAAGTGCCGCATTTCAGGTGCGTGTAGTGACGTCATTTTTCTATCTATTATCTGTTGCCGGTTTGATACAGGCTGACAGCAGCCAAATTTAAGTTAGTTCCTTGCAAGACTCCGTACAGGCAACACGCCTTGTTCGCTAGCCGCGGCTACATAAAGTTCTAATATTTTCTAATTTTAGCATGACCATCATGCAATAATTTACTTCGGTGATCTCGGCCTCTACAAACTATCATGGTTTTTCAATATTTAATTCTATATTAATTCTCGGCATTATGCTGCGCTAAAACTGCACGCGCCAGCAATTATTTCCTGTTAATTTTTCAATAAACTATTATCTCAAGAATATATACAGTCCACTTCATCATTTCATTTCACCAGCACCTCAATAAGCGTTCTAAGACCAACTTAAGATTTATCGAGAGCGTCTAAGACGCAACATTTTTGGTCCTCCGGGCCGGACTTTTGGTCCACCGCGACCGGATTGTGGTCCACTACGATTTCAAAAATATTTCATTCAATGGTCCCAAACGACGTTTGGTACAAGCCCCAACATTTTCAAACTTCAGATTGCTGGCCGTTGCATGCCTTCTAAAAATTACTACATACTCAACACTGCAAGATTCTGCAGAGCAGCAACTCTGAGACGACAAGACACGGCAAGACAGCATCATTTGTTCTACAACAACGAAATTCCACAAATCTAAAACTACGGAGAGCTACAACTTAAAGCGTCACCCCAGGCAGAAACAGGCGGTGCGCCAAATTCTAAGGATTGCCGAACAGGATCGAACAACGTGATCGAAGCCAGATTGAGCACGCCGGGATTCAACATGCACGTGACTATAAACTTTAATTTTTTATAATTTTTCATGTATAGTTGATGGGTACAGCAAACTAAGTAATATTTTTGCACAGATTTAATAAGCATTTAATAATTTCTATATGAACAAATATTATTGTCAAGTGGCCAATATGTCATAGATTGTCATATGTACATACGTACATAAATTTTCATTTACGTAGCTGTACTATAATGCATTAAGAAATTTAAGTGATGTGATAGGGCTATAGGTATATTGTCATTTTGAATAATTCATATTTTTTAATAACTTTCATAACTATTTTTTAAGCAAGTGAAGTACCTATTATAGTAAGTCATATATTCAGGTGTACACAGATCACTGGCTCCCGCATCATTTCAGATTTCAGCAAATTATCCACAATTACAACAATTGTTCACCTGTTCTACATTTAACTATTGTTTTCAAATCATATTTTACATTACGGTCATGGCTGATGTGAAGGCGTTAATTAAGAAACGGGGCACAATTAAGGCGTCTATATCTCGTGTGAATACTTTCGCTGACAATTTCAACCCGATATAATCGATCATCATGCATTGAAAATTAAACTCCGCCATTTGATGGAATTGTCCGCGTAGTATGACGAAATTCAGACTCAGATTGAGGCTGACGATTCGGATTTCGCATCAGTCAGTGACAGAATTCAAACAGAGGATGATCTCTGTAATATTGAGTGCAAGTTACACCATTTATTAGAGCAGTTAGAGAAGGTGAACAAGAAACCGTTGATTCAAGCTCCAGTTACACCAATTAAACGCCCCTCCCTATACAGTTAGAGCCGATTAAACTGCCCTGCTTCTCAGGCAGCATTATTGATTGGCAACATTATTATAATATATTTGTGGAATTAGTGCACGTCAGAACTGACCTGACGGACATTCAGAAATTACACTATTTGCACTCTTCATTAAGGGACGAGGCGTTAAATGTAATAAAATCTCTTCCAATCACTCATGAAAATTATGCGGTAGCTATTGATCTATTAAGGGCCAGGTACGACAGCAAATTAATTGTCTCAGCCTATCACATAGGGAATGTCTTGGGCGTGAAGTCTATTCAACAAGAGTCCATGGTTAGCATTTCCAAGTTCATTGACGAGATCACCGCGAATATAAACGCTTTAAATTCACTGAATTTAACGGTAAACACATTTGAAATAATTTTCGTTCAATACTTAACGCAAAAACTCGATAACCAGACGTGTCGGCTCTGGAAAGAAAGTCTTCCAGATGAGCGATTTCCTAATTTCGATAATTTTATTAAATTTTTAAATGATAGAAGGCAGTTACTGCAAAACGTCAACGCCACGACCAGCTCGGTAAGCAGAATAAATGTAAGCGATAAGACCAAGACGTGACGTGACGAAAACGTGGCAGACGTGAGCGGTTATCGCAAGGCTATTAAACCGGTTGATATAACGAGGTCGACATTCCATTCTTATATCAGTAATAACATCTGTCAGCTGTGTCGTGGTAAACACCGCCTTTCTGACTGTCAAAAATTAGTGGCTATGTCTCCCATGGAACGAAAAAACATTTTAATTAAAAATAAACTCTGCTTAAATTGCATACGTCCAGGCCATGATCTCGTACACTGTCCTTCCAAATATGCTTGCAGGACATGCGCTAAACTCCACCACACAATGATCCACGTATCAGGCAATAACGCTTCGTGCAGCAACAATCAGTTTTCACTACAACTGCAAACTAACAAGTCTATATTATTATCCACCGCTGTCTGCATGACAGCTGACCATGCAGGTAGGAAGCACCCAGTTAGGATTTTATTGGACTCAGGATCGCAAGCTAACTTCTGCACCATGAATTTCGCACGTCGCATGGGTCTAAAACTAATTAAATCTCAATTACCCATCACCGGTATAAATAATTCATTATCTCAAGCTGACTTCAGTACCAGGGTAAGGTTGCATTCACGTTATAAGAATTTTAGTTTAAACATACATTGCGCTGTCCTTCCCAGTATCACGAATAATCTCCCTGCGGAATCATTTAATATCTCATCCTTACATTTACCCAAAGGCATATTCCTAGCCGACCCACAACTGAACTTCTCTTCGCAAATCGACATATTGCTTGGTGCTCAGTATTACTTAAAAATTAATTGAACCTGTCAAATTCATTCGTATCCCACACTTTCCCATAATACAGGAGACAAAATTGGGATTCATTCTCGCGGGTAACTTGCCATTTAATGTAGACATGACAAAACCTGTCTCATCATTCATAGCATGTGAGGATAATAATGCCATTTCCTCGCAACTAAAGGACTTTGGAAGTTAGAGGACATTGCTATTCGTGCTCCCTCCGCTGAGCACTCGGAATGCGAAAGTCATTTTGTATCTAATACTTTCCGTAATAATGATGGCAGATTTGTGGTATCCCTACCTCGCAGGTCATACAATTCTCATTTGGGCGATTCTCTTCACGGAGCTATCCGCAGGTTTCAAGCACTGGAACTCAAGTTCAAGCAGAACCCTGCTCTTCACAAAGACTATAGCGCATTCATGCATGAATATTTAACTCTTGGTCACATGTCTTTGCTTAATGCATACGATTTGTCAGTTAACCAGTCAGACACCTTTTACTTGCCGCACCACTCAGTTTTTAAAGGCTCTAGTATAACTACCAAATTGCGAGTTGTTTTCGACGGCTCTGCCAAAACGACAAATAATTTGTCCTCGAACGACACATTGATGGTTGGTCCCACGATCCAGCAGGATCTGTTCTCTATTATGACTCGATTTTGCACTCACCGATATGTCCTCATTTCGGACATTGAGAAGATGTATCGGCAAATTTTAGTTAATCCCAAGGATTCCAATTTGCAGCGTATTGTCTGGCGCGACGCCCCCCATAGGGAACTCCAACATTACGCCTTGAGGACAGTCACATATGGGACTGCAAGCTCGTCATTTCTTGCTACAAGATGTCTAGCTCAAATAGCCCAGGAAAATAAAACTAAACACCTTATAGCTTGCTCAGCCATTGGAAACGATTTTTATGTGGACGATCTCATGACCGGTTCAGATAACCCGCACGTCCTATCTAAAATAAAATCCTACATTACAGATGTATAAAGCCAATACGGTTTTATCTTGCACAAATGGTTTTCAAATGATCAGACCATTATAGCTTCGCACGCTCCTTTCTCCCTCGAACTTAGCAAAAATCAAACTGTGCGTACTTTAGGTATTCAATGGAACATTGACGAAGATAGTTTCGTATATAGTGTCCAGAGACATGTCAATGTAGAGGTATTCAACAAGAGAAGGGTATTACCAATTATCGCAGGAATATACGACCCTATGGGACTCATTGGCCGGTTACATTCTGCTGTAAGCATTTTATGCAGATATTGTGGTTGACAGGTACAAGTTGGGACGAACCCTTATCAGATTTATTATCTAATCAGTGGGTAGAACTTTATTCTCAGCTGATTTCAGACACTTACTTTAAAACTCCAAGGTCTGTAAAGAGTTTGAATAATTCGCAAATAATTTCATTCCAGCTCCATGGATTTGCCGACGCGTCAGCAAAGGGTTACGCGTGTTGTATTTATCTGCGTACGGTCTATTCAAACTACGTCATCTCATCAAACTTGTTATGTTCTAAATCTAGAGTCGCTCCCTTGAAGCAGATAACATTACTCAGACTTGAACTTTGCGCCTGTCTCTTATTGGCTCAGTTGGCTTCCAAGGTTATAGACGCCGTGAGTTACAAATTCGACGACTTATATTTTTACTCGGACTCAATGATAGCATTACATTGGATTCACCAGCAGTCTTTCAGATGGAAGGTATCTGTCGCCAACCGTGTTGCGGAGATACAGCGTCTCACTACAAGGGGTACGTGGCATCATGTCTCGTCACTGGACAACCCTGCCGACATTTTATCGCGTGGTTGTCTCCCTCAGGTTTTACACAGTCACCCACAATGGAGGAATGGTCCATCCTGGTTGTCCCATGAGTCATCATCATGGCCCATCTGTGCCTTCGATGCCCACTCACCCTGCACTCATCCCGATCTTGAGCAGGAACAACGTAAGCAGGCCCAAACCTCATTCATTGTAGCTTCATCTACGTCTAGCTGTTTTGAAAACTACTCATCGCTCTCGAGGCTGCTTCGTGTATTTTCGTATTGCCGTCTATTCATTCGGAACTCTAGGCTCCCCATACCTGATAGGGGCACTTCCTTTTTAACTGCCCAGGAGTTGCATGATACACTTTTGGTTTTTATTCGCCAGTCCCAGCGATTGCACTTTAGCATCGAAATTAAGGAACTTGATGCACAACGCTGCATCCCTAATAATAGTAAAATTCTTTCACTCAACCCCTTTCTGGATAATGCGGGGACATTGCGCGTGGGCGGACGTCTTCAGCACTCGCAGCTTACCTATGATAACAAACACCAGATCATACTCCACCCGCATTCTCACCTCAGTAAATTAATCATAGAGGGCAAGCATCTTCGTCTACTACATGCTGGGGTACAATTGACTCAGCACTCTCTACGGCAACAATATTGGATAATTAATGATAAATCATATATAAGATCAGTAATACACAAATGTATCACTTGTTTTCGTATGCGTGCTAGGAGCGCAAGCCAGTTAGGACAATTACCCCCTTCCCGGGTTACTCCTGCTAAGCCATTTTCTAAATCTGCAGTCGACTACGCCGGTCCCGTGCTTATACGCCATGGCGGGCAGCGTTCAAAATCGACGTCAAGGGCTTATATTGCTTTATTTATATGCATGACCACTAAGGCCATTCACCTGGAACTAGTCTCAGATCTTACCTCAGGCACCTTCATAGCAGCATTAAAACGGTTTATTGCGCGTAGAGGTATCCCTGATCAGATATTTTCCGACAATGGTATAAATTTTCGTCGTGCTAGTAGCTCACTTCACGAATTGTACAAACTTTTCCTTTCTAATGGTTTTGAACAGACCACCCAGGATTTTACCACTGCCCAAGGCATCAAATGGTCTTTTATTCCCCCTCAGCACATCATTTCGGTGGCCTGTGGGAAAGCGGAGTCAAGAGCGTCAAATTCCATTTGCGGCGCGTCGTCGGCGGAACCATCCTTACCTTTGAGGAGTATTATACTATCCTAACTCAAATAGAATCCTGCCTCAACTCACGCCCTTTGTTCGCCATCTCCAATGACTCTAGGGACCCCGAACCTTTAACACCAGCTGACTTCCTGGTTAGTTCTCCGCTCACTGCACTCCCGGAACCTGACTATTCCCAAGTCAATATTAGTCGTCTGGGCAGATGGCAGCTGCTCCAAAAATTCACTCAATCTATATGGAACAGGTGGTCGAAATATTACTTGCACCAGTTGCAACAACGCAACAAATGGCGCATCCCGTCAAAAAATTTGATTCCCGGACAACTCGTCCTTATTCTAGATGACAGTTCCCCCCACTGCAGTGGAAACGCGGGGTAGTCACGAACGTCTATTCGGGTCAGGATTCAATAGTGCGCGTCGCGGATGTTCGCACCGCTAATGTTATCCTACGCCGACCCATTCATAAATTGGGTCCACATCCGGTGGCATTAGAGTAAGCGCATGAGCATTCATGCGACACGTATCAGAAATGTGAACTTTATCGCATTATTGTGCGTCACGCCCGGGACATTCCCCGGGCGATCACATGATTTATATTGTTTTGATTCCTACACTATTATTATGTCTTTCACTATTGTATTTACTTTGTGGTTATGTATTTTTGAATTTTTTGGGGATTGTTATTCTAATATTATTGTCTCAATTATTATGTCATTTGCTAATGTACTATTTTATGGTTACGTATTTTTGAATTTTTGGGGAATTGTTATTCCAATATCATGCATGTAAATTATTATGTCTTTGTCATTGTATTATTACCTGTTGCATATTATTGAATTTTTATGATCATTATCTTATTATTATGTACTGCCAACTATTGTGTCTGCCTGATTGTTGAATTATCATGTATCATTACTATGTTATAATGTGTTATGAAATTGTATTATCATTGTTCTATTACTATGTAACATAAATCATTATTAAAATTCAACAATCAACATAACCTTCAATAATAAAAGTTTCAATAAAATAATAAATATATATATAGGTTTATAAATATAATCTTAGGAAAACTTTAAGAAACAGTCAAATTTAATAAATGATTTTATGTTATTAATAAATTTATTCTTTGAAATTTTGCAACCTAGATTTTAAGCGATGTTAAACCACAAAAGAAACGGACTATATGAGATGTAGTGTCAGTCTTAAAACGAACTTTGGTTCAAGTAAAGATGAAACTGTTTGATCTTTACGTGTATTTATCCTATAACCAATTAAACGTAAGAATTATAGGCTATAACCTTGCGGCTAAATATTCCCAAGGATACACGCTGTTCAATCAATGAAAAATTCAAATTAACAGATATTTGTATAGTATTTGTTCTGTATTTTTGAGTGCCATAAGCACATTCGTTTTGCCAGTTATGAACAGTTTCAAAGTTTCAGCAATTTAGAGATATTTTTATTATGCTTTAAAAAATCATGTCGGAGAGTATAACAAATATTATACCATATACATAACCTTCCCATTACTTTTCTGTTTCTATAAAAACAAATCTCAATATTATTACTAAAAATACTCATTTAAAAATTGATTTTAATGTCCGTTTCAATGATTTATGAAACTGTTCTAATTTCTGAAATTTGTAAATTTCACAAATTTCTAAAAGTGTACGTATTTCCAACAGTTGCTTTGTGTTTGAATCTTAAAAACTCGCATTCTGTTCACTTGACGCTAGTGGTAGATCTACAAGCGAAAGCTTCACACTAATTATTATAAAAATAACACCGTGATATCGTTTTTTAAGTAACTAAGATATTACCTAAAATATACGCAAACATTTTTTGGTACTTGTTTTTTATGTAAACCACCTACTTATTGACATGTGTTCGGATAACTAACGGGATTCCACACAAAATACCTCTGTGGTTAACCTACAATATTATAACAAAAACAAACATGGATTTAATAAACAAACACTTGGTAAGTTCTACAGATGATTTTATTTTCCTAACAATTGTTTCAACAGTTACGGCAGCTTCAGAGGTTGGATTTCAATAAGTACACAGCTGCACATTTGGAATTAAAATCCAACTTGTTAAATAGTTATTAATAAAACGTTCAAGTTTCGCTGAGGTAATTTTACTTTCGAGTAAATTTGTTTTGTGGCGGAGGATTTCGTTGTTGGCAAGTTGTAGTGCCGACGTGGTTCACTATTTTCACGATAGATGGCGCCACCGACGATTATATTGTTATTACTTAATAATATTCCATTTTTTGTTTTATAAATTAAAATTAAGCGACGGGGACAATTCCAAATATCAAAAAATTGTTGGTTGTGTTAAGTAACCGATGAAACGTCCGGTAAAAGCGTACCGTGCGAACAGACCGGTCCGTCAAAGACCGAGTTCGCGTCGTCTTAAACTCGATTTCCGAGATAGACACCCCATCAGCGCTCACTCACTTCGTCTAATAGCATTCTTTATGTTGTAGGTAGTTTGGCTGTTCAGCTGATCGTACAACAATTTTTGGAAAGCCGTCTTAAAACGGCTACTAAGCTTGACTAAGCAATTGTGACCCTATACTGCCAATGAATGGCAATCCGCGACTGTACTGACGACACAACTGCTCTGTGAAGCTAAGCTGTGTGAATACCTCCCAGCCTGTTTATATGCTGCCAGTACCCAACATTGTTAGGTTTGAGATGAACATAAATATTTTCTGTTTTAAAACCAAATTTGTAAGAACAATATAAGTTACTTACTAACCAAGACAATGAAGTTTATCGTGTGTTTTACATTGTTTATCAATTTTATTAGCAAACAATGAGGTACACCTTAATGAATTATAACACCTTGATAAATTAATTTTAGAGTTTTCAATGGCAAGTACATCAAGATGCACTAAATATGTTGTTGGGTTCCTTATAAACATAAATAATTTTTAACCCTTAGATGTGCTGAAAGTATATTTTAGCTGAGCAGTTTGTAGCAAATAAAATAAATATTGTTACGTAATACGGAACATTCTCGTACATTCGATAGTGTCGTTCTATTATTCTCAACTAGCCCTGCCGGTACGTGTTTCTGCCAAGGCTGCTTCCATTTGTTTATACCGTTCAAACTTTAGGTAATACATTTCTGTTATATATTACAGAAGGTTTTTTGCAACATTTTATTTTGATGTTGAAAATGATTATTGGTACTTAAGACTTTAAGTGGCATTAAGTTATGTTTCTATAAAATCTCATATCCTTTCATTACGTAAGTGATTTGCCGTATCAAATGTGCCATTACCAGAAACGCTCTGCGTCTTATTTAAGTTTAAACTCACTTACACTCACTCTAGTTTACGTATGGTACTTAAGTGGATGTATTTAATTATTTTTAAGCGTCTATCTCTTCTAGTCAGCAGTTTTATGATTGATTTGAAGTGGTCATTCGGCTACCCATATTCTGGGAAAATATCTTTACCTCAACTTAATTCCACAAAACAAATATGATTCAAATATGCTAATCGAATCGTCGTAATTCTTACACTATTTTCCGTGTACTGTACCTTCCTGTACTCGATAATAGTGTATTAACTGAGATTTGTACATCAGAATATGTCCTAAAAATCTACTCCTTCACCTTAAAACAGTTTTCTTTAAGCTTCTTCTCTCTTCAACTCTCTGAAAGGCGTCCCCCACTGCTCGCTTTGCTGTATCACCTAATTTTCACATTCATCTCTAGCACCACATTTTGGAAGCATTACCTTTCAGCCTCCTTTTTACAAGATCTTCGCTACTGTAAAGACTTACACTTCCTGCTTACAGCATTCAATTTCGGTTTCAAACATTTAAACCCAAGTCTTTAGATCACCGACCGGTTACTTTTAGAGAGAGCTACCTTTGCTTGTGTAACGCCACTTTTACATTTTCACTGCACCATCCGTCTTTGAAATTGTACTCCCTAGATATCAGAATTTAGTCACCTCTTGCACTTTGCATTTCCTATTTCAATATTCACTTCATTTCTGTCTTCACTACCACGTCATTTTTTCATACCAATGTTTTCTTAATTTTAATTCACAATCTATTATAATCCTCCAATATCGTATCCACATACGCGTATTTTCATTCCTTCTCATTTTCTGCGAACGACGTTATATCGTCAAGAAATATGAACATCGCTACGCTCTCTCCTGAATGCTCGTTTAATGAATTTCGTTTAACTCCTGCATTGTTTCTTTAACGTACAAATTGAAAATTAACGGTGATAATCTGCATCCTTATCTCACGCTATGCCTACGTTTGCTTCCCTTCCCAAGATAATATTTATACAATCTGAAACTGATTCTTCTGTCCCACGTAGATCCTTTACCATCTCTTTTCGTAAAATTAAAAATTATATCGCATTTATGTTGCCGCTAGTCTTTTATAATTCAACGAAAATCATGGTTGCAATCCCATCCGTTAAAAGTACCATACCGTCAACAACTAGCAACCAACGAATTTCCTCCAGCCTACACTAACAATTACCTCTCCATTTGAAATACTATTTATTATGTGTTACTTTATAACAGAACCACTTTCAACTTTACGACCTTACTCTTCGACATTGTTACTAGTTAATTTTATTAATCTTCTATCATATACACGGTATGTCACTAAAAAAAGGTCACTGTTGACCAGCAATTTTAGCTTGGAACCCACTAATACTATTGTTACGACGGTCTCACGGGTCGGCGTGATTTACAGTGGAAACAAATAACTGACGCCAATGAAGTCGCTAATTACAAAATTTAATTGGACCCAAACAACAGTTAGAAATCAACAAAGACACTCTTATAAAATAATTTAAGATAAATTTGTCCAACACTCAATAGTATCACCTTAATAGAGTTTTGTACTAAGTAAGACAATAATCGCTTTCCACTAATCACAGTAACAACTACTCCAATATCGTTGGTTTAAAACTGAACTGGGCCGCTTCGAAATCTAGTCAGCGGCGGTTCATCAGGGGAGGCAAGGAATGCTAAGCCTCTCCAATGAAAAATAGAAAAATATTACAAAATATACAAATAGTAATAGGTTCTATTTTATATTATAACAGAATCTGTAGTTACACTTTGGAATTTTAAATCATCAGATTACATACAAAATAAACATTTAATCGCGCGTTACGAATGATAGTGCGGAATAGCAGAAGACTGAGGAAGGGATCTGGGTAAACGCCGTAGTACTCGTACGGTTATGTGAGAACTATGCCGGACTAGTGGTGAGGAGGACGCTAGTGCATCTGCAACAGTACTTGGGAGGCAATGAGGGAGTTAGCCAATCGCCACGGTTTAATGTGGTTTGTGTTACTTTTACGCAGTCTTTACGGTCTCTTGTTTTTGTGCGTGTGAATTACTATCAATTATCTCTTCTTGGTCACTATCAAGATCGTCTTAGCCCCATTGCTTCAGTTTCAATTGAAAACATAATTCTCTGCAAATTGAAAAATAGACCGACATGGCACGATGATATTATCGAACATTTTGCCAGTAAGAAGGCCCGCTAACTGAATTTTCTGTAGGTGTGCAAGTAAATTCATCACAGCTTACAAAATAGGTTTAGTCAACAGTTTATTTCTTTGCTAGAACAAAAGTAAGTTAACCTTCGGTTTATCTTGTTAAAGATACGTATATATTTCTAATAAGACATGTATGCTGTAAAAATCTATTATCTCTACCAAACTTAAAAGTGAAATACAAGTGCCGAGGGGTGGCGACTGCTATGACTGAGCGCGGCTCAGGTGACTGTTTCGTAGCCTCCCCTTCCTCAGAACTCACCGGCCGCCACTGAATCTAGTATTTATATTTCACCGCCTACAGTTGTAGTGATATAGCGGACGGGATGGCGGAAATATAGTCCAGTAACGTCTGGAAGGACAACTCGAACAATCCACATTGTTTGTAATTCTGCCACGCGAATATACGTGCACGGTGCCACGTAGGCACTCATCGTTAAGGTACTATTCCTCAGGGTAGGAATATGTTACATTTGTGGCTTTGCTCTGTGTAGATAGAAAATGGAGACTAACGGAATTGGGGATGATATAACTTGAAAGCTTTGAAACTAATAAATTGGTGGAAATGAATGGAAAAATTAAAGTGGTCAGTCAGACAAAGTGACAGATGATGAGGTCCTAAGATGAGTGGATGAGAAGAGATAAATACTGAACACGTTTCTTCATAGGAATGGAAACTGGATCAGACACACGCTAAGATAAAATTGCCGCTGCTGCGTGATATCGTGAAGATAAGATGTAGGAACTCCGTGGCTTGGAAAAATAATTTAGCAGCTGAGCAATTTAAAGGAGAAAAGGAAATATTGGGAAATTAAGGAGGAAAGCGACGACAGGAAAAATGGAACGCAAAATCGCACATTAAGTCAAGTGACAGAAAACTTAACAGAAATAATAATAATAATACTTATTATTTATTTTGCAGGACTACCCCTACCCTACACCCTGCCGATCCATACGCTGGAAGAGAAGGGCACCCAGTAGAGGGACAGGGGACAAGTATCATAAAAGTGTTCATAGATCCTTAGTATATCACACTTGAAAAAGACACAAATCTGCGAAATTTATAGGGTCAAGTAAAAAGATTGTGACAAAGAAATAAAAAACACAGTACATTCTAAGTACAACGCCTCTAACAAGTCATGCCATAAAAAATGCAGGTCAAAGTAATGCAGGCCGAAAATCTCATCCCTCGCTAAGAGTTGAAAGTTCCTTGTGGCACTAAAGAAGTCGAGAACGTCAACATAGAGGTTGGAAACTTCAGTGCATCTCGCGTAACATGGATTTATGATCATAAGGTCCACAGTTGCAAACCAAAGTGACAAGGTATCCTTTGTCGTTCCTGAGGTGCAGAATAGACAGTAAGTTAATACCATTTAGCAATATGGTAACAGTTGTATCAGTAAAAGTAGCAGAGTCTATTACTGGATAATAAAAGCCCTTAAGAGAGAGACAGAACTCGGCAAGATACCCACATGGACCACATTATAAAAAAAAACGCAAATCTAAAATATTCGCGTCAGCTTAAATTGTTTAGGATATATAGCGGAAAGGACAAAATTGGATAGAATGAGAAATACAAGCATATAAAAGCCTAATACAAATGAGAAATTAGTATAGAGGAAAAATTCTATGAACGTAGATAAATGTAGTAATAATTTACGTTAACTAAAAGCAACTCAGCAGTAAGCGTAGGGCTGTAAATTATAATTCCGGTCAAAGAACCAAAAATGTAAGGAAAACATTTACGTATAACGTACATTGTGTTTGTACGGAGGAGAAACAAGATTAAATGCCTGACGTTTAATCTTTGAGACGGACGTTTTCTGTCATTCCCTCACCGACCACCAAACAATTCACTACAGACTTACCCGTCTAATTTTCGTTACAACAATAACATAGGTTATAATTGTGCTTTTAGTACTCACAGTATTCAGGATAGCACAAACCTCGCCTGCCAGGAGGATAAACAATGCTTTATATACGCTGCCCTTTGCCGTTCTGTAGATATGCTTGTAAGCATAATAATTTTTCCTGCCGCCACCACTGTGTCTTATATATGCAAAAAGCCTACATTTTCCAGGTTTGCATTCAAACAGGTGATAGCAACGTGGAACATTTTCTTGAACCGGTGAGACATGGGGTTAAATTCACCACTTTTGAGGTAATACGGAGGAAGCAAAAGAAAATAATATCCATATAAATAATACACATTGCTCCCCCCACGTGAAATAAAATATATATGTTTATCAATCAATATAAGCGGTATAAATACGATGAAAACATATTAATAACACTATCTTATTAATAGTCCAACAAAATACTAAAGGAAAACAAGGTTTTGAGTGACGTAGCGGGCCTGAATGCCGAGTGATTAGTCGAGTAATGTTAAAATTCCTTCCCAGGCTGTTTGGCTGTGCTATCGACTGCCATCTTCAGTGAAATCGAGTACGCTAAGGTGAGGTGGTACGTTAGTGACCACAGTACTCTGGTTAAGGCGGGAGAAGTCCCGTAAACACCAATATTACTTATAAAGTTTCTAAGTGCCACGATACTGTGGCACTTAAACACGATTCACCAGCCCTAACCACAGTTCTGTGGTCACTAACGTATATCAACTAACGGGAATATGGCTGTTGCTTCAATGTAATTCGCATTGACAAATTCTCGATAACTTCTGTTAGTCTTACATTATCTAGTAATTTAAGATACCTTGTGTGGTAATTGGAGACAATCTTGAGCAATAGTAGTGGTTAAACTTTGTACTGTAAAGTGCCGCATTTCAGGTGCGTGTAGTGACGTCATTTTTCTATCTATTATCTGTTGCCGGTTTGATACAGGCTGACAGCAGCCAAATTTAAGTTAGTTCCTTGCAAGACTCCGTACAGGCAACACGCCTTGTTCGCTAGCCGCGGCTACATAAAGTTCTAATATTTTCTAATTTTAGCATGACCATCATGCAATAATTTACTTCGGTGATCTCGGCCTCTACAAACTATCATGGTTTTTCAATATTTAATTCTATATTAATTCTCGGCATTATGCTGCGCTAAAACTGCACGCGCCAGCAATTATTTCCTGTTAATTTTTCAATCAACTATTATCTCAAGAATATATACAGTCCACTTCATCATTTCATTTCACCAGCACCTCAATAAGCGTTCTAAGACCAACTTAAGATTTATCGAGAGCGTCTAAGACGCAACATTTTTGGTCCTCCGGGCCGGATTTTTGGTCCACCGCGACCGGATTGTGGTCCACTACGATTTCAAAAATATTTCATTCAATGGGCCCAAACGACGTTTGGTACAAGCCCCAACATTTTCAAACTTCAGATTGCTGGCCGTTGCATGCCTTCTAAAAATTACTACATACTCAACACTGCAAGATTCTGCAGAGCAGCAACTGTGAGACGACAAGACACGGCAAGACAGCATCATTTGTTCTACAACAACGAAATTCCACAAATCTAAAACTACGGAGAGCTACAACTTAAAGCGTCACCCCAGGCAGAAACAGGCGGTGCGCAAAATTCTAAGGATTGCCGAACAGGATCGAACAACGTGATCGAAGCCAGATTGAGCACGCCGGGATTCAACATGCACGTGACTATAAACTTTAATTTTTTATAATTTTTCATGTATAGTTGATGGGTACAGCAAACTAAGTAATATTTTTGCACAGATTTAATAAGCATTTAATAATTTCTATATGAACAAATATTATTGTCAAGTGGCCAATATGTCATAGATTTTCATATGTACATACGTACATAAATTTTCATTTACGTAGCTGTACTATAATGCATTAGGAAATTTAAGTGATGTGATAGGGCTATAGGTATATTGTCATTTTGAATAATTCATATTTTTTAATAACTTTCATAACTATTTTTTAAGCAAGTGAAGTACCTATTATAGTAAGTCATATATTCAGGTGTACACAGATCACTGGCTCCCGCACCATATCAGATTTCAGCAAATTATCCACAATTACAACAATTGTTCACCTGCTCTACATTTAACTATTGTTTTCAAATCATATTTTACATTACGGTCATGGCTGATGTGAAGGCGTTAATTAAGAAACGAGGCAAAATTAAGGCGTCTATATCCCGTGTGAATACTTTCGCTGACAATTTCAAACCGGACATAATCGATTATCATGCATTGAAAATTAAACTCCGCCATTTGATGGTATTGTCCGCGAAGTATGACGAAATTCAGACTCAGATTGAGGCTGACAATTCCGATTTCGCATCAGTCAGTGACAGAATTCAAACAGAGGATGATCTCTGTAATATTGAGTGCAAGTTACACCATTTATTAGAGCAGTTAGAGAAGGTGAACAAGAAACCGTTGATTCAAGCTCAAGTTACACCAACTAAACGCCCCTCCCTATACAGTTAGAGCCGATTAAACTGCCCTGCTTCTCAGGCAGCATTATTGATTGGCAACATTATTATAATATATTTGTGGAATTAGTGCACGTCAGAACTGACCTGACGGGCATTCAGAAATTACACTATTTGCAGTCTTCATTAAGGGACGAGGCGTTAAATGTAATAAAATCTCTTCCAATCACTCATGAAAATTATGCGGTAGCTATTGATCAATTAAGGCCAGGTACGACAGCAAATTAATTGTCTCAGCCTATCACATAGGGAATGTCTTGGGCGTGAAGTCCATTCAACAAGAGTCCATGGTTAGCATTTCCAAGTTCATTGACGAGATCACCGCGAATATAAACGCTTTAAATTCATTGAATTTAACGGTAAACACATTTGAAATAATTTTCGTTCAATACTTAACGCAAAAACTCGATAACCAGACGTGTTGGCTCTGGAAAGAAAGTCTTCCAGATGAGCGATTTCCTAATTTCGATAATTTTATTAAATTTTTAAATAATAGAAGGCAGTTACTGCAAAACGTCAACGCCACGACCAGCTCGGTAAGCAGAATAAATGTAAGCGATAAGACCAAGACATGACGTGACGCAAACGTGGCAGACGTGAGCGGTTATCGCAAGGCTATTATACCGGTTGATATAACGAGGTCGACATTCCATTCTTATATCAGTAATAACATCTGTCAGCTGTGTCGTGGTAAACACCGCCTTTCTGACTGTCAAAAATTAGTGGCTATGTCTCCCATGGAACGAAAAAACATTTTAATTAAAAATAAACTCTGCTTAAATTGCATACGTCCAGGCCATGATCTCGTACACTGTCCTTCCAAATATGCTTGCAGGACATGCGCTAAACTCCACCACACAATGATCCACGTATCAGGCAGTAACGCTTCGTGCAGCAACAATCAGTTTTCACTAAAACTGCAAACTAACAAATCTACATTATTATCCACCGCTGTCTGCATGACAGCTGACCATGCAGGTAGGAAGCACCCAGTTAGGATTTTATTGGACTCAGGATCGCAAGCTAACTTCTGCACCATGAATTTTGCACGTCGCATGGGTCTAAAACTAATTAAATCTCAATTACCCATCACCGGTATAAATAATTCATTATCTCAAGCTGACTTCAGTACCAGGGTAAGGTTGCATTCACGTTATAAGAATTTTAGTTTAAACATACATTGCGCTGTCCTTCCCAGTATCACGAATAATCTCCCTGCGGAATCATTTAATATCTCATCCTTACATTTACCCAAAGACATATTCCTAGCCGACCCACAACTGAACTTCTCTTCGCAAATCGACATATTGCTTGGTGCTCAGTATTACTTACAATTAATTGAACCTGTCAAATTCATTCGTATCCCACACTTTCCCATAATACAGGAGACAAAATTGGGATTCATTCTCGCGGGTAACTTGCCATTTAATGTAGACATGACAAAACCTGTCTCATCATTCATAGCATGTGAGGATAATAATGCCATTTCCTCGCAAGTAAAGGACTTTGGGAGTTAGAGGACATTGCTATTCGTGCTCCCTCCGCTGAGCACTCGGAATGCGAAAGTCATTTTGCATCTAATACTTTCGGTAATAATGATGGCAGATTTGTGGTATCCCTACCTCGCAGGTCATACAATTCTCATTTGGGCGATTCTCTTCACGGAGCTATCCGCAGGTTTCAAGCACTGGAACTCAAGTTCAAGCAGAACCCTGCTCTTCACAAAGACTATAGCGCATTCATGCATGAATATTTAACTCTTGGTCACATGTCTTTGCTTAATGCATACGATTTGTCAGTTAACCAGTCAGACACCTTTTACTTGCCGCACCACTCAGTTTTTAAAGGCTCTAGTATAACTACCAAATTGCGAGTTGTTTTCGACGGCTCTGCCAAAACGACAAATAATTTGTCCTCGAACGACACATTGATGGTTGGTCCCACGATCCAGCAGGATCTGTTCTCTATTATGACTCGATTTCGCACTCACCGATATGTCCTCATTTCGGACATTGAGAAGATGTATCGGCAAATTTTAGTTAATCCCAAGGATTCCAATTTGCAGCGTATTGTCTGGCGCGACGCCCCCCATAGGGAACTCCAACATTACGCCTTGAGGACAGTCACATATGGGACTGCAAGCTCCTAATTTCTTGCTATAAGATGTCTAGCTCAAATAGCCCAGGAAAATAAAACTAAACACCTTATAGCTTGCTGAGCCATTGGAAACGATTTTTATGTGGACGATCTCATGACCGGTTCAGATAACCCTCAAGTCCTATCTAAAATAAAATCCTACATTACAGATGTATAAAGCCAATACGGTTTTATCTTGCACAAATGGTTTTCAAATGATCAGACCATTATAGCTTCGCACGCTCCTTTCTCCCTCGAACTTAGCAAAAATCAAACTGTGCGTACTTTAGGTATTCAATGGAACATTGACGAAGATAGTTTCGTATATAGTGTCCAGTGACATGTCAATGTAGAGGTATTCAACAAGAGAAGGGTATTACCAATTATCGCAGGAATATACGACCCTATGGGACTCATTGGCCGGTTACATTCTGCTGTAAGCATTTTATGCAGATATTGTGGTTGACAGGTACAAGTTGGGACGAACCCTTATCAGATTTATTATCTAATCAGTGGGTAGAACTTTATTCTCAGCTGATTTCAGACACTTACTTTAAAATTCCAAGGTCTGTAAAGAGTTTGAATAATTCGCAAATAATTTCATTCCAGCTCCATGGGTTTGCCGACGCGTCAGCAAAGGGTTACGCGTGTTGTATTTATCTGCGTACGGTCTATTCAAACTACGTCATCTCATCAAACTTGTTATGTTCTAAATCTAGAGTCGCTCCCTTGAAGCAGATAACATTACCCAGACTTAAACTTTGCGCCTGTCTCTTATTGGCTCAGTTGGCTTCCAAGGTTATAGACGCCGTGAGTTACAAATTCGACGACTTATATTTTTACTCGGACTCAATGATAGCATTACATTGGATTCACCAGCAGTCTTTCAGATGGAAGGTATTTGTCGCCAACCGTGTTGCGGAGATACAGCGTCTCACTACAAGGGGTACGTGGCATCATGTCTCGTCACTGGACAACCCTGCAGACATTTTATCGCGTGGTTGTCTCCCTCAGGTTTTACACAGTCACCCACAATGGAGGAATGGTCCATCCTGGTTGTCCCATGAGTCATCATCATGGCCCATCTGTGCCTTCGATGCCCACTCACCCTGCCCTCATCCCGATCTTGAGCAGGAACAACGTAAGCAGGCCCAAACCTCATTCATTGTAGCTTCATCTACGTCTAGCTGTTTTGAAAACTACTCATCGCTCTCGAGGCTGCTTCGTGTATTTTCGTATTGCCGTCTATTCATTCGGAACTCTAGGCTCCCCATACCTGATAGGGGCACTTCCTTTTTAACTGCCCAGGAGTTGCATGATACACTTTTGGTTTTTATTCGCCAGTCCCAGCGATTGCACTTTAGCATCGAAATTAAGGAACTTGATGCACAACGCTGCATCCCTAATAATAGTAAAATTCTTTCACTCAACCCCTTTCTGGATAATGCGGGGACATTACGCGTGGGCGGACGTCTTCAGCACTCGCAGCTTACCTATGATAACAAACACCAGATCATACTCCACCCGCATTCTCACCTCAGTAAATTAATCATAGAGGGCAAGCATCTTCGTCTACTACATGCTGGGGTACAATTGACTCAGCACTCTCTACGGCAACAATATTGGATAATTAATGATAAATCATATATAAGATCAGTAATACACAAATGTATCACTTGTTTTCGTATGCGTGCTAGGAGCGCAAGCCAATTAGGACAATTACCCCCTTCCCGGGTTACTCCTGCTAAGCCATTTTCTCAATCTGCAGTCGACCACGCCGGTCCCGTGCTTATACGCCATGGCGGGCAGCGTTCAAAATCGACGTCAAGGGCTTATATTGCTTTATTTATATGCATGACCACTAAGGCCATTCACCTGAAACTAGTCTCAGATCTTACCTCAGACACCTTCATAGCAGCATTAAAACGGTTTATTGCGCGTAGAGGTATCCCTGATCAGATATTTTCCGACAATGGTATAAATTTTCGTCGTGCTAGTAGCTCACTTCACGAATTGTACAAACTTTTCCTTTCTAATGGTTTTGAACAGACCACCCAGGATTTTACCACTGCCCAAGGCATCAAATGGTCTTTTATTCCCCCTCAGCACATCATTTCGGTGGCCTGTGGGAAAGCGGAGTCAAGAGCGTCAAATTCCATTTGCGGCGCGTCGTCGGCGGAACCATCCTTACCTTTGAGGAGTATTATACTATCCTAACTCAAATAGAATCCTGCCTCAACTCACGCCCTTTGTTCGCCATCTCCAATGACTCTAGGGACCCCGAACCTTTAACACCAGCTGACTTCCTGGTTAGTTCTCCGCTCACTGCACTCCCGGAACCTGACTATTCCCAAGTCAATATTAGTCGACTGGGCAGATGGCAGCTGCTCCAAGAATTCACTCAATCTATATGGAACAAGTGGTCGAAATATTACTTGCACCAGTTGCAACAACGCAACAAATGACGCATCCCGTCAAAAAATTTGACTCCCGGACAACTCGTCCTTATTCAAGATGATAATTCCCCCCACTGCAATGGAAACGCGGGGTAGTCACGAACGTCTATTCGGGTCAGGATGCAATAGTGCGCGTCGCGGATGTTCGCACCGCTAATGTTATCCTACGCCGACCCATTCATAAATTGGGTCCACATCCGGTGGCATTAGAGTAAGCGCATGAGCATTCATGCGACACGTATCAGAAATGTGAACTTTATCGCATTATTGTGCGTCACGCCCGGGACATTCCCCGGGCGATCACATGATTTATATTGTTTTGATTCCTACACTATTATTATGTCTTTCACTATTGTATTTACTTTGTGGTTATGTATTTTTGAATGTTTTGGGGATTGTTATTTTAATATTATTGTCTCAATTATTATGTCATTTGCTAATGTACTATTTTTTGGTTACGTATTTTTGAATTTTTGGGGAATTGTTATTCCAATATCATGCATGCAAATTATTATGTCTTTGTCATTGTATTATTACCTGTTGCATATTATTGAATTTTTATGATCATTATCATATTATTATGTACTGCCAACTATTGTGTCTGCCTGATTGTTGAATTATAATGTATCATTACTATGTTATAATGTGTTATGAAATTATATTATCATTGTTCTATTACTATGTAACATAAATCATTATTAAAATTCAACAATCAACATAACCTTCAATAATAAAAGTTTCAATAAAATAATAAATATATATATAGGTTTATAAATACAATCTTAGGAAAAACTTTAAGAAACAGTCAAATTTAATAAATGATTTTATGTTATTAATAAATTTATTCTTTGAAATTTTGCAACCTAGATTTTAAGCGATGTTAAACCACAAAAGAAACGGACTATATGAGATGTAGTGTCAGTCTTAAAACGAACTTTGGTTCAAGTAAAGACGAAACTGTTTGATCTTTACGTGTATTTATCCTATAACCAATTAAACGTAAGAATTATAGGCTATAACCTTGCGGCTAAATATTCCCAAGGATACACGCTGTTAAATCAATGAAAAATTTAAATTAACAGATATTTGTATAGTATTTGTTCTGTATTTTTGAGTGCCATGAGCACATTCGTTTTGCCAGTTATGAACAGTTTCAAAGTTTCAGCAATTTAGAGATATTTTTATTATGCTTTAAGAAATCATGTCGGAGAGTATAACAAATATTATATCATATACATAACCTTCCCATTACTTTTCTGTTTCTATAAAAACAAATCTCAATATTATTACTAAAAATACTCATTTAAAAATTGATTTTAATGTCCGCTTCAATGATTTATGAAACTGTTCTAATTTCTGAAATTTGTAAATTTCACAAATTTCTAAAAGTGTACGTATTTCCAACAGTTGCTTTGTGTTTGAATCTTATAAACTCGCATTCTGTTCACTTGACGCTAGTGGTAGATCTACAAGCGAAAGCTTCACACTAATTATTATAAAAATAACACCGTGATATCGTTTTTTAAGTAACTAAGATATTACCTAAAATATACGCAAAAATTTTTTGGTACTTGTTTTTTTATGTAAACCACCTACTTATTGACATGTGTTCGGATAACTAATGGGATTCCACACAAAATACCTCTGTGGTTAACCTACAATATTATAACAAAAACAAACATGGATTTAATAAACAAACACTTGGTAAGTTCTACAGATGATTTTATTTTACTAACAATTGTTTCAACAGTTACGGCAGCTTCAGAGGTTGGATTTCAATAAGTACACAGCTGCACATTTGGAATTAAAATCCAACTTGTTAAATAGTTATTAATAAAACGTTCAAGTTTCCCTGAGGTAATTTTACTTTCGAGTAAATTTGTTTTGTGGCGGAGGATTTCGTTGTTGGCAAGTTGTAGTGCTGACCTGGTTCACTATTTTCACGATAGATGGCGCCACCGACGATTATTTTGTAATTACTTCATAATATTCCATTTTTTGTTTTATAAATTAAAATTAAGCGACGGGGACAATTCCAAATATCAAAAAATTGTTGGTTGTGTTAAGTAACCGATGAAACGTCCGGTAAAAACGGGCCGTGCGAACAGACAGGTCCGTCAAAGACCGAGTTCGCGTCGTCTTAAACTCGATTTCCGAGATAGACACCCCATCAGCGCTCACTCACTTCGTCTAATAGCATTCTTTATGTTGTAGGTAGTTTGGCTGTTCAGCTGATCGTACAACAATTTTTGGAAAGCCGTCTTAAAATGGCTACTAAGCTTGACTAAGCAATTGTGACCCTATACTGCCAATGAATGGCAATCCGCGACTGCACTGACGACACAACTGCTCTGTGAAGCTAAGCTGTGTGAATACCTCCCAGCCTATTTAATATGCTGCCAGTACCCAACATTGTTAGGTTTGAGATGAACATAAATAATTTCTGTTTTAAAACCAAATTTGTAAGAACAATATAAGTTACTTACTAACCAAGACAATGAAGTTTATCGTGTTTTACATTGTTTATCAATTTTATTAGCAAACAATGAGGTACACCTTAATGAATTATAACACCTTGATAAATTAATTTTAGAGTTTTCAATGGCAAGTACATCAAGATGCACTAAATATGTTGTTGGGTTCCTTATAAACATAAATAATTTTTAACCCTTAGATGTGCTGAAAAGTATATTTTAGCTGAGCAGTTTGTAGCATATAAAATAAATATTGTTACGTAATACGGAACATTCTCGTACATTCCATAGTGTCGTTCTATTATTCTCAACTAGCCCTGCCGGTACGTGTTTCTGCCAAGGCTGCTTCCATTTGTTTATACCGTTCAAACTTTAGGTAATACATTTCTGTTATATATTACAGAAGGTTTTTTGCAACATTTTATTTTGATGTTGAAAATGATTATTGGTACTTAAGACTTTAAGTGGCATTAAGTTATGTTTCTATAAAATCTCATATCCTTTCATTACGTAAGTGATTTGCCGTATCAAATGTGCCATTACCAGAAACGCTCTGCGTCTTATTTAAGTTTAAACTCACTTACACTCACTCTAGTTTACGTATGGTACTTAAGTGGATGTATTTAATTATTTTTAAGCGTCTATCTCTTCTAGTCAGCAGTTTTATGATTGATTTGAAGTGGTCATTCGGCTACCCATATTCTGGGAAAATATCTTTACCTCAACTTAATTCCAAAACACAAATATGATTCAAATATGCTAATCGAATCGTCGTAATTCTTACACTATTTTCCGTGTACTGTACCTTTCTGTACTCGATACTAGTGTATTAACTGAGATTTGTACATCAGAATATGTCCTAAAAATCTACTCCTTCACCTTAAAACAGTTTCCTTTAAGCTTCTTCTCTCTTCAACTCTCTGAAAGGCGTCCCCCACTGCTCGCTTTGCTGTATCACCTAATTTTCACATTCATCTCTAGCACCACATTTTGGAAGCATTACCTTTCAGCCTCCTTTTTACAAGATCTTCGCTACTGTAAAGACTTACACTTCCTGCTTACAGCATTCAATTTCGGTTTCAAACATTTAAACCCAAGTCTTTAGATCACCGACCGGTTACTTTTAGAGAGAGCTACCTTTGCTTGTGTAACGCCACTTTTACATTTTCACTGCTCCATCCGTCTTTGAAATTGTACTCCCTAGATATCAGAATTTAGTCACCTCTTGCACTTTGCATTTCCTATTTCAATATTCACTTCATTTCTGTCTTCACTACCACGTCATTTTTTCATACCAATTTTTTCTTAATTTTAATTCTCAATCTATTATAATCCTCCAATATCGTATCCACATACGCGTATTTTAATTCCTTCTCATTTTCTGCGAACGACGTTATATCGTCAAGAAATATGAACATCGCTACGCTCTCTCCTGAATGCTCGTTTAATGAATTTCGTTTAACTCCTGCATTGTTTCTTTAACGTACAAATTGAAAATTAACGGTGATAATCTGCATCCTTATCTCACGCTATGCCTACGTTTGCTTCCCATCCCAAGATAATATTTATACAATCTGAAACTGATTCTTCTGTCCCACGTAGATCCTTTACCATCTCTTTTCGTAAAATTAAAAATTATATCGCATTTATGTTGCCGCTAGTCTTTTATAATTCAACGAAAATCATGGTTGCAATCCCATCCGTTAAAAGTACCATACCGTCAACAACTAGCAACCAACGAATTTCCTTCAGCCTACACTAACAATTACCTCTCCATTTGAAATACTATTTATTATGTGTTACTTTATAACAGAACCACTTTCAACTTTACGACCTTACTCTTCGACATTGTTACTAGTTAATTTTATTAATCTTCTATCATATACACGGTATGTCACTAAAAAAAGGTCACTGTTGACCAGCAATTTTAGCTTGGAACCCACTAATACTATTGTTACGACGGTCTCACGGGTCGGCGTGATTTACAGTGGAAACAAATAACTGACGCCAATGAAGTCGCTAATTACAAAATTTAATTAGACCCAAACAACAGTTAGAAATCAACAAAGACACTCTTATAAAATAATTTAAGATAAATTTGTCCAACACTCAATAGTATCACCTTAATAGAGTTTTGTACTAAGTAAGACAATAATCGCTTTCCACTAATCACAGTAACAACTACTCCAATATCGTTGGTTTAAAACTGAACTGGGCCGCTTCGAAATCTAGTCAGCGGCGGTTCATCAGGGGAGGCAAGGAATGCTAAGCCTCTCCAATGAAAAATAGAAAAATATTACAAAATATACAAATAGTAATAGGTTCTATTTTATATTATAACAGAATCTGTAGTTACACTTTGGAATTTTAAATCATCAGATTACATACAAAATAAACATTTAATCGCGCGTTACGAATGATAGTGCGGAATAGCAGAAGACTGAGGAAGGGATCTGGGTAAACGCCGTAGTACTCGTACGGTTATGTGAGAACTATGCCGGACTAGTGGTGAGGAGGACGCTAGTGCATCTGCAACAGTACTTGGGAGGCAATGAGGGAGTTAGCCAATCGCCACGGTTTAATGTGGTTTGTGTTACTTTTACGCAGTCTTTACGGTCTCTTGTTTTTGTGCGTGTGAATTACTATCAATTATCTCTTCTTGGTCACTATCAAGATCGTCTTAGCCCCATTGCTTCAGTTTCAATTGAAAACATAATTCTCTGCAAATTGAAAAATAGACCGACATGGCACGATGATATTATCGAACATTTTGCCAGTAAGAAGGCCCGCTAACTGAATTTTCTGTAGGTGTGCAAGTAAATTCATCGCAGCTTACAAAATAGGTTTAGTCAACAGTTTATTTCTTTGCTAGAACAAAAGTAAGTTAACCTTCGGTTTATCTTGTTAAAGATACGTATATATTTCTAATAAGACATGTATGCTGTAAAAATCTATTATCTCTACCAAACTTAAAAGTGAAATACAAGTGCCGAGGGGTGGCGACTGCTATGACTGAGCGCGGCTCAGGTGACTGTTTCGTAGCCTCCCCTTCCTCAGAACTCACCGGCCGCCACTGAATCTAGTATTTATATTTCACCGCCTACAGTTGTAGTGATATAGCGGACGGGATGGCGGAAATATAGTCCAGTAACGTCTGGAAGGACAACTCGAACAATCCACATTGTTTGTAATTCTGCCACGCGAATATACGTGCACGGTGCCACGTAGGCACTCATCGTTAAGGTACTATTCCTCAGGGTAGGAATATGTTACATTTGTGGCTTTGCTCTGTGTAGATAGAAAATGGAGACTAACGGAATTGGGGATGATATAACTTGAAAGCTTTGAAACTAATAAATTGGTGGAAATGAATGGAAAAATTAAAGTGGTCAGTCAGACAAAGTGACAGATGATGAGGTCCTAAGATGAGTGGATGAGAAGAGATAAATACTGAACACGTTTCTTCATAGGAATGGAAACTGGATCAGACACACGCTAAGATAAAATTGCCGCTGCTGCGTGATATCGTGAAGATAAGATGTAGGAACTCCGTGGCTTGGAAAAATAATTTAGCAGCTGAGCAATTTAAAGGAGAAAAGGAAATATTGGGAAATTAAGGAGGAAAGCGACGACAGGAAAAATGGAACGCAAAATCGCACATTAAGTCAAGTGACAGAAAACTTAACAGAAATAATAATAATAATACTTATTATTTATTTTGCAGGACTACCCCTACCCTACACCCTGCCGATCCATACGCTGGAAGAGAAGGGCACCCAGTGGAGGGACAGGGGACAAGTATCATAAAAGTGTTCATAGATCCTTAGTATATCACACTTGAAAAAGACACAAATCTGCGAAATTTATAGGGTCAAGTAAAAAGATTGTGACAAAGAAATAAAAAACACAGTACATTCTAAGTACAACGCCTCTAACAAGTCATGCCATAAAAAATGCAGGTCAAAGTAATGCAGGCCGAAAATCCCATCCCTCGCTAAGAGTTGAAAGTTCCTTGTGGCACTAAAGAAGTCGAGAACGTCAACATAGAGGTTGGAAACTTCAGTGCATCTCGCGTAACATGGATTTATGATCATAAGGTCCACAGTTGCAAACCAAAGTGACAAGGTATCCTTTGTCGTTCCTGAGGTGCAGAATAGACAGTAAGTTAATACCATTTAGCAATATGGTAACAGTTGTATCAGTAAAAGTAGCAGAGTCTATTACTGGATAATAAAAGCCCTTAAGAGAGAGACAGAACTCGGCAAGATACCCACATGGACCACATTATAAAAAAAAACGCAAATCTAAAATATTCGCGTCAGCTTAAATTGTTTAGGATATATAGCGGAAAGGACAAAATTGGATAGAATGAGAAATACAAGCATATAAAAGCCTAATACAAATGAGAAATTAGTATAGAGGAAAAATTCTATGAACGTAGATAAATGTAGTAATAATTTACGTTAACTAAAAGCAACTCAGCAGTAAGCGTAGGGCTGTAAATTATAATTCCGGTCAAAGAACCAAAAATGTAAGGAAAACATTTACGTATAACGTACATTGTGTTTGTACGGAGGAGAAACAAGATTAAATGCCTGACGTTTAATCTTTGAGACGGACGTTTTCTGTCATTCCCTCACCGACCACCAAACAATTCACTACAGACTTACCCGTCTAATTTTCGTTACAACAATAACATAGGTTATAATTGTGCTTTTAGTACTCACAGTATTCAGGATAGCACAAACCTCGCCTGCCAGGAGGATAAACAATGCTTTATATACGCTGCCCTTTGCCGTTCTGTAGATATGCTTGTAAGCATAATAATTTTTCCTGCCGCCACCACTGTGTCTTATATATGCAAAAAGCCTACAGTTTCCAGGTTTGCATTCAAACAGGTGATAGAAAACGTGGAACATTTTCTTGAACCGGTGAGACATGGGGTTAAATTCATCACTTTTGAGGTAATACGGAGGAAGCAAAAGAAAATAATATCCATATAAATAATACACATTGCTCCCCCCACGTGAAAAAAAATATATATGTTTATCAATCAATATAAGCGGTATAAATACGATGAAAACATATTAATAACACTATCTTATTAATAGTCCAACAAAATACTAAAGGAAAACAAGGTTTTGAGTGACGTAGCGGGCCTGAATGCCGAGTGATTAGTCGAGTAATGTTAAAATTCCTTCCCAGGCTGTTTGGCTGTGCTATCGACTGCCATCTTCAGTGAAATCGAGTACGCTAAGGTGAGGTGGTACGTTAGTGACCACAGTACTCTGGTTAAGGCGGGAGAAGTCCCGTAAACACCAATATTACTTATAAAGTTTCTAAGTGCCACGATACTGTGGCACTTAAACACGATTCACCAGCCCTAACCACAGTTCTGTGGTCACTAACGTATATCAACTAACGGGAATATGGCTGTTGCTTCAATGTAATTCGCATTGACAAATTCTCGATAACTTCTGTTAGTCTTACATTATCTAGTAATTTAAGATACCTTGTGTGGTAATTGGAGACAATCTTGAGCAATAGTAGTGGTTAAACTTTGTACTGTAAAGTGCCGCATTTCAGGTGCGTGTAGTGACGTCATTTTTCTATCTATTATCTGTTGCCGGTTTGATACAGGCTGACAGCAGCCAAATTTAAGTTAGTTCCTTGCAAGACTCCGTACAGGCAACACGCCTTGTTCGCTAGCCGCGGCTACATAAAGTTCTAATATTTTCTAATTTTAGCATGACCATCATGCAATAATTTACTTCGGTGATCTCGGCCTCTACAAACTATCATGGTTTTTCAATATTTAATTCTATATTAATTCTCGGCATTATGCTGCGCTAAAACTGCACGCGCCAGCAATTATTTCCTGTTAATTTTTCAATCAACTATTATCTCAAGAATATATACAGTCCACTTCATCATTTCATTTCACCAGCACCTCAATAAGCGTTCTAAGACCAACTTAAGATTTATCGAGAGCGTCTAAGACGCAACATTTTTGGTCCTCCGGGCCGGATTTTTGGTCCACCGCGACCGGATTGTGGTCCACTACGATTTCAAAAATATTTCATTCAATGGGCCCAAACGACGTTTGGTACAAGCCCCAACATTTTCAAACTTCAGATTGCTGGCCGTTGCATGCCTTCTAAAAATTACTACATACTCAACACTGCAAGATTCTGCAGAGCAGCAACTGTGAGACGACAAGACACGGCAAGACAGCATCATTTGTTCTACAACAACGAAATTCCACAAATCTAAAACTACGGAAAGCTACAACTTAAAGCGTCACCCCAGGCAGAAACAGGCGGTGCGCCAAATTCTAAGGATTGCCGAACAGGATCGAACAACGTGATCGAAGCCAGATTGAGCACGCCGGGATTCAACATGCACGTGACTATAAACTTTAATTTTTTATAATTTTTCATGTATAGTTGATGGGTACAGCAAACTAAGTAATATTTTTGCACAGATTTAATAAGCATTTAATAATTTCTATATGAACAAATATTATTGTCAAGTGGCCAATATGTCATAGATTTTCATATGTACATACGTACATAAATTTTCATTTACGTAGCTGTACTATAATGCATTAAGAAATTTAAGTGATGTGATAGGGCTATAGGTATATTGTCATTTTGAATAATTCATATTTTTTAATAACTTTCATAACTATTTTTTAAGCAAGTGAAGTACCTATTATAGTAAGCCATATATTCAGGTGTACACAGATCACTGGCTCCCGCATCATATCAGATTTCAGCAAATTATCCACAATTACAACAATTGTTCACCTGCTCTACATTTAACTATTGTTTTCAAATCATATTTTACATTACGGTCATGGCTGATGTGAAGGCGTTAATTAAGAAACGAGGCAAAATTAAGGCGTCTATATCCCGTGTGAATACTTTCGCTGACAATTTCAAACCGGACATAATCGATTATCATGCATTGAAAATTAAACTCCGCCATTTGATGGTATTGTCCGTGAAGTATGACGAAATTCAGACTCAGATTGAGGCTGACGATTCCGATTTCGCATCAGTCAGTGACAGAATTCAAACAGAGGATGATCTCTGTAATATTGAGTGCAAGTTACACCATTTATTAGAGCAGTTAGAGAAGGTGAACAAGAAACCGTTGATTCAAGCTCAAGTTACACCAACTAAACGCCCCTCCCTATACAGTTAGAGCCGATTAAACTGCCCTGCTTCTCAGGCAGCATTATTGATTGGCAACATTATTATAATATATTTGTGGAATTAGTGCACGTCAGAACTGACCTGACGGACATTCAGAAATTACACTATTTGCACTCTTCATTAAGGGACGAGGCGTTAAATGTAATAAAATCTCTTCCAATCACTCATGAAAATTATGCGGTAGCTATTGATCTATTAAGGCCAGGTACGACAGCAAATTAATTGTCTCAGCCTATCACATAGGGAATGTCTTGGGCGTGAAGTCCATTCAACAAGAGTCCATGGTTAGCATTTCCAAGTTCATTGACGAGATCACCGCGAATATAAACGCTTTAAATTCATTGAATTTAACGGTAAACACATTTGAAATAATTTTCGTTCAATACTTAACGCAAAAACTCGATAACCAGACGTGTTGGCTCTGGAAAGAAAGTCTTCCAGATGAGCGATTTCCTAATTTCGATAATTTTATTAAATTTTTAAATAATAGAAGGCAGTTACTGCAAAACGTCAACGCCACGACCAGCTCGGTAAGCAGAATAAATGTAAGCGATAAGACCAAGACGTGACGTGACGCAAACGTGGCAGACGTGAGCGGTTATCGCAAGGCTATTATACCGGTTGATATAACGAGGTCGACATTCCATTCTTATATCAGTAATAACATCTGTCAGCTGTGTCGTGGTAAACACCGCCTTTCTGACTGTCAAAAATTAGTGGCTATGTCACCCATGGAACGAAAAAACATTTTAATTAAAAATAAACTCTGCTTAAATTGCATACGTCCAGGCCATGATCTCGTACACTGTCCTTCCAAATATGCTTGCAGGACATGCGCTAAACTCCACCACACAATGATCCACGTATCAGGCAATAACGCTTCGTGCAGCAACAATCAGTTTTCACTAAAACTGCAAACTAACAAATCTACATTATTATCCACCGCTGTCTGCATGACAGCTGACCATGCAGGTAGGAAGCACCCAGTTAGGATTTTATTGGACTCAGGATCGCAAGCTAACTTCTGCACCATGAATTTCGCACGTCGCATGGGTCTGAAACTAATTAAATCTCAATTACCCATCACCGGTATAAATAATTCATTATCTCAAGCTGACTTCAGTACCAGGGTAAGGTTGCATTCACGTTATAAGAATTTTAGTTTAAACATACATTGCGCTGTGCTTCCCAGTATCATGAATAATCTCCCTGCGGAATCATTTGATATCTCATCCTTACATTTACCCAAAGGCATATTCTTAGCCGACCCACAACTGAACTTCTCTTCGCAAATCGACATATTGCTTGGTGCTCAGTATTACTTACAATTAATTGAACCTGTCAAATTCATCCGTAGCCCACACTTTCCCATAATACAGGAGACAAAATTGGGATTCATTCTCGCGGGTAACTTGCCATTTAATGTAGACATGACAAAACCTGTCTCATCATTCATAGCATGTGAGGATAATAATGCCATTTCCTCGCAAGTAAAGGACTTTGGAAGTTAGAGGACATTGCTTTTCGTGCTCCCTCCGCTGAGCACTCGGAATGCGAGAGTCATTTTGTATCTAATACTTTCCGTAATAATGATGGCAGATTTGTGGTATCCCTACCTCGCAGGTCATACAATTCTCATTTGGGCGATTCCCTTCCCGCAGCTATCCGCAGGTTTCAAGCACTGGAACTCAAGTTCAAGCAGAACCCTGCTCTTCACAAAGACTATAGCGCATTCATGCATGAATATTTCACTCTTGGTCACATGTCTTTGCTTAATGCATACGATTTGTCAGTTAACCAGTCAGACACCTTTTACTTGCCGCACCACTCAGTTTTTAAAGGCTCTAGTATAACTACCAAATTGCGAGTTGTTTTCGACGTCTCTACCAAAACGACAAATATTTTGTCCTTGAACGACACATTGATGGTTGGTCCCACGGTCCAGCAGGATCTGTTCTCTATTATGACGTGATTTCGCACTCACCGATATGTCCTCCTTTCGGACATTGAGAAGATGTATCGGCAAATTTTAGTTAATCCCAAGGATTCCAATTTGCAGCGTATTGTCTGGCGCGACGCCCCTCATAGGGAACTCCAACATTACGCCTTGAGGACAGTCACATATGAGACTGCAAGCTCGTCATTTCTTGCTACAAGATGTCTAGCTCAAATAGCCCAGGAAAATAAAACTAAACACCTTATAGCTTGCTCAGCCATTGGAAACGATTTTTATGTGGACGATCTCATGACCGGTTCAGATAACCCGCACGTCCTATCTAAAATGAAATCCTACATTACAGATGTATAAAGCCAATACGGTTTTATCTTGCACAAATGGTTTTCAAATGATCAGACCATTATAGCTTCGCACGCTCATTCCTTCCTCGAACTTAGCAAAAATCAAACTGTGCGTACTTTAGGTATTCAGTGGAACATTGACGAAGATAGTTTCGTATATAGTGTCCAGAGACATGTCAATGTAGAGGTATTCAACAAGAGAAGGGTATTACCAATTATCGCAGGAATTTACGACCCTATGGGACTCATTGGCCGGTTACATTCTGCTGTAAGCATTTTATGCAGATATTGTGGTTGACAGGTACAAGTTGGGACGAACCCTTATCAGATTCATTATCTAATCAGTGGGTAGAACTTTATTCTCAGCTGATTTCAGACACTTACATTAAAATTCCAAGGTCTGTAAAGAGTTTGAATAATTCGCAAATAATTTCATTCCAGCTCCATGGGTTTGCCGACGCGTCAGCAAAGGGTTACGCGTGTTGTATTTATCTGCGTACGGTCTATTCAAACTACGTCATCTCATCAAACTTGTTATGTTCTAAATCTAGAGTCGCTCCCTTGAAGCAGATAACATTAACCAGACTTGAACTTTGCGCCTGTCTCTTATTGGATCAGTTGGCTTCCAAGGTTATAGACGCCGTGAGTTACAAATTCGACGACTTATATTTTTACTCGGACTCAGTGATAGCATTACATTGGATTCACCAGCAGTCTTCCAGATGGAAGGTATTTGTCGCCAACCGTGTTGCGGAGATACAGCGTCTCACTACAAGAGGTACCTGGCATCATGTCTCATCACTGGACAACCCTGCCGACATTTTATCGCGTGGTTGTCTCCCTCAGGTTTTATACAGTCACCCACAATGGAGGAATGGTCCATCCTGGTTGTCCCATGAGTCATCATCATGGCCCATCTGTGCCTTCGATGCCCACTCACCCTGCACTCATCCCGATCTTGAGCAGGAACAACGTAAGCTGGCCCAAACCTCATTCATTGTAGCTTCATCTACGTCTAGCTGTTTTGAAAACTACTCATCGCTCTCGAGGCTGCTTCGTGTATTTTCGTATTGCCGTCTATTCATTCGGAACTCTAGGCTCCCCATACCTGATAGGGGCACTTCCTTTTTAACTGCCCAGGAGTTGCATGATACACTTTTGGTTTTTATTCGCCAGTCCCAGCGATTGCACTTTAGCATCGAAATTAAGGAACTCGATGCACAACGCTGCATCCCTAATAATAGTAAAATTCTTTCACTCAACCCCTTTCTGGATAATGCGGGGACACTACGCGTGGGCGGACGTCTTCAGCACTCGCAGCTTACCTATGATAACAAACACCAGATCATACTCCACCCGCATTCTCACCTCAGTAAATTAATCATAGAGGGCAAGCATCTTCGTCTACTACATGCTGGGGTACAATTGACTCAGCACTCTCTACGGCAAAAATAATGGATAATTAATGATAAATCATATATAAGATCAGTAATACACAAATGTATCACTTGTTTTCGTTTGCGTGCTAGGAGCGCAAGCCAATTAGGACAATTACCCCCTTCCCGGGTTACTCCTGCTAAGCCATTTTCTCAATCTGCAGTCGACTACGCCGGTCCCGTGCTTATAGGCCATGGCGGGCAGCGTTCAAAATCGACGTCAAGGGCTTATATTGCTTTATTTATATGCATGACCACTAAGGCCATTCACCTGGAACTAGTCTCAGATCTTACCTCAGACGCCTTCATAGCAGCATTAAAACGGTTTATTGCGCGTAGAGGTATCCCTGATCAGATATTTTCCGACAATGGTACAAATTTTCGTCGTGCTGGTAGCTCACTTCACGAATTGTACAAACTTTTCCTTTCTAATGGTTTTGAACAGACCACCCAGGATTTTACCACTGCCCAATGCATCAAATGGTCTTTTATTCCCCCTCAGCATATCATTTCGGTGGCCTGTGGGAAAGCGGAGTCAAGAGCGTCAAATTCCATTTGCGGCGCGTCGTCGGCGGAACCATCCTTACCTTTGAGGAGTATTATACTATCCTAACTCAAATAGAATCCTGCCTCAACTCACGCCCTTTGTTCGCCATCTCCAATGACTCTAGGGACCCCGAACCTTTAACACCAGCTGACTTCCTGGTTAGTTCTCCGCTCACTGCACTCCCGGAACCTGACTATTCCCAAGTTAATATTAATTGTCTGGGCAGATGGCAGCTGCTCCAAAAATGCACTCAATCTATATGGAACAGGTGGTCGAAATATTACTTGCACCAGTTGCAACAGCGCAACAAATGGCGCATCCCGACAAAAAATTTGACTCCCGGACAACTCGTCCTTATTCTAGATGACAGTTCCCCCCACTGCAGTGGAAACGCGGGGTAGTCACGAACGTCTATTCGGGTCAGGATTCAATAGTGCGCGTCGCGGATGTTCGCACCGCTAATGTTATCCTACGCCGACCCATTCATAAATTGGGTCCACATCCGGTGGCATTAGAGTAAGCGCATGAGCATTCATGCGACACGTATCAGAAATGTGAACTTTATCGCATTATCGTGCATTAATGTACTATTTTATGGTTACGTATTTTTGAATTTTTGGGGAATTGTTATTCCAATATCATGCATGTAAATTATTATGTCTTTGTCACTGTATTATTACCTGTTCCATATTATTGAATTTTTATGATCATTATCTTATTATTATGTACTGCCAACTATTATGTCTGCCTGATTGTTGTATTATCATGTATCATTACTATGTTATAATGTGTTATGGAATTGTATTATCATTGTTCTATTACTATGTAACATAAATTATTATGTATTATGTATTCTGACATGAATTTAGTATGTTAATCATATTGTTATCTACTATTAATTTTCGGGGTGTCATTGCTCTACTGATATACATGTCAATTGTTATGTCATTGTTATTGTATTAGCAGTTGTTATATATTATTGAATTTGTTATCATGTAATGTCGATTACCATGTATTATTCACACAATTATTTAAGTTGCAAAATCGCCCCGATTTTGTGCGGGCAGTATGGTTCAACTTTGTACTGTATGAAAACTTTGTACTGTAAAGTGCCGCATCACAGGTGCGTGTAGTGACGTCATTTTTCTATCTATTATCTGCTGCCGGTTTGATACAGGCTGACAGCAGCAAAAATTTAAATTAGTTCCTTGCAAGACTCCGTACAGGCAACACGCCTGGTTTGCTAGCCGCGGCTACATAAAGTTCTAATATTTTCTAATTTTAGCATGACCATCATGCAATAATTTACTTGGGCGATCTCAGCCTCTACAAACTATCACGGTTATTCAATATTTAATTCTATATTTATTCTCGGCATTATGCCGCGCTAAAACTGCACGCGCCAGCAATTATTTCCTGTTAATTTTTCAATAAACGATTATCTCAAGAATATATACAGTCCAATTCATCATTTCATTTCACCAGCACCTCAGTAAGCGTTCTAAGACCAACTTAAGATTTATCGAGAGCGTCTAAGACGCAACAAGTAGTAGTTTGAGCGTAAAGAAAACATTTCAAGAAAACGTTACTCTTTTTGCTCAGAGAATTGTTATTGAAAATAAGTAAAAGTAACTGCATGTAAATCAAATAAAATAATTGTATAATTTTTGTTAACTCTCCTGTGTGTCAATACTGATATTTGCATTATCGGTTTGATACCAGAATACGCCTGTTGGGTCGCTTGCTCTGGGACGAAGAAACCGTACCTATAATTTACAGATAATATTAAAAGAAGTTTATTTGTTTTATGCAAGTACCTAATTAATAATAATTATTATTAATATTAATAATAATAAATAATAATTATTTATTACTTACGCAAGTAAGTAAATTATCATTTATGTATAATAATTATTTACGCAAACCTTCAATAACAAAAGTTTCAATAAAATAATAAATATATATATAGGTTTATAAATATAATCTTAGGAAAAACTTTAACAGACAGTCACATTCAATAAATCATTTTATGTTTATAATAATTTTGTTCTATGAAATTTTGCAACCTAGATTTTAAGCGATGTTAAACCACAAAAGAAACGGACTATATGAGATGTAGTGTCAGTCTTAAAACGAACTTTGGTTCAAGTAAATATGAAACTGTTTGATCTTTACGTGTATTTATCCTATAACCAATTAAACGTAAGAATTACAGGCTATAACCTTGCGGCTAAATATTCCCAAGGATACACGCTGTTAAATCAATGAAAAATTCAAATTAACAGATTTTTTTTTATAGTATTTGGTCTGTACCTTTGAGTGCCGTAAACACATACGTTTTGCCAGTTACGAACAGTTTCATAGTTTCAGCAGGTTAGAGATATTTTTATTATGCTTTAAGAAATCATGTCGGAGGGTATAACAAATATTATATCCTATACATAACCATCCCATTACTTTTCTGTTTCTATAAAAACAAATCTCAATATTATTACTAAAAATACTCATTTAAAAATTGATTTTAATGTCCCCTTCAATGATTTATGAAACTGTGTTCTAATTTCTGAAATTTGTAAATTTCACAAATTTCTAAAGGTGTACGTATTTCCAACAGTTGCTTTGTGTTTGAATCTTAAAAACTCGCATTCTGTTCACTTGACGCTAGTGGTAGATCTACAAGCGAAAGCTTCACACTAATTATTATAAAAATAACACCGTGATATCGTTTTTTAAGTAACTAAGATATTACCTAAAATATACGCAAAAATTTTTTGGTACTTGTTTTTTTATGTAAACCACCTACTTATTGACATGTGTTCGGATAACTAACGGGATTCCACACAAAATACCTCTGTGGTTAACCTACAATATTATAACAAAAACAAACATGGATTTAATAAACAAACACTTGGTAAGTTCTACAGATGATTTTATTTTCCTAACAATTGTTTCAACAGTTACGGGAGCTTCAGAGGTTGGATTTCAATAAGTACACAGCTGCACATTGGAATTAAAATCCAACTTGTTAAATTGTTATTAATAAAACGTTCAAGTTTCCCTGAGGTAATTTTACTTTCGAGTAAATTTGTTTTGTGGCGGAGGATTTCGTTGTTGGCAAGTTGTAGTGCCGACGTGGTTCATTATTTTCACGATACATGGCGCCACCGACGATTATTTTGTAATTACTTCATAATATTCCATTTTTTGTTTTATAAATTAAAATTAAGCGACGGGGAAAATTCCAAATATCAAAAAATTGTTGGTTGTGCTAAGTAACCAATGAAACGTCCGGTAAAAACGGGCCGTGCGAACAGACAGGTCCGTCAAAGACCGAGTTCGCGTCGTCTTAAACTCGATTTCCGAGATAGACACCCCATCAGCGCTCACTCACTTCGTCTAATAGCATTCTTTATGTTGTAGGTAGTTTGGCTGTTCAGCTGATCGTACAACAATTTTTGGAAAGCCGTCTTAAAACGGCTACTAAGCTTGACTAAGCAATTGTGACCCTATACTGCCAATGAATGGCAATCCGCGACTGTACTGACGACACAACTGCTCTGTGAAGCTAAGCTGTGTGAATACCTCCCAGCCTGTTTAATATGCTGCCAGTACCCAACATTGTTAGGTTTAAGATGAACATAAATATTTTCTGTTTTAAAACCAAATTTGTAAGAACAATATAAGTTACTTACTAACCAAACAAAGTTTATCGTGTGTTTTACATTGTTTATCAATTTTATTAGCAAACAATGAAGTACACCTTAATGAATTATAACACCTTGATAAATTAATTTTAGAGTTTTCAATGGCAAGTACATCAAGATGCACTAAATATGTTGTTGGGTTCCTTATAATCATAAATAATTTTTAACCCTTAGATGTGCTGAAAAGTATATTTTAGCTGAGCAGTTTGTAGCATATAAAATAAATATTGTTACGTAATACGGAACATTCTCGTACATTCCATAGTGTCGTTCTATTATTCTCAACTAGCCCTGCCGGTACGTGTTTCTGCCAAGGCTGCTTCCATTTGTTTATACCGTTCAAACTTTAGGTAATACATTTCTGTTATATATTACAGAAGGTTTTTTGCAACATTTTATTTTGATGTTGAAAATGATTATTGGTACTTAAGACTTTAAGTGGCATTAAGTTATGTTTCTATAAAATCTCATATCCTTTCATTACGTAAGTGATTTGCCGTATCAAATGTGTCATTACCAGAAACGCTCTGCGTCTTATTTAAGTTTAAACACACTTACACTCACTCTAGTTTACGTATGGTACTTAAGTGGATGTATTTAATTATTTTTAAGCGTCTATCTCTTCTAGTCAGCAGTTTTATGATTGATTTTAAGTGGTCATCCGGCTACCCATATTCTGGGAAAATATCTTTACCTCAACTTAATTCCACAACACAAACATGATTCAAATATGCTAATCGAATCGTCGTCATTCTTACACTATTTTCCGTGTACTGTACCTTCCTGTACTCGATACTAGTGTATTAACTGTGATTAGGTACATCAGAATATCTCCTATAAATATATTCCTTCACCGTAAAACAGTTTTCTTTAAGCTTCTTCTCTCTTCAACTCTCTGAAAGGCGTCCCCTACTGCTCGCTTTGCTGTATCACCTAATTTTCACATTCATCTCTAGCACCACATTTTGGAAGCATTACCTTTCAGCCTCCTTTTTACAAGATCTTCGCTACTGTAAAGACTTACACTTCGTGCTTACAGCATTAAATTTCTGTTTCAAACATTTAAACCCAAGTCTTTAGATCACCGAGCTGTTACTTTTAGAGAGAGCTACCTTTGCTTGTGTAACGCCACTTTTACATTTTCACTGCTCCATCCGTCTTTGAAATTGTACTCCCTAAATATCAGAATTCAGTCACCTCTTGCACTTTGCATTTCCTATTTTAATATTCACTTCATTTCTGTCTTCACTACCACGTCATTTTTTCATACCAATTTTGTTTTAATTTTAATTCTCAATCTATTATAATCCTCCAATATCGTATCCACATACACGTATTTTCATTCTTTCTCATTTTCTGCGAACGACGTTATATCGTCAAGAAATATGAATATCGCTACGCTCTCTCCTGAATGCTCGTTTAATGAATTTCGTTTAACTCCTGCATTGTTTCTTTAACGTACAAATTGAAAATTAACGGTGATAATCTGCATCCTTATCTCACGCTATGCCTACGTTTGCTTCCCTTCCCAAGATAATATTTATACCATCTGAAACTGATTCTTCTGTCCCACGTAGATCCTTTACCATCTCTTTTCGTAAAATTAAAAATTATATCGCATTTATGTTGCCGCTAGCCTTTTATAAGTCAACGAAAATCATGGTTGCAATCCCATCCGTTAAAAGTACCATACCGTCAACAACTAGCAACCAACGAATTTCCTTCAGCCTACACTCACAATTACCTCTCCATTTGAAATACTATTTATTATGTGTTACTTTATAACAGAACCACTTTCAACTTTACGACCTTAATCTTCGACATTGTTACTAGTTAATTTTATTAATCTTCTATCATATACACGGTATGTCACTAAAAAGGTCACTGTTGACCAGCAATTTTAGCTTGGAACCCACTAATACTATTGTTACGACGGTCTCACGGGTCGGCGTGATTTACAGTGGAAACAAAATAACTGACGCCAATGAAGTCGCTAATTACAAAATTTAATTAGACCCAAACAACAGTTAGAAATCAACAAAGACACTCTTATAAAATAATTTAAGATAAATTTGTCCAACACTCAACAGTATCACCTTAATACAGTTTTGTACTAAGTAAGACAATAATCGCTTTCCACTAATCACAGTAACAACTACTCCAATATCGTTGGTCTAAAACTGAACTGGGCCGCTTCGAAATCTAGTCAGCGGCGGTTCATCAGGGGAGGCAAGGAATACTAAGCTTCCCCAATAAAAAATAGAAAAATATTACAAAATAAACAAATAGTAAAAGGTTCTATTTTTTCTTATAACAGAACCTATAGTCACACTTTGGAATTTGAAATCATCTGATTACATACAAAATAAATATTTAATCGCGCGTTACGATTAATAGTGCGTAATAGCAGAACGCTGAGGCAGGGATCTGAGTAACCGCCGTAGTACTTGTACGGTTATGTGAGAACTATGCCCGGCAGGTACAGCAGCTGTAACCGTTCTTGGGAGGCAATGAGTGAATTAGGCCCTCGGCACGGTTTAATGTACTTTGTGTTACTTTTACGCAGTCTTTACTGTCTCTTGCCCTTGTGCGTGTGTATTATTATCAATTATCTCTTCTTGGCCACTATCAAGATCTTCTTAGCTCCATTGCTTCAATTTCAATTGAAAGGATAATCCTCTGCAAATTGAAAAATAGTCCGACATGGCACGATGATGTTATCGACTATTTTGCCAGTAAGAAGGCCCGCTAACTGAATTTGCTGTAGGTGTACAAGTAAATTCATCGCAGCTTACAAAAGTCGTTTAGTAAACATTTTATTTCTTTGCTAGAACAAAAGTAAGTTAACCTTCGGGGTATCTTGTTAAACATACGTATATATCTGTAATCAGACATGTATGCTGTAAAAATCTATTATCTCTACCAAACTTAAAAGTGCTGGGGGGTGGCGGCTGCTATGACTGAGCGCGGCTCAAGTGACTGTTTCGTAGCCTCCCCTTCCTCAGAACTCACCGGCCGCCACTGAATCTAGTATTTATATTTCACTGCCTACCGTTGTAGTGATATAGCGGACGGGATGGCGGAAACATAGTTCAGTAACGTCTGGAAGGGCAACTCGAACAATCCACATTGTTTTGTAAGTCTGCCACGCGAATATACATGCACGGTGTCACGTAGGCACTCATCGTTTAAGATACTATTCCTCAGGGTAGGAATATGTTACATTTGTGGCTTTGCTTTGTGTAGATATAAAATGGAGACTAACAGAATTGGAGATGATATACCTTGAAAGCTTTGAAATGAATAAATTGCTGGAAAAGAATGGAAAAATTAAAGTGGTCATTCAGACAATCTGATAGATGATGAGGTCTTAAGATGAGTGGATGAGAAGAGAGAAATACTGAATACGTTTCATCGTAGGAATGCAAGCTAGATCAGACACACGCTAAGATGAAATTTCCGCTGCTGCGTGATATCGTGAAGATAAGATGTAGGAACTCCGTGGCTTGGAAAAAGAATTTAGCAGCTGAGCAATTTAAAGGAGAAAAGGAAATATTGGATATTAAGGAAGAAAATGACGACAGGAGAAATGGAAAGCAAAATTGCACATCAAGTCAAGTGACAGGAAACTTAACAGAAATAATAATAATAACATTTATTAATTTTTTTTGCAGGCCTACCATACACCCGTACACCCTGCCGATCCATACGCTGGAAGAGAAGGGCACCCAGTAGAGGGACAGGGGACACGTATCATAAAAGTGTACATAGATCCTTAGTATATCACACTTGAAACAGACATAAATCTGCGAAATTTATATGGTCAAGTAAAAATGATAGTGACAAAGAAATAGAAAACACAGTACATTATAAGTACAACGCCTCTAACAAGTCATGCCATAAGAAATGCTGGTCAAATATTTTTTTGCAGATGGTTCCTTTGCAAGCAGAACATTAACCTGAAGTGAACGCAACTACACAGTGACGGAGAAAGAATTGTTAAATGTAGTATTTGGTTGTAATAAGTTCCGTACTTACATCCTAGGTTTCCCAACCACGATACGATCAGATCATAAGTCGATATCATCCTTGCAAAGGGGTAAATTGCTTCATGGCAGGATCACACGGTGGATATTGGCGCTCCAAGAATACCATATCACATGGGAGTATGTCCCGGGTAAAAGAAACACTGTGGCCGATGCCTTGTCACGAATCAACCTGGATAAGGGCACTTTTGAGGTAGAAAAAGAAGATATTGGGAAGATATATCATGTGTATGCGGAAAGGGAAGAATTAGCCAACCTATTGAAACAAATAAACACGAGCAAATGAAAGATAATAATTTAGATCACATTAAAAAACGAATTCAAAACAATGACATGTAATTGTTACCTTATTACCAGATGTTAAATGAAATAATGTTTACCAAACCAAATACCGAGGACAACAGACGGAAGGTGTACATACCCAAAAATATTGAAACCCAAATAATATCGACTTACCATAGGCTATATGGACATATGGGACCAACTAAAGTAACTAAAGCATTAGAGGGACACACCTACATAAAAGGAATGAATAAAAAGGTGAGATCAACGCTAAGGAAGTGTGAACTATGTCAAAAGGTAAAAGTAAACAATGAAAAGAAGGAAACATTTATTTCACTTATGGATAAGAATTTACCTTTTAAAAAACGGATCTTCGTTAGAGAAGACAGCTATAACACCGAGTTAACAAATTCACCTGAAGCGTTACATCATGATTTGGAGAATAATACAGCTGAACCATCCACTTCAAACGAAACACAACAGATGGGGTATTTGTCATCATCATCATATTCTGATCTAATCGATTCTTCTGATGAAATGGAGGATGAACCCCCTCTGGGCATGACGTACAAGAGGAAAGCCAACCTCTTAAAAAACTTGCAAGCCGAGGATGATTTTATTCAAATTGAAAACGCTTTTAAAGGTAATCTAATAACTTTTTATTATAAGAACCACAACAAAAATATTAAAGATATTTGTCAATTATTAATTCATATAAAAACAAAATCAGAAAATATTTTAAACACCCTACTTACCGAATTTGGACCTACAAAATTTAATATGGTTGTTGAATGCACTTATATAAAACATGTTATAAATGAAAAACAAGATAGAGCGTTTAAAACTAAAAACACTGAATTATTTCTGGAGTCTGATATGAGTAAAATATTAGATAATTCAATAAAACATACTTGTTATGAATAACAAACGTATGAAAGTCATAAATCTGGATGGGCTTTTCACAATGTAGATGGAATATTGTTACGTATAAATAAATATCGACCTTTGAAAGGTTCGTCATATATTGCTCTTCCAAATTTTTTAATTTCAAGAAATTATATTATTAATCCAAGAAATTTGAATGATGAAAAATGTTTTAAATGGGCAATACTATGTCGTTATGTAAGTGGTTTACATGTTGAACGTATAAATTATAGATATAATGATTTGGAGACAAAGTATGATTTTTCTAAAATTTCATTTCCTACACCTATTAAAGAAATTACAATTTTTGAAAAAATAATATAATGTTTCTATACACGTTTACGCTATAGATGAGGAAAAAAATATTTATCCAATTAAAGTTTGTGATAAAGAAAAAAACAATCATTTTGATTTGTTATTATTCCGTAGTCCTTCAGCCTTTCGACTGGTTTGTACCCTCCCCGCATATACCCGTGGTGCGTGTGGTACTGAGTCTCTCACAGGTATATGGGACCTACAGTTTAACGCCGGATCCGAACGGCAGAGTTGGGGAAGGTTTATACTAAGCAGGATACCTCTCGCTGGTTTGCCATTGCCTTGCGAGGGGGAACGGTCGTGTCTAAATCAGATGGCCCCCGGCGGGAATTGAACCCGCGCCGACAGCGTAGCAGCGCCACACGCTAGCCACTACGCAACGACCGCTCCCCCCATCATATATAATTGTTATTATTATATGATGGAAATACAGGAAAACAACATTTTTGTTATATTAAAAACTTTAATATTTTAGTTAAAAAAATAATTAACAAACCATCATGGAAAAATTGAAATTTGTAAACGATGTTTTATGCATTTTTATAATATTTCAAATTTAAAGTCGTATAAAATATACTGTGGTAAACTTCAACCAACACGTGTAGTAATGCCTGAAAATACTGTTTTAAAATTCAAAAATTATCAATTTAGTTTCTGTATCCCAATTGTAGCTTACGCTGACTTTGAGTGTATTCTGAAACCTATTAGTGGGTGTTTTCCAAAATCAACAAAATCTTTTACAGTAGCTAATGGGTTACACATTCCTATGAGTTTTTGTATTTATTTTCTTATTGATGAGGAAATCCCCTATAGTATACGATGTCAGTTACCAAAAGTACCTTATATATATCGGGGTAAAAATGCTGCAAAAGAATTTATGATGTATCTTGTTAAAGTCGTTAATAACATAGGAAAGCTTACTAAGGAGATAAAACCATTGAAGATGACTGATAGAGGTAAATATAAATTTCGCACAACCACTCACTGCGAAATGTGTAGTAAGTTATATATATATTAATGTAAGTTATATATTAATGTATAGTGTTACATAGCGCAGCACTATGTAATAATTGTAATTTAAAAAGGAGAAAACAATGTTTTCTTCCAGTTTTTATTCATGGAAATTCTAATTATATTATGATTATCATTTTATTATACGACAATTAGGATATGATAGTAAACAAATCTATGTAATTCCAAATTCGTCTGAAAAATACATTTCTTTTTCTAAAAAAACACAAAGTGGGATAATAATTAGATTTGTTGATACATATCTTTTTCTAAATTTCTCCTTAGCGGATTTATGTAGTTTTCTTCCAGAAGATTGTTTTATTCATTCAAGAAAATTTTTCTCATTGAACGATATTAATTTAGTTACAAAAAAGGTGTATATACATATGAATATACGGATTCTTGGAAAAAATTAGAAGAAAAACAGGTACCACCAAAAAATGAGTTTTTTAGTAAATTAAACAATGATGACATATCTGACGAAAAATATCAACACGCGGTAGAAGTGTGGAATCATTTTCAAATAAATACGCTTGGTCAATATAGCGATTTATATTTAAAAACTGTTTTAATATTATGTGATGTTTTTGAAAATTTTCGCAAACTCTGCTTATCAATATATAATCTAGATTGTGCTCATTACCTAACTGCACCAGGTTTTGCATTTGATGCTATGTTATCCTATACTAAAATAGAATTGGAATTATTATCTGATTGTGATAAATATTTAATGATTGAAAAAGGGATAAGAGGAGGATGTGAATTGTATTAAAAGACATGCGGTTGCGAATAATAAGTATATTGACAACACTTATAATATTAATCTTCCCAACACTTATTTAGCTTATTTAGACGCAAACAGTTTATATGGTTGGGGAATGAGTAGATATATACCTTATGGTGGGTTTACCTGGGGTAAACATATATTGATATACTTAATATACCGGACGATTCTCCGGTTGGATTTATATTAGAAGTAGATATTGAATATCCTCAGTTTTTACATGATAATCACAGGGATCTTCCTTTTTTACCAGTTAATAAATGTACAAATAAAAGTAAACAAAGTAAATTATTAACAACACTAGAATTAAAAGAAAACTATATTTGTCATTATGTAAATTTAAAACAGGCTGTTATCTATGGTTTAGTAATTAAAAAAATATATCGTGTTCTTCAATTTTTTCAAAGTCAGTGGTTAAAATCATATATTGATTTAAACACTGAAAATCGTCAAAATGCTAAAAACAAATTTGAAATTGAATTTTTTAAATTATTAAATAATTCTGTTTTTGGAAAGTGTATGGAACATTTAAGGAAACGATCAAATCTCGAACTTGTAAGCAATGTAAAAAGATTACAAAAAATTATTGCACAACCTGTTTTTAAGGATAGAATTATTTATGATGAAACACTATGTGCTGTATTATTAAATAATAAATCGATTTGTTTTAATAAACCGATCTATGTCGGATTTACTGTACTAGAATTGAGTATGACATTGATGTATTCATTTCATTATGATGTAATGAAACGAAAATACCAAAACAATATTGCTCTTTTATACACAGATACTGATAGTTTATTTTATGAAATTAAAACGAATGATTTTTATCATGATATGCTTAGTGAGGAATTAATAGATTATTTCGATACATCTGATTATCCAAAAATTAATTTTTCCTATTTATTAAAATATAAAAAAGTTTTAGGTAAATTTAAAGATGAATATAGCGGTCTTCCAATAATAGAATTCGTTGGATTAATACCGAAATATTATTCGTTCAGAATAAAAAAAGAAAAAAGAATATTATAAAGAAAGCGAAAGGTATTAAGAAAAACATAATTGAAAAAACATAAAATTTGAAGATTATAAAATATCTTTATTTTCACCAGGTACTAGTGGAAATATGTACAGATTAATGCGATTTTTTCAATCAAAAAAACACAAAATAAAGACGATTTCATGTAACAAACTTGCATTAAACAATGCTGACGATAAACGTGTGATTTGTAATGATACAATAAATACTCTACCCTATGGTCATTACAAGCTATTAGAAAGTAATGAAATCAAATTGTAATAAAAAAATGTTGTAAAATGTAAACAATATTTTTCAATAAAGAATTTATTTATGTATAGTTGTACATATATTCTATGTTCTCACCTATATACCTTTTTAACAAAAAATATCATACTTTGAATTTACAGGATAATTAAATGAACAAGAAATAGATATTAAGAATTTTTTATTGATTAAGAAAAATGGTACATATATTTTACACCAATGATTTTCTTACAGTTCCACTTAACGGCGTATATTCAAGTACTGTATCGTAGATAATTAAACAATTAATCGTTGTTTTGTCGGGGATATCCTCCGTTGTTTCTATTTCCAGGCGAACATCTACTGAACCTGTTTTTAAATTTTCACTCTGTTTTGAACAATCTATAACATATAAAGGAGCTTTAGCTAAAAACGATGTTACATCCATGATAGGCTCGTTGTTACTTCCAATTATAATAGGAAGACTGAAAACGTGTGTAAAGCATATGTAGAAGTACAGCATCACCATTTATATTGTCGTATGGATAATATTATGAATTCAGTTATAATTTTATATTGCTCATCGAGCAAAAATCAAAATTTGATAAACTTGAAGACTTATTATTTTTTCTATTTGTTTGAAAAGACACTATAACATATCGTGGTTTCTCCAGCTGAGCAGTAGATTTAATCGTTCAGATAAGTTGCTTTGTTTTTGGTGCTGAAGAGTTTCATTAAGTTCCCATCTACGGAATGGGGTTGGTATAGGAATATCGTTTCTAACAATTTCTAGTAGATCCGAACTTTTTTTATCACTCACATGAATATAAGGAATTTTCAAAGAAATATGTGTTAATGTTAATTTATAGTCTTTCGTGGTACTAGCTGTCATGTATATTGCATTATCATTGGTCGATGAGCGAATAAGCACCAATTCCTGCTTTACGTTCAAAATAATTTTTTTATAATCTTCCATAAATCCCAGCATCATTTTCAATGGTACACAACATGAAAAATCTTTATTTACAGTGAGATTATCTAGTAAATTTTCTTTACAACCCGCAGTAGTGAGAATATTCTTTTCTTCCCGTTTAAAAGTTAGTAGGTTCTTCATTATCGATGTTAGTCCAACATTTTTAACACGATCCACTTCAGTTCCACATATTTCGTATCGAATTTTATCAAATAAATGTCCTACTCCATTTGAAACCATTTGAATCGTATTATCAGCCGCATCATTAGCCCCAACCAATTTACCTTTAATATACAGAAAGCTTTCACTCGGTAATGTATACATATCTTGCTGATGAATTGAAATACGAATGTCATCATTGTTATTAAACGTTGTACAGGCGTAGGGTGTATGAAAATCATATCTAATTATAGTATCATCTTCATATACTGATTTATTTAACACATTTAAGATACTTCCACTCATTTTCTTTTTGGATATTCTCTTATTACTGTTAATCCTAGAGATTGTAAAAAATTGTTTATTCAACGATGTTAACCGTTTAGTGTTTGTATCTTTACTAACGTTGATTGAGGTGTTAATACCTTGTTTTATCGGCTCCATATGAAAAAAGTAAACCCATTATTGTTTTCTCAAATGCAATCGTAACGTTATTGCTTCGTCTCTGAAATTAATTAACTCTCCGTTTTGATCTTCTAATCTTATACTAATATTTCGAATCTTAAATGTGTTTACTGGTAAATATATCACGTTTTTTGGAATTTCTATAATTTTAAACCCTGGTGCTACAGCTGGATAAAATTCGTGTAATACGTGATTTTCGAATCCGTTAATATATGATCCACAAGCAATACTGCATACGACTCTGATACTGTCGACTCTAATAATAGATACTTGTGATGTAGAACTGTGTAATATATTCGGTTTTAATTTGATTTTTTGAAATCCTAATACCGATGCTAGTGAATCAGGTTTTCCAAAATTAATCCAAACATTTGAAAAAATTTCACTTTTTAGAGTATTATTATTAGCTTTAATCGATATTTTAATATTATTTTTCTTTTCTTTTTCAAGGTAATCACTTATATGTCTGTTAATATCTTCAATTTCATAGGAACCTGTTGGTAATTTAATTTCTTCATCATCACCATAATACAATACGTTATTAACATTCTCTTCTATATTTGGAATTGAGTTATACGTCATTAGATCTATTAATGCAATTTCCCACTTGTATTTTCCATCGAGTTCGAGTGGCGGAAAAATATCACAGCTCAAAGCAGAACTTCTATCACTTAAACAGAACATTGCAGAGAAACATCAAACACAGATGTCCGTTTTTCTGTGTTATAATACACTCATAATTATAAACAATATTAAGCGGTTGTTGTGAGGATGTATTAAAATAATCGACTAACTCTGAGGGTGGTCCAAGATTACCATAGCTATCGAAATAGCATATATTTTTCCCATTTTTTGAATAGCAAACTCAATGAGTTCCGCTACCAAAAATAATATCTAAATTAACAACTCCTGTCTCGCTATGCCAAATTCTGTTTGGTAAAGTATCACGCATAAATACCCCTCTAAAATTTGGGATTTTTAAAAGATTAGCGTATTTTAGTAATTCACCAGTTGACAGTGGGTGGATAGGAATTTTTTTAATTATTTCCATTAACGTTTTTTATTTTTCCTTCTTTTTTCAATTTTTTTTTTAATACCTTCCCCCGTTTGTTTATAAGGTTTTAAATATAATCCCTTTCCTTTTTTAATACATTTTAAGAGAGATGATTTTATCTTAGAGTAAACGGATTTTTTTCTTCCTTTATAGTTTTTTCTCATTCCACCCCCAAATTTACTTTTAGCTTTCATTATGTTTGTTACAGTCCAAGCCGCTGCTTTTTCCCCGATCGAAGAATCGCTTGCATTTACACGTTCCCAAGCTCTCTCCGCTAATCGACGATCGGCTACTGCACGATTTGTACTATCCGAATACTTCGAATATACGATATCGTGTTCTTTACAAGCTTAATCAAGTTCATTAACACCAGGGTCACCCCTTTGTAACCGTTTTGATAGTTTTGTACCGGGACCGCAATATTGATAACCTAGTATATGTAGGTAGCTCTACTGGTAATAAATCGATTGATTTATTTATAACGGTTCCGGCTATATCACTTAGTAAACCACTACCTTCTATCTTCTTTGAATACACACGCATTTATGATGTTGTAACGTTAAATACACATTCTTTTATATTATTCTCCAAAATGTATATATATATATATATATATATATATATATATATAATCACGTTCTTTTTACAGAAAATTAATTTGTAGTATATCTCCATTTTTCGTAAAGCGGAAACAAATCTTGTGATATCAACATTTTCTTAAATTCATCAATATTTTTAACCCGCTCATCTTTAGTTAATTCAATATATATTCTGTACAAAATTGATAGAATGTTTTCGTCAATTGTACTTAATATGTCGATAAGATAACGTACACTTACAACAGCGTCATTTTCATTATCCAATCTACCTATATTAATTAATCTTTCATTGTTAAAATCCAACCCTTTTTCAGTTCTTTATAATGAATTTTTCTGGTAAATTCATTTTCTAAATCTTCCTTATAAGTATCCATCACGTGAATTAATGTCTCCTTGTTCACAGCATCGGTTGCGTTTAGAGGTTTACCTATATTAGTTAATTTAAAGTTTTTAAAATCTAATCCATATTTATTTTTTGCGTAATGGATTTTATCATTACAATAACTTTCTAAATCGTGTTTATATTCGTTCATCGTTTTCATCATAGTTCTTTTATTTACACAGTCGTTACTATTTGAATCGCTTATTTATGAAAGGCCTCTTATCACATTTTTTAATAAATCCACTTTTGTGTGAAAATGGAAGCTTAATGCTTCCATACATTGTTTGTATATGAAAGGTCTCTTGTCCCATTGCTCCAATACTGTCATTAGACCATATGAAATATGCGTTTATTTAAGAAAGGCCTCTTGTCTCGGACAAGAGACTTTTCATAACTAAAACTGTTGTGGCTGCACTGGGAACCAGCTGTTTTTTGTTAGTTTAGTTTTGTTGTGTTGGTCACATTTGTTTTCTGTCACAGTTTTCTGAGCATTCTCAGCACTGAGGTTATGTTTACATTTACACTGTGATTGTGCAAAGCAAGTTTCATTTTAGTTTTATGTGAAATATTTTCTTAAAAGTGTTCTGTTGTCTTAGTGAAGTGAACAATGTCAGATAGTGAGGGTGAAAGTGCTAATGAAGGTGATTTAGAAATATGTAAAAAGCGTAAGAAAGGTGTTCGTAGGCCTATGAGCTACAAAGTCAATCGAATAAAGAAAGCAAGAATTCATGGACATGAGTATGTTAACTATAAAAGGACACATTGCGGAAGCCCGGAAAACAGGAATGCCTTGCACGTAAGTAGATTAATGCTCTACTTAAATAGTCGATGTTTAACAGGAGTCTACTGTCTGAAGGTGTAATAAAGAGTTTAATAATTAGGCTTTTATAACATCACTTATATCTAGGCTCTCTATCTTTGAAATAGATTCGTATTTGGTCTGATTCTTAAAAGGAAAAGTCTTGCGTTTTTTTAGCTGTTCCAAAACTAGTAACTTAAAATAATATTCTCTGCTTTCATATCGTAGGCTAATTTTAGTTTTTTTGTTGTTTTTTTCAGGTGCAAACTGAAATGTTTCAATAAAATAACTGAAAATGACCAAATTCAAATCCTACACAAAAGTGGAGATTTTAACAGCAAAGACGAACAAGATCAGTTTTTTCAGTCCTTAATAGAAGCACTTCCTGTGAAGACCAAACGCTCTAGGCTTAGGCCTACAGAAGATAATGGGGAAGCTGAAATGCAACCCAGGCCCAGTCACTCTGTGGATCATCCAAGTTCATTTAATTTTTTTGTAATGGTTGGAAAATCAAGAATTAAGGTATGTAAAAAAGCGTTTTTAAGTCTGCATGGTATTTGTGAAAAAAGAGTGAGAAGACTAAAAGAGCTATTATTGATGGGTAAGGGCCCTAGAGATCTCAGGGGACAGCAAAACAATCGCAAGACTATTCCAAAGGACTTTACAGACATGATTAAGGATCATATTAATTCATTTCCTGTGAAGACTAGTCACTATGCTTCCAAGGAAATCAAGTACTTAGACGCAAAGCTTGACATTAAAATGACGCATTCTTTGTTCAAAGAAAAAACGGTGTAACTGATTCTGATTGTAAATACAGTTATTATTCTAAAATGTACAAGGAGCATTTCAATTATCGTTTTGGTAGGCCTCAAATAGATACGTGCTGTGAGTGTGAGCAGCTCAGTGTAAGACTTAAAGACCCACAGCTCAATGCTACTGCAAAAAGAGTAGCAGCTGCACAGCTCCTTGTCCATAAAAGGAGGAGTAATACATTTATAACAGTTTGCGTAATACTAAAGTGTACTGTACCACCCATGAAAATGCACTCCTTTTATGTTTTGACTACATGCAAAACATCTCGCTACCAACAATCCCTGTTCAAGAGATGTACTATCTCAGACAACTGTCCGTTCTTCCTTTTGGCGTACATAATGCCAAGAACGAGACTGCAACTTTCTATTTGTATCACGAGGGGGTTGCACAAAAGGGGAGTAATGAAGTATGCACCTTTTTATTGAGATACATCAATGACAATGTTCCCTCTACTGTTGATGAACTCTACCAGTACAGTGACAACTGTGCCAGGCAGAACAAGAATCATGCTATGATAAGATTCTTAATGTCTCTTACTGACAGTGGTAGATTTAAAAAAGTAGTCTACAGGCTATCAATCAGAGACCATTCTTATTTACCCTGTGACAGGGATTTTGGTCTAGTTAAAAGGAAATTGAGGAAACAAGACAGGTACTACACTGTAAAAGAAGTTGCATCTATGATTTTGTCCTCAACAAAACAAGGGAAATTTATGGTTGATCTTGTTCAGACAGAAGATATTTTGGATTTCCAAAAGTGGTGGCCCCAATTTTACAAAAAAACTACAGCTTCTGAAGAAAGTAAGAAAGAAAAGAAAGGAAAAAGGGAGTTTCTTACTGTATCAGTATACCATGAATTTATCCTTGAAAAGTCAAGAAAAGGAGAAGTCTCAGCATCTGACTTCATTGATGGAATCCAGAGGAAAACGTTCCAGCTTATTTCCTGCAAATCAGATTTGGTCAGTTTACCAACGCAAAGAGCATACGAAGAAAAAAGGCCAATCCGCGAAGAAAAGATTAATGACTTGAAAAGGTGTTGCATTACGTACCAAGTGAACATAGCTGGTTTTACAATGAGTTATTACAGTGGCCGACAAAAAAGAAGGACTGAAAGAAAATGTAAAAACCACAAGAAGTTTACTTTTATCTTTGTAGTTACATATTATTATATTTTTTATTTTTCAAATAATAAACCTAGGTATACTGATTTAAAATATTTACTTTTGTTACGGTAACAGTCTGATTTGTTTTACTTCCAAAACGGAAAACTAAAGAATTAGAGACAAAAAAAATTGTATTGCTATTTTGACTGATTAAAAAATGTATATATATACATACGTATATGTATTTTAAATATAGTTTGTTTCAATAAAAAATAGTGTAAATAAAACATGTTCTTTTTTAACTTAAACTAACAATTTACTTTGAGAAAATCAACTGTATTATAATTTTTTTCACCTTTGTTTATGAAATGCCTCATGTCAGCGAATTTCAAAAAATGAAAGAAAGGTTCAAATGTTAAGACAAAATTTCAAAAAAAAAATTGAGAGTTCTGAGGATATCTAAAATCGTAGTAAAACTTTAAATTTCATTTTTTTAAAGATGTTTAAGAAATAAACAGTTGTTCTTTGTTTACCGTAAATTTAGATTTTGTGACAAGAGGCCCTTCAAAAATAAGCGATTCATTTATTGGATCATTAATGTTAATTAATCTCGTTTGTTGAAAATCACACTCGCCATTTTCAAAAATTGGTAATTTTGTAGCACTTTCCGCTGCTAGGCCCCCGAAGTGTTCAGCATACACACAAATAACATAATGTAATATCTAAGTACATCAAAATGCTTAAGACACCTTTTCTGTGTTACAACTTATTTCTCAAGTGTTTCTATAATTAACATAATTATATAAAAGGAGGAGGTGCGAGTAAAAGAAATTGTTGAAAGCATCAATCTGTGAGCTGAGTCGGATGCGACCCGTTTATTTCAAAAACATTACGAGCCTCTAAAATTTACTTAATTATGTGCCAGTCAGCAACGGTCAGTACTGAGCTAATTTTTTTCGAAAAACTGAATTTAGAAAATGTTAAATGCTAAATATGGGAGTGTCGCATAAATCAATGCTAGTTTACAAAATGGTGTTCAGCGTGCACGCTGTGCTCCACTTATTAATTTCTGACACTCTTATCTATCGCAAAAGTTTATAAAATTGTTTCTGACACTTATGACGAGTAACTAGTTTGTCTCGCTTTTGCTTCGTGATTATGCAGCAACTACCACCGTAAGTTATTAGGTAAAAATGTTACTTGGCAATCCAGATAAGTCCTTTTGCAATCTGCTGTATCTGGTCGCTACGGCTGCGTGTTCCTCCGTACCTGGTTTGAACCATTGCTATGTCTATGCTGGAGGATCGTGTAAAACTGTACGAAGTTCGTGTTCTCGTGTCTTTTGTCCGGAACGTTGAACCAAGTTTCGAACTGAAAGTTTTCACATCTTTTAGTACACGTTTATACCCACATCGTTCGATTAACACGCACGCATGCATTCAGTGCGTGTTACAATTTACAATATTACAAAATAGCATTACAAGGTTATGACTTTAAATTACATATATAATGAGTACTGACACTCAACCTTACATACCTTAGGTCTTTTCATCAAGTTGACTGACTGAAATTTAAATTTAGGCGAGGTTGACCATTACAGACAAGATACATGTTGGTTGGTTAGGGATAACAATCTTTTTACATCTATTACAAGTTTTCTTTTTTTTTGTTACAAACGTAATACACACAATTATTAGCCACTAGCATTGATTTACGATAGCTCAAAAACAATCATTGTTACCTTGGTTATTGAGGCTCCCAAACTTGACGAAAGTCCGGCGACGGGCCGCTCAGCTCACAGCGTTTTATGGGAGACTGACGAGATTTAACAAAGCAAGCGATAGGGTTGGTAAAGGGGAGGGCGTGACGTCAGGGCGTCGGGCAAGGTACAATTCGCGGATTGCTGCATTCGACAGAAGACGAATAATTGCAAAAATTTACTATCAACATACGTTTTATTAGCAACATGCGACTGTTCCTCAGGTATTTTTATTCCTCGTATAAAGTTATCATTAGCGTTAAACCCGTCTTTCTCTAATATAGGAGTATTTTCTTTCATATATTTTAAATTTACAGCATCCTGTTCGTTGATAAGTTGTCCTGTTTCTGTCAATCGGTATCCATTAAAAGATAAACTATTTTCTGAATTAATAATTAATCGTTTATCTAAGTGTGATTTATTTACCGCATCTAGAGGTGATTTCGGGTCACTAACGTTACAAAGTCTTTTGTTGTGAATATTGTAATTTCCGTCTTCTGTAAGACTAAAACCTTCTCCTGGAGGACCGCGAATAACTTTTAGTTTTGAGGAGGTGCTGTGATGTCCGAATTTATCAACACTCATTTTCCAAATGTATATCTAACCATTGATGCACTCTCATTTATTATACCAGCTTCGTGTAATTCCTCAATAACAGATAATATTTCATTATCATGACCTGTATGTCCCGCATTTTGTGATGCTATCAACAATCGTAATCTATCGCAAAGTTCGTTTACATTGTCCCAATAAATATAGTTTGGTTTAGTATTAGTTACTTTCATCATTCCACGACCGTCCATATTGTCCCACCAGTAATATTGTAATTTAAATGATTTAAGGGTTGGTTTAATTATTTTATTATATTTCGCACTCTTACTACTTTTTATTCGTCCCGACGGTAAATGAATATGAGCTTTAGTTGTTTTTAGTATATCCGCATATGATTGTAAATCCTCTTGTGTATAAGTATAACTTTCCGGGTTCTTCATAAAAAGAAGTTCGTATAATCCCGGCGTTCCTCCGTATGTGTTATTATTAATTATAATATCATCATCGTTAAACGTGATGGGTTCTTTTCCGACCATTAATATTTCATTATCGTTATAATATGGTCCAAAAACATGATCGATTTCATGTTTTACATCGTTAAAAAATGTCTGCATATAACGTCGTACGAGATTTCCTTTAAAAAGATTATCAATATAATCAACTCGTATTCGTTTATCTGATGTTGACAACGCTTCTTGTACTGATGGTGGAGATCCATAAACAGATTCCTCGTTCACTATCGGTATTTCCTCGGTGAACATAACAGAATCGTTATTAGGTTCTTCTATTACTGGTCGTTTTATTTTTTCACTTTCATGTAGTACCGAATCTTCATGCGATCTTTTATTTTTCATTCGTTGTTCTATATCATCCATTTCTATATCTTGACTATCATTTATCTTTTTCTCTATTGCCTTTGGTTTTTTCTCCTTCTCTATTAACAGTTTTAAAGGTTCTGTAATGGGTTTCAATGATTTTTCCATCTGTTGTTCTACATTCATAATATCCTGTGTTAAAGCATAATGTTTTTGACGTATATTTTTCTTTATCTTGCTAATTTCTTTAACAAGATTTTCACGTTCATTCACTTTCGACGCTATCCTGAGTAATAACTAAATGTTTGTTGAAATATTATGAATATAGATATCAAAACCAATACGATAACGACCGCAATTTAAATCATCTTCTTTGTTTATAATAAGAAAACGTTTTGGCTCGAATTCCATGCTTTACAACATATTTCTTTAAACTTATCAAAATACATGTCTGTATTAACGTGATCGCTATAAACATGTTTTAGATTAAGCTCATCTTGAGAAAATATGATTATTACATTGGTGTTATCACGAACTAGTTGTTTTGGAACTTTACTATAAGTTTGACATAAATAAAAAACATCTATATTATTGTGTCTGCCCATTGTAAAATAATTTGTGATATTATTCTGACGTTCACACGCAATATCATCAAATATCATAACTGAATTCGGTTTAACATCGTTGGGATGGATAACTTGCTCATTTTCGGTAAACGTATAGTATCCAATCAGTGGAATTTCAGATAACACTTTTTCAAGAAACACGTATTTTGGCTGATATAATGATTTTGGAAACACATAAACATTTTCAAAATATAATCCATTAACATCAAATAATAGGTTGAACATTAAATTTGTTTTCTCCGACGACGACGGTCCTGATATTATACATCTAATATTATCAGGTAATAAATCACCATGTTTTTTATTTTCCATTACTTTATCTTTACAAACTATATTATCGAAGTTACGAATTCGCAACCTTTTCCTCTGACACACAAACTCCATTAATAAAGATTTCAGTTTTCTGTTAAGCTTTATATTACAATACTTTTATCAACCCAGGTATCATAAGATTTGTCATAACCTTTCCACCGCACAAGTAATTATCTCCTTTACGTCTCAATAGTTTTTCAATCAAATATACATCTCCAAATTTTGTTTTACTAATTTCCTGTTCATAGAAACAACCGGATAAAGTATTACCTTTATCATCTTTCAATATATATGTTTTTGGGTTAGTAGCTTTAATTTTGTAAACAGTAAAATGTTCGTTAGTTCAATTAGGTAAGTACCCCTTAGTGAACGTTTTCTTGTATTTACTGATTCTTACTCTATCACCAACTTTAAATTTTAAAAGTTTTAACTTTCGATTTTGTATTAACTTTGAATGTATCTTGTTTAATGTGATTTTTTCATTACTCATGTTTACGTCAATTGGTTTCATTCCAATAGTTCTATGAGGTGTATTATTATACAATTTAATCAAATCCGGTAATATATTCACCCATACATAACTCCCCAATTCTGTCATTTTTCTCCACATTAAATTTTTTAATGTACGATTAAAACGTTCAACAATCGACGCTTTCTTTTCCGAAAAAGTTGAATAATGATTTATATTGTATTTCTGTAGTAACTTTTTCAATGATGAATTAAACCATTCTTTACCTTGATCCGTTTGAAAATGTTTCATTTTATTAGATTTCAATATTGGTGTAAGAGCTTTTACAATTTCAGATGCTGTTTTTGTTTTCAGAGGAATGGCGAACGCGATTTTTGAAAAACAATTAATCATAGTTAGTATATATTTAAAACCTTTATTCAACTTTGCAAACGGAATCATTTCTACAAGGTCGGCTTGGTATAAATCATTAATACCTTTCAACTCAACATAACGAGTTTTAAAATTTCTACGAGCCGGCTTATGTAATTCATAATCGATATGTTTTCTTATATCTGTCATCCTCTAGTGCATATAATGAAATAAAAGAAAAAAGAAAAAATAAGGTATATTAAAGGAAAAAAAACACCTGACTCATCTGAAATATTGTATTTTAAATCAATATACAAAAAATACGTTGTTACATTGCTTTAATTATAGCACATATCTCATCAGAATAAGGATTTTTTACAATCACATCGTAGGCAGTTCTTCAGTTTATCCTCCAATCTCTCCAAACTGATAGCACATGGTGAAATAATTCTAATTGTTGAATGAATGCTTCTGGTTATTATTTGAGCATCAGAAAATTCTACTGCAAGCATGAAACGAAGATCTGTATAAGTTAGTTGCTCACTAAATGATGGTTCGTAATGTAAACACCAATTACGACTGCTGAAACCCATTGTAAATATATAGTTAAGACTGATGTTATCCTGACAAAGCTTGTAGACAAACTGACTAATGAAAAAATATTGTTGTTGAAAATAAGGTTTTTTAATCGATTAGAATTTCTTAACTTAAGTGGGAGGACTAATTAGTAATTGACGTGAATATCCTACTAATCTTTCGCGTAATTGTCGACGAGTAAAGTTTACATCTGCACGCATAAAAATAATTGTCCTTTCAATGTTATTTATTAGAATAATGTCGACATCAGGAAATCTGGTTATCACTATATTACAGATTTCCTCAAAACAATAATAACCATTTAAATAAGATAGACACCATTGAGTTGCGTGGGTATTATCATCACAACTGATTGAATTCATTCTGATTTTTTTTTAAATAGAGTAAAAAACTAATGATATTAAATGAATAGAATACCTACAAGGCCGGAATAAGGATTAAGCGGTGCATAGTAGTCAACACTTTCATGAGTCTCTGGATTTTCATAAAAATCACATCGGTTGGTGTGAATACATTCGGTATTCAACAAACGATTAGTTGTTCTCCAAACGGATAGATTAGCCTCTTCTAGTTGAGCACAGCGATAAAGACACACTGAGAAAGATGTAACTGCCACAATTCATATTCCTTATCTTTGTTTTTATTGTTGTTGAGAGTAGACTGTAAACGCCAATTTGACTCGTTTTCTTCAAAAGATCGTTTAACACCAGCACTATAACAATATAAACAATAATACTCTTATATTTTATGTTTATGAAATCGACCGAGACGACAGTAACATAAACTGAAATGAAAAACACCGGATATCTGTGTTTCATATAAATTATTCACTATATTTTTATTTCTATGACTTAAACGTTTTATGTGTTCGAAAAAGTAGCGACCAGCACACATTGTTACGATAGAACGAATATATATACAATCATAGTACTTAAGTAGTGGATATTCTGGAGGTAAGTCTTGTGGGAAAAGCGGATGTTACTAGGAAAAATATAATATCTAATCGATAACATGTGCATTCAAGGTAATCATGTAACTTTCCAAGTATGCGGAAAGTGTGTTTCAAGGTAAATCACTATGATGAAACGGTATATGTTGCAACAACTATGCAAGAAATAAAATCATGCTACGATCACGTGGACAACGCGTGCGATGACGTATACGTTACTCAACATATACGTTACGTTTATGTTGCGGTGACGTACACGATACTTGACGTATATGTTGTTACGTTGAACCGGTGATGTCAGGGGGGGATGATAACCCCCCGGTGACGTATGTTTGTTTACAAGGGGACGATGACCTAATGACTTATGTTTGTTTACAAGGGGACGATGACCTGATGACGTATGTTTGTTTTGATAACATTGTGGTTTGAATGACCTAACGGTACTTATTGGTGGAGGGGGAGGGGGATGACCTTGCCCCGTCGTTCCCATTTATATACTACTTTTTGAATACAATTGAATCAGTTGAATTAAAGTTAAAACAACCAAACACATCAATTTAAGATTTATTGCTTCCTATAATAATTTTGTGACTCATGTTTTTGGGACTCATGACCTACATTGAAAAATGATAAGTGAAGTAGAACAATGTTCCTTAAGTAAAAGTGATAGTTGTTTTGATGCAGAAAATCATTGTTTAATATACTTATAATAATAATAATAATAATATAAATCGTAATAATTATATATATAGAGGGGGAAAAATTCTTTATGCACCGTCAGAGGAGACCGTGGTTCCTCTGGTGTGTGGGACACTCACACACGAAAAATCCCACCTAGAACCACTTATCGAGCTCCTTCTCATTTTCAACTGACCGTTGGGTGCAAGTTGGTCCTGTCTTTTTTTCTAATAGGGCCCACTGAATAAATGCATTGATGCGGTCCCATTCCGCCTTACCACAAAGCATAAGCCCAACTACACTCTCGGGCATGAAGTCCCAGAGCTCCATTTCCAGTACAAACCTCTGTCTTGCGAATCTGCAGCACTTAAAAAAATTGTGTGAGGTATCTTAATGGCGAGTCTCCGTATTGGCTGGGCTTGCAACTTTTTTCATTCTATGGAGTTAGGCATTAAAAATGCCGCGGCCACTGACTAACTGGTGTGCCGGCGTTTGCACGAGCCGGCGTTCGGAGAAATACTATACTAGTTTTCGTCTACGGATAAATGTCGCGGCACGAGTGGGTAAACGCAATTTCGAAGGCAGTGCTTCGACGATGACGCGATCTGGTGGCAAATTTTAGGTTTCGTTATGAGAGCTGGAGAATGCATCAGTCGCCACCATATCTCCATCGAATAAACAGCTCAGCTTTCTTTCCTCGGGCAGTTTTCGTGTGCAGTCTTCTTCACCTATATGGCAGGCTGATTGCTTAAGACTCATCGGTAAGTGCTTTATATAATTTTACACAATGATTTGGTAGTAAAGAAATATTTAAATTCAAAATGTATTCAACCAGAAGCGAACGTTAGAATGCTCGTGGTTTGATCAGATGTGTGTGTGAGTATTAAGAAATTTAATTGATGTTATAGTATTTGGATACCGCATGTAATTGTTTTAATCATTGTTCATTCAGCCTGGTATAAAGATGTAACTAAATTAAGTAAGTTAGTGAGAACTGTACCTTGTCGGTTATGCATGAACACTCACTGGTGACCGGAAGTGTGAACTTTCTTTTAATTAAATCAGTTAATTGTAAAATTTAAGACCGCCCTAGATGATGTACTGTAATTCTTTTAATTGTATGTAGCTGAGAGGGCCTTTTAATGTGTTCATTATTTGCAAAAATTGTGATTAAGATATCGCCACGTGGCAAGAGGGCTAGGAACGTGTCAGGTTATGTCGCAGCCGGTTAATGCCGGTGTGCGTTCCTCATTACGGTGCCTGGTTATGAGTTCATAATTCATATGCAAATTAAAATCTTTTATGCATTACTTTGAGTTGGTTGGAAGCTCCAGTTAAGGTGTTTAATATATATGACTAGTGTGCAAGTTTTAGTGGAGAGTTTTTAATCTTTTTGAATCCTTAGGATTCTCGCCTTAGAACGGAGATCTGGCCACAGCTTCGTGTACTGCCGTCTTCACCAGCTATGAACCAATAGAAACTTTGTCTGTGCCGAGGAGGGAGCTAGCTGCCGATAACTAGGTGATACCGCTACTTCAGATAAGGTGATATAAACTCTTTTCTTATTTTTATCCTGGTCCGCAGAACATCACATGTGAGGAGTTTGTGCTAGAACAATTTGCTTATTCAGCTAGATGGTTAAATCGAGGGTGTGTCACCAAGACATTTACTATGAACATTAGTCATGATAACACCGTACTATCACTGTAATTGTGAGCTGCACTGTGGGAGCGTCCCAGAGCTATATTCATAGATATTGAGTGAAAATGTTGTAAGGGTAAATTTGTCCTTTAAAATTAAGTATAAGGTATGAGTTTCTTGATTCCGAACCGGCCGGTTCAGATGTCTTCTGAGTATTACTGGGGTTTCATATTTAATTATTTTCCTGTATTTAAGGGCTGGGGGTTTTTGTTTTTCATGCTGTTTCCGGGTGTTAAATTCTAAATAGGTTTTCTGGGCACACGTTAGGGACCTGTTGATGCCGTTTCATGCAGGTTTTCTACTGGTCATACCTTGTCAGGTCAGGCCTATTCTGGCACACTCCTACAGCTGCTAGTGTACAACATGTTTTTATTTTATATATGCACAGATGGCTGATATTAAATTTTCTTTTTTTTGAGGCCTATATATAATTAATATTTTGAGATTTTATATGGAATGAAACATACAGGCGGTACTTGTTATTGTAACTTAGATGTTCTGGCTTTTACTTTCTCAACTTGTCTTGTTAATTTTTGCTTATTATCAAACCATTATGATTAAAGAATGAATAATTTCTAAACATTTAACCTTCTTATGACAAATGTTCTGTGCATTATATGTATCTACTAGTTTTACATTTTGCCTGTCATAATAGCAAGTTTAACTGATCATTATTTTTCATTACAAATTAAATATTATATATTATTATTTTATTAACTATATTAAGTATTATTATGCTATTATCATTGCTTATTACAAATGTTGTCTCAAGTTATAAGTATATCTGTATCTGACAGAAGTGTTACTGTTCTTAGTCTGTCTTCTGCCATTATAAAAATGTAAAAGGGGTGCGCTGTTATGATCAATTCAGATTTGCTTCAAATTTTTATACTTTTGTAAAATTAAAGAATTTACAATTTAATAAAATTTATACAGGCTATGCTGGCACCTTAAGTTATAATTGTAGTTTCTTGTTATTATGGCAAGTCCAGATATCCTCTACCTTCATGTATGTATTTGATAAAATATGCAGGCGGTGCGCCAGGCTTTATAATTGTAATTTGTCTGTGATTATGTGATGTATAGGTATATATGTTATATTATGTGTTTGAATTATGTGTTAAAATAATGAATAATATTGATATATATATATGTTGGTGAATTATGTGAAGGAATGATATTAACATGTTATAATTAAAATTGATTTGTTGAAATATTCAATTGAAATTGAAATCGAGACTATTGTTATAATTGAACTTACAGGTGATATTGAAATTTTTCTGGATTATGATGTATTAAACAAATAATGGAAAATTCTTGAATTATAATTTATATATATATATATTTATATATATATATATATATATGTATAACATGGATTATGGAAATTAAGAAAGTTTAATAAAAGTTGTTATCTTGTCTGTTAATAGAGAGTTTTAATTACAAGTCCCGTCTCACTGGACCCAGCAGCACATTTTTTGTTGCTTCTCTAGGCCTTCCGCCTAGTTTTAAATAACTAGTGGTCCCTCCTTCAAAAAAAAAAAAAAAGATTTTTTTTTTAGAAAGCATAAAATAAAATTAGAAAGAGGGGTTACAAATGGTAGCAGAGCGTGGTTGATTGTAGGGTCGAACCCTTTGGTCCTTGGGTGTGACGGGGCTTGCAAACTCGGAAAACATTTGGGGCAAAATGAAATTTCAAAAATCAGAAAAATTAACACATAGGCCAATGTATATCATGTTTATTGTTTTATATGTGTAGGTTAATGTATAATTGTTAGCTTGTTGAACTTGTGAGTCTGATCGCACCACGGGGCAGGTATTCGTAGTTAGAAAATTTTGAGATATTGAACTGCCGGAGGTCTTAAGCGTTGCCTCGGGGGGGGGGGGAGAATATATTAGTAATTCAAGGTCGAATTATAGCGTGTGGCATTAGCGGGATGCGGTATGGCCCGATCGGAAGTCGGTAACGTCACCGACTTAAATCATGTATTGAGAGGCTTCGGAATTTGATGCCGATTTATGGTTGTTAGGTATGTGTTGGTGAGGCGTGTATGTCGTGATTGGTGTTAGGTGTTGTGTATGTTAGGTACTTGTTGGTTGTTGCTTGTTCTCTTGAGTGGTGTCGACGAAGTTGGTTCAGAAGTAGGCCAGGTCTCCGCAGCGCTAGAGAACCCGGGGGTCTATTCGAAGGAAGGATCAGTACTCGAGTTTTTCCTGAATTTTTGTGATTATGTTTGGTTATTATGTTTGGTGTATTGTGTGATTCTGGCGGGGGTAGTTTACCAGAGACTACCCAACCCTATTTCCGGCATTCTCCAGAGACTTCCGGTGGTGGATGGAGAAGATGAGGGCAAATTGTTGGTTTTCCTGGACATCGTCCTGCAGTTGGCGGATTTTCCGGGGCTGTCCGATGATGTCCTCTTGTCTGTTATATATCCGTATTGCCGGGGTTCATTGGCTGAGCTGGTCACCAACACCCTGCGTCGTGGTGGCAGTATCGACTCTCTCCATGGGGAGGTGTTGGACTCTTTCATACCCCGTCGGCAACGTGAGCTGTTGAAATGTAGTCGGTTCTATCGTGCACAGGCCAACGAAGAGGCGTTGGTGGTCTTTGTGCAGGATATTCGTAAAATTGCCCGGATTTTGAGGTTGGGTTTGCCCGAGAAGGATATTGTGCGAATTATTCTAGAAGGGGTGACGCCCCAAGAGAGATCCCGTTTGGTGTTCGCGGACCGTCCACGTTGTTTTGCGGACCTTGAACGGCTGTGTGTGGTTTTCAGAACGGTCCAGGAGATTGACGAGTCCCGTGATAAAGTAGTAAATGATAAAGTAAGACACGAGAGGCATGGAGGGCGAATTGTTCCATCATCACACGGTGCTGAACTTGAAATTAGAAACTCTTGTAACGAGAGGCGCCGTCGTTCACCTAACGTGACTTGTTTTAGGTGTGGTAGATTGGGCCACATTAGACGATTTTGTACCGGGGTTGGGTCGAGTCCAACGTCCCTTCCCAAGGCGCCCAATATCATTCAGAAAAGGGTCAATAAGGAGAATATATGTCGGAGGTCTTCTGCTACCTGTCGCGGTTCTTCTAAGGTACGCGCCACCAGGCCAGTTGTAGGTCCCAGTTCTTTGGGCATCAAGGTCATCCAAACCATCTCCAGGCCTACTTCTGTATGCTCCTTCTTGCTGTTGGAGTTGAAAAGGAGTCAACTCAGAGCATTAGTTGACTCCGGATCAGCGAGATCTATCATTTCATCCAAAGTGTTCGAGGACCTTGAACGACAGGGTTTAATTAAAAGGTTAGAACAGTCTTCCGTTGTGTGCTGGACGGCATCCCAGGAAATTCTGCCCATTTCCCGGGTAGTTTCATTTAAATTTAATATCGAGGGATTTTCTTGGGTGTGGAGCTTTTTGGTTTCTCCTGCTCTGGGAGTTGAGTGCATTATTGGTGCCGATTTCATCTGCAAAAGTGGTCTCTTTATTGACATCCAAGAGCACCAATGCTATTTTAAATTTAATCGGGGAGTTGTAATCCCTTTCCTTTGATATCAGGGGACCAGGTAAGATATCCAAGAGGTTAAGTGCCCCGACACATCTAGAGACCACCTCACCCAGTCCCAGCGTTCCGCATTAGATCAGTTGTGTGAGCGTTTCCCCTCTGTGTTAACTCCGGCCCTTGGGCTCACACACCTCTTGGAGTATAAGATCCGCCTAACGGACTCCAAGGTGGTGCGCTCCCACCCTTATAAATTTGCCCCTCCAAAGATGAGCATCTTGAGGGAGATGGTTCAAGAGTTATTAGATCAAGGGGTGATTGAACTTTCTCAGTCCAGTTATGCCAGTCCAGCGTTCCTAGTGCCCAAGCCTGGAGGTAAACATCGGATGGTGATCGACTACCGCAAACTCAACGCCAACATTGAGGTAGATTCGGTCCCACTTCCTGACCTTCATTCCGCGTTTGATTGGTTCAGTGAGGCGAGGTACTTTACCATCATTGACCTCAACATTGCATATCACCAGATCCCGCTGACGAAAGAAAGTAGGCCTTACACGGCATTCTGTGTTCCGTGGAACCTCTATCAGTACACTAGGTTTCCCATGGGTCTAGCGGTAGGGGCCCAAATTCTCACCCGTTTATTTGACACCGTTTTCCACGATGTCAAGTTCAAATATGTCTTCAATTACCTTGACGACTTGCTGGTGTACAGCAAGGGGTACGAGGAGCATTTGGGTCATCTCGAAGAGGTAATGTGCAGGTTGAGGGGTGCTGGCCTCACTGCCAACCCCGAAAAGGTGAAGTTTGCCCAGACACAAATTTCTTCTCTGTGCCACCTGATTTCCCATAGAGGTGTCACTGTGGATCCTGAGCGAACGCAGGGAATCAGGGCCTTTCCCCCACCAAAGGATGCCAAAGGCATCGCGAGATTTGTGGGGATGGTCAATTTCTATCGGCGTTTCATTCCGAACGCGGCGGAGATTGCGGCACCTCTGAATGAACTCCGGAAAAAGGGCGCCAAATTTGTATGGGGGGAAAAACAACAGAAGGCTTTCGAGACCCTGAAGGAAGCCATCATTTCCCCTCCAGTACTGAGAATGCAAGACTTCTCGAAGCCGTTCATACTCCAGACGGATGCGAGTTCGATTGCGCTCGGGGCGGTTCTGTCCCAAGTCGTTAATGGTGCTAGGTAGCCTGTGGCTTTCATTTCCCGAACGTTGACCCAGCAAGAACAAAAGTCTTCAGTGTATGAGCTAGAGTGTTTAGCTGTTGTGTACGCTCTAGATACGTTCAGGCGTTTTCTGGAACATGCTGAGTTCCTGCTCGAGACCGACAATCAGGCTCTCTCTTGGCTTCTTGCTCATCCCCGGCAACTGGGTAAAATTGGTAGATGGGTGGTCAAGATCTCATCCTTCAAGTTCAAGGTGCAACACATTAGGGGAACTCAAAATGTGGTTGCAGATGCTTTGTCACGCATGTTTTCCTAGCCCAGTGAAGTCCAATCTGAGCAACCCTGTTCTGTTCTGCTAGACTTTCCGTTAGCCTTCACTGATGTGTTACCCCATCAGTTACGACGGATAGCTGGGTCCTATCATCCAGAATATAAAGGAGGATAACGTACAGGCCCCTTACTTCTTGTCCAAGGGCATCCTGTGTTGTAGAGAGAGAAAGGGACGTGCCCCTAAGATCGTGCTGCCCAGCAAGTTAGTGCCCATGGTCTTCAGTTATTATCATAATTCGCCTGTAGGAGGCCACAAAGGAATTTCAAAGACCATTTCCAGCATTAGGAGATATTTCATCTGGAAGGGCATGGATAGGGACATCGCAAAGAGGGTTAAGAGCTGTCATCTATGTGGCTTGAGCAAGCCTGCCCAGAACACTAAGTTAGGGTTGTTGTCATCGGACGTGGCGAGCAGACCGATGGAGAAGTTATTCATAGACTACGTGGGACCTCTCCCGCGTAGCAAGTCAGGTAATTTTTAACTGCTTGTTTGTGTGGATGCTTTTTCGAAGTTTGCCTGGCTATTGCCCTTACGGCAGGCAACGGCTCGTTTGACCATAAGCGCGCTCCAGAATCACATTTTTCAGCATTTCGGTCTTCCGACCATCATTGTCTCTGACAATGGTCCCCAGTTCATTTCGGGTGAGTTCAGGCGGATGTGTTTCGCCAGTGGGATCAAACATGTAACCACTTCTCCTTAATACCCACAGCCATCCCATGCGGAGAGATTCAATAGGAATCTCAGGTCCGCACTCATTGCTTATCATGCTGAGCAACAGACCACCTGGGACCAGAATCTGAAATGGTTACAGCTAACCTTTAATACGGCCCTGCATGACAGTCATAAAGCCGTTCCCTTTGAAATTATGTTTGGATTCTCGCCCGCACTCCCGTTGACTAACTTGTGGAACATTGAAGATCTTCTATCACGGGAGCCAGATAGTGGATCAGCAGAGAGGTGGAAGGAGGCTCGGAAGAATTTGCTCAGAGCGCACGAGCGCGTCCGTAGTCAGTACAATCAGGGGCGAATTCCAAATCCCTTTAAAGTAGGAGATTTGGTCTACTGCCAGAGCCACCCGATCAGCTCAGCTGCCGATAAAAAGCCGCTAAATTGTGTTATCGTTGGTCGGGGCCATATCGTATCCTGGGGTTCGCGTCGCCGGTGACGGCTCGGTTCGGCGAGTTTGGTGGTGATTCTAAGGAGATTACCACACATATTTCTAAGCTGAAGCTCTGTAGAAAGGGGAAGACGGGCTGACATGGGGGGGAATATTTGATGGTCTCTGTGTTGGTAGGGATCTTCTCATTCTGAAGGGGTGTGCTCCGGGGGTGTTGTTGAGAATGTTAGGGTAGCGGGTAGATGTTCCCCACAGTCCCAGTGGTGTTCGTCTACTTCAGGGATGCGCCCCTGCCTGCGCGAGCCTTGGTTTTCTCCATTCGTCCTTATTTCCGGAGGGAGCCATGTCCTGACCTTTAGTCCCAGCTCTTGACCTTTCAACGATCCTTGCCCTTTTCTTCTTCCATATTTTCCTAACCTTCCCCTTAGAAAAACATAAAATATTAAAAAATTCAAAAAAAAATTAGAAAAGGAATAGAAAAACAAAAAAAAAAGAGTTAGAGAGTGGAGTGAAGCCTGCCGTGTTGACGGGGCTGGTTGTGGTCCTCGTCAACACGGTAGGTTTTGGCATGCCCTTGGAGCACACATGTAATTTGGTTCTAGGTTAGGTAAATAACATATTGATGGGTTGCTTGGCCTTTGCGTGCTATCGAGAATTTGGAGCATCGCATCATGGAGGCCATCATTCCCCGCTTCCCTTTAGTCCTGTGGGATATGGACGGTATCGTGGAGATAATGTTGTGGTTTTGTTTTTGGGTTGGACCCTCCCGTGTAAATATAGGACATGTGGCCCTGTTAAGGTAGCATTCGTGATTCAACCGTGAGTGGACAAGCCTCAGGAGGTCAGAACTCAGGGAGCTCCCGTAATTTCTTTCTTCTTTTCTTCTCTGTTCCTTCTTGCTGTGGGTTGGTCCTGATCAGGTGAGCGCGCAGCGCCAGCACACTTACGCACTACACGTCGTCTTTCTGCTCTTTCGTTTTCTTTCTGAGCATCTGTTCTCCTGAGAGCAAGGACCACTGGGATCACCATTGAATTTTGGCTATGGGGGGGTACACTGCAGGGTACACCCTGAGTTCAAGTGTGGGGCAACCAGGTTGCCCTTTTGGGGTGGGGGTGTGCCGGCGTTTGCACGAGCCGGCGTTCGGAGAAATACTATACTAATTTTCGTCTACGGATAAATATCGCGGCACGAGTGGGTAAACGCAATTTCGAAGGCAGTGCTTCGACGATGACGCGATCTGGTGGTGAATTTGAGGTTTCGTTATGAGAGCTGGAGAATGTATCAGTCGCCGCCATATCTCCATCGAATAAACAGCTCAGCTTTCTTTCCTCGGGCAGTTTTCGTGTGCAGTCTTCTTCACCTATATGGCAGGCTAATTGCTTAAGACTCACCGGTAAGTGCTTTATATAATTTTACACAATGATTTGGTAGTAAAGTAATATTTAAATTCAAAATGTATTCAACCAGAAGCGAACGTTAGAATGCTCGTGGTTTGATCAGATGTGTGTGTGAGTATTAAGAAATTTAATTGATGTTATAGTATTTGGATACCGCATGTAATTGTTTTAATCATTATTCTTTCAGCCTGGTATAAAGATGTAACTAAATTAAGTAAGTTAGTGAGAACTGTATCTTGTCCGTTATGCATGAACACGCACTGGTGACCGGAAGTGTGAACTTTCTTTTACTTAAATCAGTTAATTGTAAACTTTAAGACCGCCCTAGATTAAGTACTGTAATTGTTTTAATTGTATGTAGCTGAGAGGGCCTTTTAATGGGTTCATTATTTGCAAACATTGTGATTAAGATATCGCCACGTGGCAAGAGGGCTAGGAACGTGTCAGGTTATGTCGCAGCCGGTTAATGCCGGTGTGCGTTCCTCATTACGGTGCCTGGTTATGAGTTCATGATTATCATTGAGTTACAAATAATTAATATGCAAATTAAAATCTTTTTATGCAGTATTTGAGTTGGTTCGGAGCTCCAGTTCAGGTGTTTAATATATATGACTAGTGTGCAAGTTTAGTGGACAGTTTTTAATCTTTTTGAATCCTTAGGATTCTCGCCTTAGAACGGAGATCTGGCCACAGCTTCGTGTACTGCCGTCTTCACCAGCTATGAACCAATAGAAACTTTGTCTGTGCCGAGGAGGGAGCTAGCTGCCGATAACTAGGTGATACCGCTACTTCAGATAAGGTGATATAAACTCTTTTCTTATTTTTATCCTGGTCCGCAGAACATCACATGTGAGGAGTTTGTGCTAGAACAATTTGCTTATTCAGCTAGATGGTTAAATCGAGGGTGTGTCACCAAGACATTTACTATGAACATTAGTCATGATAACACCGTACTATCACTGTAATTGTGAGCTGCACTGTGGGAGCGTCCCAGAGCTATATTCATAGATATTGAGTGAAAATGTTGTAAGGGTAAATTTGTCCTTTAAAATTAAGTATAAGGTATGAGTTTCTTGATTCCGAACCGGCTGGTTCAGATGTCTTCTGAGTATTACTGGGGTTATATATTTAATTACTTTCCTGTATTTAAGGGCTGGGGGTTTTTGTTTTCCATTCTGTTTCCGGGTGTTAAATTCTAAATAGGTTTTCTGGGCACAAGTTAGGCACCTGTTGGTGCCGTTTCATGCAGGTTTTCTACTGGTCATACCTTGTCAGGTTAGGCCTATTCTGGCACACTCCTACAGCTGCTAGTATACAACAAGTTTTTATTTGATATATGCACAGATGGCTGATATTAAATTTTCTTTTTTTTGAGGCCTGTATATAATTAATATTTTGAGATTTTTTATGGAATGAAACATACAGGCGGTACTTGTTATTGTAACTTAGATGTTCTGGCTTTTACTTTCTCAACTTGTCTTGTTAATTTTTGCTTATTATCAAACCATTATGATTAAAGAATGAATAATTTTTAAACATTTAACTTTCTTATGACAAATGTTCTGTGCATTATATGAATCTACTAGTTTTACATTTTGCCTGTCATAATAGCAAGTTTAACTGATCATTATTTTTCATTACAAATTAAATATTATATATTATTATTTTATTAACTATATTAAGTATTATTATGCTATTATCATTACATATTACAAATGTTGTCTCAAGTTATAAGTATATCTGTATCTGACAGAAGTGTTACTGTTCTTAGTCTGTCTGCTGACATTAAAAAAATGTAAAAGGGGTTGCTGTTATTGGTTGATGCGCACCGTGAGGGCTAAAATGTTGATTAGAATCCAGGCACGGTGGACCAAAAAATGGTTGATGTCCGGTCCACGTGGACCGAAGTGTTGAATGGAAATAATGATCCAGCAAGTGTGGACAAGAAGATTTAATGAATTGGGCCCAAGTGGGCTAAATGTATGCTTCTTGAGTTAAAATATTCTGTCGGCTGGTCTTCCATAGTGGTTGAAAATGATATGTAATAAATGCATTGATTCTGCAGGAAGAAAATGACAAGAAGTGGACTGTATACGAATAATTTTAATATCTGAATTAGTTACATTACAGCTGTATTAATTTGAAATGAGGTTGGCTAATACTGCATTTTGCTAAGTATTATAAATTTTGAATTGAAATGAAGTTATGGCGCTAGTTGGCCATAAACGAGAATATAAGGGCCTAAAGCCTATATTTAATGTCGAGAATAAGTGACAGCGAAAGCTGGGCTCGGCTCGGTATGACCGCCGCGAGCGTTTGATACGCACTGTGCAAAGTACAAATACGCGAATTTTGAGGCGAGGTAGTAAGCAGATTAACCAACCTAGAAAACAAAATCATCGCGCTACCGTACATAAGCTGCCCGTCAAAAATCAAAAAGATTTTTTAACAATTTTTTTAATAAATTATAATACATTTACAATTTAATTTAAAAGAGTACAGTTCTTACTAACGATGGTTGGCTTCAAGGCTGAGTTGAACCTTGAGTCATGAGATTAGATAACGGCAATCTGCCACTAGTTTAGAGACAAGCATGCATAAGATAAGCCGCCTGTAGATAGGCGGTTGTAGGCCAAGGTTGGCGAACAGCTGTTTCATGTACGAATAAAGTCTGGTTGACAATATTACTGACACAAGTGTGTGCAGTCTATAACATTATAAAACAAGAAAGAAAAATACATAATTATACAATGTTTAATGCATGATCGGAAGATCATCACATGATGGACCGATCGCTGGTAGCCCTATGCAAGTCATAGACGGCTACTTTAGAATTAATTTAGGCCCGTAGACCTGTACAGAGAGTTCATTACATGAACAAAATTGTTGTTGAACATGTTGCAGTTACATGTTCTATTGTATATTCAGCAGGGCGGCATGTATTGACCTAGACATGCTATTCCTGAAGTTTCAGGAATTTACAATATAATAACGTATGAACAAGATAGATGCTGAATGCGAGCCCCAGATATGACATGTATGTCATAATTTTAAGTAAAAGAATTGTGCATGCTTACTTGAAAAATGAATAAAATATAAAGTACAATATACAATAAATCTAGACGTGGCAGTTACATACGGCAGACGCTAACAATAGCCTTTGCATAGACATAATTTATGCGAATACAGTAACAATAATTTGAATAATTACAAGATAAATAGAATAATTACAAGATAAATAATTGCAATGTCAAATAACAATACAATACTGAAATTACAGAAACAATTTAACAATTTAAAGACATTTACAGAATAGTACATATTTATCAGCAACAATATAAAGAAATGAATGCATGATTGCTTAACGGCAAGACATGCAAATATTATGTAATAACATCTTATAAATGAGACCACCAAAAAACATGCAATATACCCCAGAACATCAAATGAAAATGTGTAAGACATAGTATGCCACACAAATTTACATACAATACAAACATTAAGATACCACCAAAACTGTGATAATTAGAAGCGTGCAATGACGCAAAATTGACAAGAAAAATATTGTGATGATTCATCACGATTGTGTTGACCAAATGGTCGTAATAAGTAGTAAGCCAGTGGCTGAATAAAGTAGAATTGTGCTAAGTAATCATAATGTCAAATCTCGTCTCGCGCTGGCAACAGACATAATTTATGTATGGGTCTCCGCAAAACACCCGTAGGCGTGCGAATGTCCACGACACGAACCAAGTTATCTGGGCCGGGAAATGTGGCGATGATTACGCCAAATTTCCACGCTAATGGAGGCAAGTTATCCTCAATAAGCAAAACTAAGTCACCAATGGAAACATTATCTTTGGCAAACTTCCACTTGTGACGCTGTTGCAACTGGTGGAAATAATCGCGAGAACACGCCTTCCAAATGCCCTGGACAAACCTCTGAAGGAGTTGCCAGCGCCCAAGACGAGGAACAGGAACGTGAGAAAGGTCTGGGTCCCGAATCGCTGTTAAGGGCGCGCAAATCAAAAAATGGCCAGGTGAAAGCGGCACCGGGCCGTTAACATCCGATGAGATAGCAAATAAAGGTCGAGAGTTCAGACATGCCTCTATCTGGGACAAAACGGTCGTGAACTCTTCGAAGTTTAGTATAGATTTGCCTACCACGCGGCGCAGATGAAATTTCAAACTCTTTATGCCGCTCTCCCAAAGGCCACCGAAATGAGGTGAGGAGGGCGGAATAAATGACCATGATATCCCCTGAGAGGATGTGAATGACTTAATCGAGGAGATGGCATCCTTATTGTGCCAAAAGTTGTAAATGTCATGTAAGATGGTGCGGGCCTTCCTGAAATTTGTACCATTGTCGGAGTACAGCTGACTGGGTATACCCCGACGTGCCATGAAACGACGTAAACAGCTATAAATGCGCTGGCCGTACGGTCAGACACCAATTCCAAGTGAATAGCCCTAGTCGCTAAGCAAACAAACAAAGATACGTATGCCTTAGTAAGAGTTCTAGACTTCTGCCCGCCATGACGAATCATGAAGGGACCACCATAATCAACCGCGCAAAATAGAAACGGCATTGAAGGAGTGACTCTAGGGAATGGCAAAATACCAAGTCTCTGAACCTGCTGTGTGGCACTAAACCTGATACACTTGAGACACTTACGAATAATGGAACGGATGACTAGCCGGGCATTAACAATCCACCAACGTTGACGCAGTGAATGATGCACGAGTTGAGCACCAGCGTGAAGTAAACGTATGTGTTCACGTTCGATGATAAGGCGTATAATATTCGCCGATGGGGGTAACACAATTGGATGTTTCGAATCGTAGGGTAACTGGGAATGCTGCAATCGTCCGCCCACGCGTATCACTCCAGAGTCGTCAAGAAACGGGTCGAGAGAAGCCAATTTGCTCCTAATGGAAACAGAAGATCCGTTCCGAAGACAACTAATTTCGGTTGGGAAGTGGATCGACTGAGATTGTTTTATGAAGAATTTGAGAGACTGATGAATTTCTCCAGGGGTCAGATCGCCCGAAAGTTTGTCCGCAGATGAGTGCCTAATATTTCTGATGAAACGAAAACAGTAAGCGTATACACGTGTCAGCCGGTGCAACGAGGAAAAGTCCAAAGATAAGTCAACAGCCAGGGTAGACATTAGCGTCCGGTTAAGTGTAGTTTTCTCTTCCGCGGTGACTTCAGAGGACGACTGAGTGGCCGGTACGAAGGATGGGAAGGGATTGGACTCTGACGATTGAGACAGACAGCTAGGACCGTGCCACCAAAGCGAGCAATCGCGCAAAACGTCAGGGAACACCCCCTAGATATAACGTCAGCAGGATTGCGTCGCGAATCAATGTGATGCCAGGTATAAATTTGCGTACGACGCTGAATTTCAGCAACTCGATTAGCGACGTATGTTTTCCAACGCGTAGATTGCGCATGAATCCAGTAAAGAGCCACCATAGAATCAGAATACAAATGTACATTATCAATAAACGAATAAAGAGCAGGAATAACCTTAGATACGAGTCGCGATAATAACAAGCAAGCGCAGAGCTCGATGCGAGGTAATGACACCTGGCGTAGGGGAGCCACGCGAGATTTGGAGCACAAGAGGCGACAGGAAGCAGTAGAATCTTGATAAATGACTCGGATATATATGCAACAGCCAAACCATCTCTCTGAAGCATCCGAAAAACCATGCAACTGAACTGCAACCGCCTCATGAATGCAAAGAATGGATCGCGGGACCACTATTTTACCAATCATAATCAATTTGTTACACAAAGAATGCCAATCCGAAAGTGACTGACCGGAAATCGGTTCATCCCAAACAAGCTTGCAAAGACAAAGTAAGTATATGAGTATGTAGAAGTACACATATAAGTATATGTAGTAAGTGTTTGACGCTACTAAATTGATAGCGCCATGATCGATGAGTGTCATGTGCCCAAGATCCATGTATTCCATGATAAAGTCCGCGTAGTCGCGAGCGAGCTTGACATCGCGCCTAAATCGACGCTCTAAGCCTAAGAATCTTGATTCGGCACTTGTGTAAGATTCCCCCAAGTGGGGATTATCAGACTTGAATGGGAGCGACACTATAAATCTACCCTCGTGGTTGCGCTGAGTAGAGCGCACAAAATGCTCTTCGCAAGCCGACTCGCTATCAGGGGTATCGTAAGGGATTGTTTCTGCCTCCCAAAATCTCTCGAGAGATTGCAGAATTTGACTGTCATTGTTCCTTGCCAGGAACGAAACAGCAGGACCCTCGGTGTGGCAGTGCTTGGGCAGATTGCCAGCCAGAATGTAACCCAGTTTTGTTTCCTGAATGATAGGGAAATTCGGTCCGCGTGTGTATTTATTGGCTAATATTAAATCCAGATAAAATTGTGCCCATAATAGTATGTCGATCTGTGAAGATATATTAAAATCTGGGTCTGCCAGAAAAATGTTATTTGGAATGTGGAACCGGTTGATATCAAACGAGATTGAAGGCAGATTGTGAGTTAAGTTAGATAAGACGGCACATTTCGCCTCGAAACTATGTCTCTGATAGCGAGAAATAATACGTATAGAAGCAATGTCAGTAGCGCAACACGCTGTGTTGTTTATTCCTGTGATTGGAATATTAGATCTGGTTAATTTAAGGTGTAACCTTTTCGCAAATGATTTCGTACAGAAATTGATCTGGGAACCGGCGTCTAGAAGCGCTCTAGGTTTATGCCTGTTGCCAGCCTGATCAACGACATATACAACCGCTGTGGATAAAACAACATTGTTTTTGCACTTTAATTTAAATGAGCAATAATTGCTGCTGGCAGCTGTTGATTTCGGCACGTAATTTGCGTGCAGCAATGTGTGGTGTCCTTTTGAACAAATTTTACAGACCTGTTTACTCTTACAGTTAGCTATCAAATGACCTGCTCTAAGGCAGTTGATACAACATTTATGATTTGCAACCAATTGCCACCGCTCAACGGCACTTAATATACGAAAATTATTACACATGTAAAGCGGGTGGTCAGATTTACAACACACGCATGAATAATGCTTTGCCGCTGCGTGATAGTTTTTAAAGGTATTGCTCCCAGCAGTATTTCTTAAGCTACATTTCTCAAATTTATTGTTGGGTTTTACGCTAAGTTTGTTGAATTGCTGTCCGGGTTCAATAGGCATTGTATTTTCTAAAAGCTGTCTGCGTAAGTTTAAAAAATGCGTAAAGTCTTGAAAGCTAGGCAAGTTGTCAGGGTCTATTGACTCCTTCCAAAGTTTTAAAGTAATAGGGTCAAGTTTGGTGGAGAGCAACTGTATGGTAATAAATTCAAATGAATTCACTGACAGCTTCATTGCCGCCAGTGAATTAACGGAAGACGTTATTGTATTCGTAAACTCCGCCAAGCTTTGGACTGAGTCCTTTATTGTGGACTTAACCTGAAGCAGGTTTTGTACATAGTATTTGGCTAATATAAATGGGTTGTTATACCTTGCGGACAGCAAGTTCAACGCTATTACATAATTTTCTTGACAAATGGGTAATGATTTAATTAAATCTAATGGTTCACACTTCACAGAGGAATGCAAATAATGCAGTTTTTGCACTGGTGTTAAATCGGATCTTCAATGCACTAGATCATTGAAAATTGAATAAAAATGTTGCCACTCAAGTATGTTGCCTGAGAAGCAGGGCAAACTTATCGGCTTTAAATGCATAGGCGTCGATAATACGGGAGGCACAGTCCGAGTATTAAAAGTGTCAAGAAGTTGTAAAATGTTTGCCTCAGTTGAGTATATCATTTCTTCAACCTCAACTCGGTCTGCCTGAGCAACGCTCGTGTCTTTACTGATAAGCTCTATCTCAGACTGTACCACGTCGTACTTCGAGGCCAAGCTTTTGAGACTTTCCAGTCTTACAGTTAGAAAATGTTTTGTACTTTGATTTATGTCAAATGAATTTACCGCGGATTGTATCCGCACTATCGCGGACTTTAATCCGCCTCTCTTTCTGGTCAGCACCTTAAGGCCTTCTTCAGACATTTTACGCACCTTTTTACTGTTGTTGGTGGTACCTTGCTGTTGATGTCCTGCAGCGTCGGCTGCTTGGTGAAGATGGTGAACAGCTGGCAGAGATGACCACTTTGAGTAAGCACTGCAGCCGGCAGGAACTTGCTACTACGTTGTCCGAAGATGACGAGCGAAATGGCGACGCAAATCACGCCACGGTCGCATTAGCTGACGTGCTAATTCGCCCGTGATGGCCAGAAACAGATGTAAAAAATATTAAATGGAAATCCAGGTCCGGAGTGACCAAAAAATGGTTGATGCGCACCGTGAGGACTAAAATGTTGATTAGAATCCAGGCACGGTGGACCAAAAAGTGGTTGATGTCCGGTCCACGTGGACCGAAGTGTTGAATGAAAATAATGATCCAGCAAGTGTGGACAAGAAGAGTTAATGAATTGGGCCCAAGTGGGCTAAATGTATGCTTCTTGAGTTAAAATATTCCGTCGGCTGGTCTTCCATAGTAGTTGAAAATGATATGTAATAAATGCATTGATTCTGCAGGAAGAAAATGACAAGAAGTGTACTGTATACGAATAATTTTAATATCTGAATTAGTTACATTACAGCTGTATTAATTTGAAATGAGGTTGGCTAATACTGCATTTTGCTAAGTATTATAAATTTTGAATTGAAATGAAGTTATGGCGCTAGTTGGCCATAAACGAGAATATAAGGGCCTAAAGCCTACATTTAATGTCGAGAATAAGTGACAGCGAAAGCTGGGCTCGGCTCGGTATGACCGCCGCGAGCGTTTGATACGCACTGTGCAAAGTACAAACACGCGAATTTTGAGGCGAGGTAGTAAGCAGATTAACCAACCTAGAAAACAAAATCATCGCGCTACCGTACATAAGCTGCCCGTCAAAAATCAAAAAGATTTTTTAACACATTTTTTTAATAAATTATAATACATTTACAATTTAATTTAAAAGAGTACAGTTCTTACTAACGATGGTTGGCTTCAAGGCTGAGTTGAACCTTGAGTCATGAGATTAGATAACGGCAATCTGCCACTAGTTTAGAGATAAGCATGCATAAGATAAGCCTGTAGATAGGCGGTTGTAGGCCAAGGTTGGCGAACAGCTGTTTCATGTACGAATAAAGTCTGGTTGACAATATTACTGACACAAGTGTGTGCAGTCTATAACATTATAAAACATGAAAGAAAAATACATAATTATACAATGTTTAATGCATGATCGGAAGCTCATCACATGATGGACCGATCGCTGGTAGCCTTATGCAAGTCATAGACGGCTACTTTAGAATTATTTGAGGCCCGTAGACCTGTACAGAGAGTTCATTACATGAACAAAATTGTTGTTGAACATGTTGCAGTTACATGTTCTATTGTATATTCAGCAGGGCGGCATGTATTGACCTAGACATGCTATTCCTGAAGTTTCAGGAATTTACAATATAATAACGTATGAACAAGATAGATGCTGAATGCGAGCCCCAGATATGACATGTATGTCATAATTTTAAGTAAAAGAATTGTGCATGCTTACTTGCAAAATGAATAAAATATAAAGTACAATATACAATAAATCTAGACGTGGCAGTTACATACGGCAGACGCTAACAATAGCCTTTTGCATAGACATAATTTATGCGAATACAGTAACAATAATTTGAATAATTACAAGATAAATAGAATAATTACAAGATAAATAATTGCAATGTCAAATAACAATACAATACTGAAATTACAGAAACAATTTAACAAATTAAAGACATTCACAGAATAGTACATATTTATCAGCAACAATATAAAGAAATGAATGCATGATTGCTTAACGGCAAGACATGCAAATATTATGTAATAACATCTTATAAATGAGACCACCAAAAAACATGCAATATACCCCATAACATCAAATGAAAATGTGTAAGACATAGTATGCCACACAAATTTACATACAATACAAACATTAAGATACCACCAAAACTGTGATAATTAGAAGCGTGCAATGACGCAAAATTGACAAGAAAAATATTGTGATGATTCATCACGATTGTGTTGACCAAATGGTCGTAATAAGTAGTAAGCCAGTGGCTGAATAAAGTAGAATTGTGCTAAGTAATCATAATGTCAAATCTCGTCTCGCGCTGGCAACAGACATAATTTATGTATGGGTCTCCGCAAAACACCCGTAGGCGTGCGAATGTCCACGACACGAACCAAGTTATCTGGGCCGGGAAATGTGGCGATGATTACGCCAAATTTCCAGGCTAATGGAGGCAAGTTATCCTCAATAAGCAAAACTAAGTCACCAATGGAAACATTATCTTTGGCAAACTTCCACTTGTGACGCTGTTGCAACTGGTGGAAATAATCGCGAGAACACGCCTTCCAAATGCCCTGGACAAACCTCTGAAGGAGTTGCCAGCGCCCAAGACGAGGAACAGGAACGTGAGAAAGGTCTGGGTCCGGAATCGCTGTTAAGGGCGCGCAAATCAAAAAATGGCCAGGTGAAAGCGGCACCGGGTCGTTAACATCCGATGAGATAGCAAATAAAGGTCGAGAGTTCAGACATGCCTCTATCTGGGACAAAACGGTCGTGAACTCTTCGAAGTTTAGTATAGATTTGCCTACCACGCGGCGCAGATGAAATTTCAAACTCTTTATGCCGCTCTCCCAAAGGCCACCGAAATGAGGTGAGGAGGGCGGAATAAATGACCATGATATCCCCTGAGAGGATGTGAATGACTTAATCGAGGAGATGGCATCCTTATTGTGCCAAAAGTTGTAAATGTCATGTAAGATGGTGCGGGCCTTCCTGAAATTTGTACCATTGTCGGAGTACAGCTGACTGGGTATACCGCGACGTGCCATGAAACGACGTAAACAGCTATAAATGCGCTGGCCGTACGGTCAGACACCAATTCCAAGTGAATAGCCCTAGTCGCTAAGCAAACAAACAAAGATACGTATGCCTTAGTAAGAGTTCTAGACTTCTGCCCGCCATGACGAATCATGAAGGGACCACCATAATCAACCGCGCAAAATAGAAACGGCCTTGAAGGAGTGACTCTAGGGAATGGCAAAATACCAAGTCTCTGAACCTGCTGTGTGGCACTAAACCTGATACACTTGAGACACTTACGAATAATGGAACGGATGACTAGCCGGGCATTAACAATCCACCAACGTTGACGCAGTGAATGATGCACGAGTTGAGCACCAGCGTGAAGTAAACGTATGTGTTCACGTTCGATGATAAGGCGTATAATATTCGCCGATGGGGGTAACACAATTGGATGTTTCGAATCGTAGGGTAACTGGGAATGCTGCAATCGTCCGCCCACGCGTATCACTCCAGAGTCGTCAAGAAACGGGTCGAGAGAAGCCAACTTGCTCCTAATGGAAACAGAAGATCCGTTTCGAAGACAACTAATTTCGGTTGGGAAGTGGATCGACTGAGATTGTTTTATGAAGAATTTGAGAGTGATGAATTTCTCCAGGGGTCAGATCGCCCGAAAGTTTGTCCGCAGATGAGTGCCTAATATTTCTGATGAAACGAAAACAGTAAGCGTATACACGTGTCAGCCGGTGCAACGAGGAAAAGTCCAAAGATAAGTCAACAGCCAGGGTAGACATTAGCGACCGGTTATGTGTAGTTTTCTCTTCCGCGGTGACTTCAGAAGACGACTGAGTGGCCGGTACGAAGGATGGGAAGGGATTGGACTCTGACGATTGAGACAGACAGCTAGGACCGTGCCACCAAAGCGAGCAATCGCGCAAAACGTCAGGGAAACACCCCCTAGATATAACGTCAGCAGGATTGCGTCGCGAATCAATGTGATGCCAGGTATAAGTTTGCGTACGACGCTGAATTTCAGCAACTCGATTAGCGACGTATGTTTTCCAACGCGTAGATTGCGCATGAATCCAGTAAAGAGCCACCATAGAATCAGAATACAAATGCACATTATCAATAAACGAATAAAGAGCAGGAATAACCTTAGATACGAGTCGCGATAATAACAAGCAAGCGCAGAGCTCGATGCGAGGTAATGACACCTGGCGTAGGGGAGCCACGCGAGATTTGGAGCACAAGAGGCGACAGGAAGCAGTAGAATTTTGATAAATGACTCGGATATATATGCAACAGCCAAACCCTCTCTCTGAAGCATCCGAAAAACCATGCAACTGAACTGCAACCGCCTCATGAATGCAACGAATGGATCGCGGGACCACTATTTTACCAATCATAATCAATTTGTTACACAAAGAATGCCAATCCGAAAGTGACTGACCGGAAATCGGTTCATCCCAAACAAGCTTGCAAAGACAAAGTAAGTATATGAGTATGTAGAAGTACACATATAAGTATATGTAGTAAGTGTTTGACGCTACTAAATTGATAGCGCCATGATCGATGAGTGTCATGTGCCCAAGATCCATGTATTCCCTGATAAAGTCCGTGTAGTCGCGAGCGAGCTTGACATCGCGCCTAAATCGACGCTCTAACCCTAAGAATCTTGATTCGGCACTTGTGTAAGATTCCCCCAAGTGGGGATTATCAGACTTGAATGGGAGCGACACTATAAATCTACCCTCGTGGTTGCGCTGAGTAGAGCGCACAAAATGCTCTTCGCAAGCCGACTCGCTATCAGGGGTATCGTCAGGGATTGTTTCTGCCTCCAAAAATCTCTCGAGAGATTGCAGAATTTGACTGTCATTGTTCCTTGCCAGGAACGAAACAGTAGGACCCTCGGTGTGGCAGTGCTTGGGCAGATTGCCAGCCAGAATGTAACCCAGTTTTGTTTCCTGAATGATAGGGAAATTGGGTCCGCGTGTGTATTTATTGGCTAATATTAAATCCAGATAAAATTGTGCCCCTAATAGTATGTCGATCTGTGAAGATATATTAAAATCTGGGTCTACCAGAAAAATTTTATTTGGAATGTGGAACCGGTTGATATCAAACGAGATTGAAGGCCGATTGTGAGTTAAGTTAGATAAGACGGCACATTTCGCCTCGAAACTATGTCTCTGATAGCGAGAAATAATACTTATAGAAGCAATGTCAGTAGCGCAACACGCTGTGTTGTTTATTCCTGTGATTGGAATATTAGATCTGGTTAATTTAAGGTGTAACCTTTTCGCAAATGATTTCGTACAGAAATTGATCTGGGAACCGGCGTCTAGAAGCGCTCTAGGTTTATGCCTGTTGCCAACCTGATCAACGACATATACAACCGCTGTGGATAAAAGAACATTGTTTTTGCACTGTAATTTAAATGAGCAATAATTGCTGCTGGCAGCTGTTGATTTCGGCACGTAATTTGCGTGCAGCAATGTGTGGTGTCCTTTTGAACAAATTTTACAGACCTGTTTACTCTTACAGTTAGCTATCAAATGACCTGCTCTAAGGCAGTTGATACAACATTTATGATTTGCAACCAATTGCCCCCGCTCAACGGCACTTAATATACGAAAATTATTACACATGTAAAGCGGGTGGTCAGATTTACAACACACGCATGAATAATGCTTTGCCGCTGCGTGATAGTTTTTAAAGGTATTGCTGCCAGCAGTATTTCTTAAGCTACATTTCTCAAATTTATTGTTGGGTTTTACGCTAAGTTTGTTGAATTGCTGTCCGGGTTCATTAGGCATTGTATTTTCTAAAAGCTGTCTGCGTAGGTTTAAAAAATGCGTAAAGTCTTGAAAGCTAGGCAAGTTGTCAGGGTCTATTGACTCCTTCCAAAGTTTTAAAGTAATAGGGTCAAGTTTGGTGGAGAGCAACTGTATGGTAATACATTCAAATGAATTCACTGACAGCTTCATTGCCGCCAGTGAATTAACGGAAGACGTTATTGTATTCGTAAACTCCGCCAAGCTTTGGACTGAGTCCTTTATTGTGGACTTAACCTGAAGCAGGTTTTGTACATAGTATTTGGCTAATATAAATGGGTTGTTATACCTTGCGGACAGCAAGTTCAACGCTATTACATAATTTTCTTGACAAATGGGTAATGATTTAATTAAATCTAATGGTTCACACTTCACAGAAGAATGCAAATAATGCAGTTTTTGCACTGGTGTTAAATCGGATCTTCAATGCACTAGATCATTGAAAATTGAATAAAAATGTTGCCACTCAAGTATGTTGCCTGAGAAGCAGGGCAAACTTATCGGCTTTAAATGCATAGGCGTCGATAATACGGGAGGCACAGTCCGAGTATTAAAAGTGTCAAGAAGTTGTAAAATGTTTGCCTCAGTTGATTATATCATTTCTTCAACCTCAACTCGGTCTGCCTGAGCAACGCTCGTGTCTTTACTGATAAGCTCTATCTCAGACTGTACCTCGTCGTACTTCGAGGCCAAGCTTTTGAGACTTTCCAGTCTTACAGTTAGAAAATGTTTTGTACTTTGATTTATGTCAAATGAATTTACCGCGGATTGTATCCGCACTATCGCGGACTTTAATCCGCCTCTCTTTCTGGTCAGCACCTTAAGGCCTTCTTCAGACATTTTACGCACCTTTTTACTGTTGTTGGTGGTACCTTGCTGTTGATGTCCTGCAGCGTCGGCTGCTTGGTGAAGATGGTGAACAGCTGGCAGAGATGACCACTTTGAGTAAGCACTGCAGCCGGCAGGAACTTGCTACTACGTTGTCCGAAGATGACGAGCGAAATGGCGACGCAAATCACGCCACGGTCGCATTAGCTGACGTGCTAATTCGCCCGTGATGGCCAGAAACAGATGTAAAAAATATTAAATGGAAATCCAGGTCCGGAGTGACCAAAAAATGGTAGATGCGCACCGTGAGGACTAAAATGTTGATTAGAATCCAGGCACGGTGGACCAAAAAATGGTTGATGTCCGGTCAACGTGGACCGAAGTGTTGAATGAAAATAATGATCCAGCAAGTGTGGACAAGAAGAGTTAATGAATTGGGCCCAAGTGGGCTAAATGTATGCTTCTTGAGTTAAAATATTCCGTCGGCTGGTCTTCCATGGTAGTTGAAAATGATATGTAATAAATGCATTGATTCTGCAGGAAGAAAATGACAAGAAGTGGACTGTATACGAATAATTTTAACATCTGAATTAGTTACATTACAGCTGTATTAATTTGAAATGAGGTTGGCTAATACTGCATTTTGCTAAGTATTATAAATTTTGAATTGAAATGAAGTTATTGCGCTAGTTGGCCATAAACGAGAATATAAGGGCCTAAAGCCTACATTTAATGTCGAGAATAAGTGACAGCGAAAGCTCGGCTCGGCTCGGTATGACCGCCGCGAGCGTTTGATACGCACTGTGCAAAGTACAAACACGCGAATTTTGAGGCGAGGTAGTAAGCAGATTAGCCAACCTAGAAAACAAAATCATCGCGCTACCGTACATAAGCTGCCCGTCAAAAATCAAAAAGATTTTTTAACACATTTTTTAAATAAGTTATAATACATTGACAATTTAATTTAAAAGAGTACATTTCTTACTAACGATTGTTGGCTTCAAGGCTGAGTTGAACCTTGAGTCATGAGATTAGATAACGGCAATCTGCCACTAGTTTAGAGATAAGCATGCATAAGACAAGCCTGTAGATAGGCGGTTGTAGGCCAAGGTTGGCGAACAGCTATTTCATGTACGAATAAAGTCTGGTTGACAATATTACTGACACAAGTGTGTGCAGTCTATAACATTATAAAACATGAAAGAAAAATACATAATTATACAATGTTTAATGCATGATCGGAAGCTCATCACATGATGGACCGATCGCTGGTAGCCCTATGCAAGTCATAGACGGCTACTTTAGAATTAATTGAGGCCCGTAGACCTGTACAGAGAGTTCATTACATGAACAAAATTGTTGTTGAACATGTTGCAGTTACATGTTCTATTGTATATTCAGCAGGGCGGCATGTATTGACCTAGACATGCTATTCCTGAAGTTTCAGGAATTTACAATATAATAACGTATGAACAAGATAGATGCTGAATGCGAGCCCCAGATATGACATGTATGTCATAATTTTAAGTAAAAGAATTGTGCATGCTTACTTGCAAAATGAATAAAATATAAAGTACAATATACAATAAATCTAGACGTGGCAGTTACATACGGCAGACGCTAACAATAGCCTTTTGCATAGACATAATTTATGCGAATACAGTAACAATAATTTGAATAATTACAAGATAAATAGAATAATTACAAGATAAATAATTGCAACGTCAAATAACAATACAATACTGAAATTACAGAAACAATTTAGCAATTTAAAGACATTCACAGGATAGTACATATTTATCAGCAACAATATAAAGAAATGAATGCATGATTGCTTAACGGCAAGACATGCAAATATTATGTAATAACATCTTATAAATGAGACCACCAAAAAACATGCAATATACCCCATAACATCAAATGAAAATGTGTAAGACATAGTATGCCACACAAATTTACATACAATACAAACATTAAGATACCACCAAAACTGTGATAATTAGAAGCGTGCAATGATGCAAAATTGACAAGAAAAATATTGTGATGATTCATCACGATTGTGTTGACCAAATGGTCGTAATAAGTAGTAAGCCAGTGGCTGAATATAGTAGAATTGTGCTAAGTAATCATAATGTCAAATCTCGTCTCGCGCTGGCAACAGACATAATTTGTGTATGGGTCTCCGCAAAACACCCGTAGGCATGCGAATGTCCACGATACGAACCAAGTTATCTGGGCCGGGAAATGTGGCGATGATTACGCCAAATTTCCAGGCTAATGGAGGCAAGTTATCCTCAATAAGCAAAACTAAGTCACCAATGGAAACATTATCTTTGGCAAACTTCCACTTGTGACGCTGTTGCAACTGGTGGAAATAATCGCTAGAACACGCCTTCCAAATGCCCTGGACAAACCTCTGAAGGAGTTGCCAGCGCCCAAGACGAGAAACAGGAACGTGAGAAAGGTCTGGGTCCGGAATCGCTGGTAAGGGCGCGCAAATCAAAAAATGGCCAGGTGTAAGCGGCACCGGGACGTTAACTCCGATGAGATAGCAAATAAAGGTCGAGAGTTCAGACATGCCTCTATCTGGGACAAAACGGTCGTGAACACTTCGAAGTTTAGTATAGATTTGCCTACCACGCGGCGCAGATGAAATTTCAAACTCTTTATGCCGCTCTCCCAAAAGCCACCGAAATGAGGTGAGGAGGGCGGAATAAATGACCATGATATCCCCTGAGAGGATGTGAATGACTTAATCGAGGAGATGGCATCCTTATTGTGCCAAAAGTTGAAAATGTCATGTAAGATGGTGCGGGCCTTCCTGAAATTTGTACCATTGTCGGAGTACAGCTGACTGGGTATACCCCGACGTGCCATGAAACGACGTAAACAGCTATAAATGCGCTGGCCGTACGGTCAGACACCAATTCCAAGTGAATAGCCCTAGTCGCTAAGCAAACAAACAAAGATACGTATGCCTTATTAAGAGTTCTAGACTTCTGCCCGCCATGACGAATCATGAAGGGACCACCATAATCAACCGCGCAAAATAGAAACGGCCTTGAAGGATTGACTCTAGGGAATGGCAAAATACCAAGGCTCTGAACCTGCTGTGTGGCACTAAACCTGATACACTTGAGACACTTACGAATAATGGAACGGATGACTAGCCGGGCATTAACAATCCACCAACGTTGACGCAGTGAATGATGCACGAGTTGAGCACCAGCGTGAAGTAAACGAATGTGTTCACGTTCGATGATAAGGCGTGTAATATTCGCCGATGGGGGTAATACAATTGGTTGTTTCGAATCGTAGGGTAACTGGGAATGATGCAATCGTCCGCCCACGCGTATCACTCCAGAGTCGTCAAGAAACGGGTCGAGAGAAGCCAACTTGCTCCTAATGGAAACAGAAGATCCGTTCCGAAGACAACTAATTTCGGTTGGGAAGTGGATCGACTGAGATTGTTTTATGAAGAAGTTGAGAGACTGATGAATTTCTCCAGGGGTCAGATCGCCCGAAAGTTTGTCCGCAGATGAGTGCCTAATATTTCTGATGAAACAAAAACAGTAAGCGTATACACGTGTCAGCCGGTGCAACGAGGAAAAGTCCAACGATAAGTCAACAGCCAGGGTAGACATTAGCGACCGGTTATGTGTAGTTTTCTCTTCCGCGGTGACTTCAGAGGACGACTGAGTGGCCGGTACGGATGATGGGAAGGGATTGGACTCTGACGATTGAGACAGACAGCTAGGACCGTGCCACCAAAGCGAGCAATCGCGCAAAACGTCAGGGAAACACCCCCTAGATATAACGTCAGCAGGATTGCGTCGCGAATCAATGTGATGCCAGGTATAAGTTTGCGTACGACGCTGAATTTCAGCAACTCGATTAGCGACGTATGTTTTCCAACGCGTAGATTGCGCATGAATCCAGTAAAGAGCCACCATAGAATCAGAATACAAATGTACATTATCAATAAACGAATAAAGAGCAGGAATAACCTTAGATACGAGTCGCGATAATAACAAGCAAGCGCAGAGCTCGATGCGAGGTAATGACACCTGGCGTAGGGGAGCCACGCGAGATTTGGAGCACAAGAGGCGACAGGAAGCAGTAGAATCTTGATAAATGACTCGGATGTATATGCAACAGCCAAACCCTCTCTCTGAAGCATCCGAAAAACCATGCAACTGAACTGCAACCGCCTCATGAATGCAACGAATGGATCGCGGGACCACTATTTTACCAATCATAATCAATTTGTTACACAAAGAATGCCAATCCGAAAGTGACTGACCGGAAATCGGTTCATCCCAAACAAGCTTTCAAAGACAAAGTAAGTATATGAGTATGTAGAAGTACACATATAAGTATATGTAGTAAGTGTTTGACACTACTAAATTGATAGCGCCATGATCGATGAGTGTCATGTGCCCAAGATCCATGTATTCCCTGATAAAGTCCGCGTAGTCGCGAGCGAGCTTGACATCGCGCCTAAATCGACGCTCTAAGCCTAAGAATCTTGATTCGGCACTTGTGTAAGATTCCCCCAAGTGGGGATTATCAGACTTGAATGGGAGCGACACTATAAATCTACCCTCGTGGTTGCGCTGAGTAGAGCGCACAAAATGCTCTTCGCAAGCCGACTCGCTATCAGGGGTATCGTCAGGGATTGTTTCTGCCTCCCAAAATCTCTCGAGAGATTGCAGAATTTGACTGTCATTGTTCCTTGCCAGGAACGAAACAGCAGGACCCTCGGTGTGGCAGTGCTTGGGCAGATTGCCAGCCAGAATGTAACCCAGTTTTGTTTCCTGAATGATAGGGAAATTGGGTCCGCGTGTGTATTTATTGGCTAATATTAAATCCAGATAAAATTGTGCCCCTAATAGTATGTCGATCTGTGAAGATATATTAAAATCTGGGTCGGCCAGAAAAATTTTATTTGGAATGTGGAACCGGTTGATATCAAACGAGATTGAAGGCAGATTGTGAGTTAAGTTAGATAAGACGGCACATTTCGCCTCGAAACTATGTCTCTGATAGCGAGAAATAATACGTATAGAAGCAATGTCAGTAGCGCAACACGCTGTGTTGTTTATTCCTGTGATTGGAATATTAGATCTGGTTAATTTAAGGTGTAACCTTTTCGCAAATGATTTCGTACAGAAATTGATCTGGGAACCGGCGTCTAGAAGCGCTCTAGCTTTATGCCTGTTGCCAGCCTGATCGACGACATATACAACCGCTGTGGATAAAAGAACTTTTTTTTGCACTGTAATTTAAATGAGCAATAATGGCTTCTGGCAGCTGTTGATTTCGGCACGTAATTTGCGTGCAGCAATGTGTGGTGTCCTTTTGAACAAATTTTACAGACCTGTTTACTCTTAGAGTTAGCTATCAAATGACCTGCTCTAAGGCAGTTGATACAACATTTATGATTTGCAACCAATTGCCCCCGCTCAACGGCACTTAATATATGAAAATTATTACACATGTAAAGCGGGTGGTCAGATTTACAACACACGCATGAATAATGCTTTGCCGCTGCGTGATAGTTTTTAAAGGTATTGCTGCCAGCAGTATTTCTTAAGCTACATTTCTCAAATTTATTGTTGGGTTTTACGCTAAGTTTGTTGAATTGCTGTCCGGGTTCAATAGGCATTGTATTTTCTAATAGCTGTCTGCGTAAGTTTAAAAAATGTGTAAAGTCTTGAAAGCTAGGCAAGTTGTCAGGGTCTATTGACACCTTCCAAAGTTTTAAAGTAATAGGGTCAAGTTTGGTGGAGAGCAACTGTATGGTAATAAATACAAATGAATTCACTGACAGCTTCATTGCCGCCAGTGAATTAACGGAAGACGTTATTGTATTCGTAAACTCCGCCAAGCTTTGGACTGAGTCCTTTATTGTGGACTTAACCTGAAGCAGGTTTTGTACATAGTATTTGGCTAATATAAATGGGTTGTTATACCTTGCGGACAGCAAGTTCAACGCTATTACATAATTTTCTTGACAAATGGGTAATGATTTAATTAAATCTAATGGTTCACACTTCACAGAGGAATGCAAATAATGCATTTTTTGCACTGGTGTTAAATCGGATCTTGAATGCACTAGATCATTGAAAATTGAATAAAAATGTTGCCACTCAAGTATGTTGCCTGAGAAGCAGGGCAAACTTATCGGCTTTAAATACATAGGCGTCGATAATACGGGAGGCACAGTCCGAGTATTAAAAGTGTCAAGAAGTTGTAAAATGCTTGCCTCAGTTGAGTATATCATTTCTTCAACCTCAACTCGGTCTGCCTGAGCAACGCTCGTGTCTTTACTGATAAGCTCTATCTCAGACAGTACCTCGTCGTACTTCGAGGCCAAGCTTTTGAGACTTTCCAGTCTTACAGTTAGAAAATGTTTTGTACTTTGATTTATGTCAAATGAATTTACCGCGGATTGTATCCGCACTATCGCGGACTTTAATCCGCCTCTCTTTCTGGTCAGCACCTTAAGGCCTTCTTCAGACATTTTACGCACCTTTTTACTGTTGTTGGTGGTACCTTGCTGTTGATGTCCTGCAGCGTCGGCTCCTTGGTGAAGATGGTGAACAGCTGGCAGAGATGACCACTTTGAGTAAGCACTGCAGCCGGCAGGAACTTGCTACTACGTTGTCCGAAGATGACGAGCGAAATGGCGACGCAAATCACGCCACGGTCGCATTAGCTGACGTGCTAATTCGCCCGTGATGGCCAGAAACAGATGTAAAAAATATTAAATGGAAATACAGGTCCCGAGTGACCAAAAAATGGTTGATGCGCACCGTGAGGACTAAAATGTTGATTAGAATCCAGGCACGGTGGACCAAAAAATGGTTGATGTCCGGTCCACGTGGACCGAAGTGTTGAATGAAAATAATGATCCAGCAAGTGTGGACAAGAAGAGTTAATGAATTGGGCCCAAGTGGGCTAAATGTATGCTTCTTGAGTTAAAATATTCTGTCGGCTGGTCTTCCATAGTAGTTGAAAATGATATGTAATAAGTGCATTGATTCTGCAGGAAGAAAATGACAAGAAGTGGACTGTATACGAATAATTTTAATATCTGAATTAGTTACATTACAGCTGTATTAATTTGAAATGAGGTTGGCTAATACTGCATTTTGCTAAGTATTATAAATTTTGAATTGAAATGAAGTTATGGCGCTAGTTGGCCATAAACGAGAATATAAGGGCCTAAAGCCTACATTTAATGTCGAGAATAAGTGACAGCGGAAGCTGGGCTCGGCTCGGTATGACCGCCGCGAGCGTTTGATACGCACTGTGCAAAGTACAAACACGCGAATTTTGAGGCGAGGTAGTAAGCAGATTAGCCAACCTAGAAAACAAAATCATCGCGCTACCGTACATAAGCTGCCCGTCAAAAATCAAAAAGATTTTTTAACACATTTTTTTAATAAATAATAGTACATTTACATTTTAATTTAAAAGAGTACAGTTCTTACTAACGATGGTTGGCTTCAAGGCTGAGCTGAACCTTGAGTCATGAGATTAGATAACGGCAATCTGCCACTAGTTTAGAGATAAGCATGCATAAGATAAGCCTGTAGAAAGGCGGTTGTAGGCCAAGGTTGGCGAACAGCTGTTTCATGTACGAATAAAGTCTGGTTGACAATATTACTGACACAAGTGTGTGCAGTCTATAACATTATAAAACATGAAAGAAAAATACATAATTATACAATGTTTAATGCATGATCGGAAGCTCATCACATGATGGACCGATCGCTGGTAGCCCTATGCAAGTCATAGACGGCTACTTTAGAATTAATTGAGGCCCGTAGACCTGTACAGAGAGTTCATTACATGAACAAAATTGTTGTTGAACATGTTGCAGTTACATGTTCTATTGTATATTCAGCAGGGCGGCATGTATTGACCTAGACATGCTATTCCTGAAGTTTCAGGAATTTACAATATAATAACGTATGAACAAGATAGATGCTGAATGCGAGCCCCAGATATGACATGTATGTCATAATTTTAAGTAAAAGAATTGTGCATGCTTACTTGCAAAATGAATAAAATATAAAGTACAATATACAATAAATCTAGACGTGGCAGTTACATACGGCAGACGCTAACAATAGCCTTTTGCATAGACATAATTTATGCGAATACAGTAACAATAATTTGAATAATTACAAGATAAATAGAATAATTACAAGATAAATAATTGCAATGTCAAATAACAATACAATACTGAAATTACAGAAACAATTTAGCAATTTAAAGACATTCACAGGATAGTACATATTTATCAGCAACAATATAAAAAAATGAATGCATGATTGCTTAACGGCAAGACATGCAAATATTATGTAATAACATCTTATAAATGAGACCACCAAAAAACATGCAATATACCCCATAACATCAAATGAAAATGTGTAAGACATAGTATGCCACACAAATTTATATACAATACAAACATTAAGATACCACCAAAACTGTGATAATTAGAAGCGTGCAATGACGCAAAATTGACAAGAAAAATATTGTGATGATTCATCACGATTGTGTTGACCAAATGGTCGTAATAAGTAGTAAGCCAGTGGCTGAATAATGTAGCATTGTGCTAAGTAATCATAATGTCAAATCTCGTCTCGCGCTGGCAACAGACATAATTTATGTATGGGTCTCCGCAAAACACCCGTAGGCGTGCGAATGTCCACGACACGAACCAAGTTATCTGGGCCGGGAAATGTGGCGATGATTACGCCAAATTTCCAGGCTAATGGAGGCAAGTTATCCTCAATAAGCAAAACTAAGTCACCAATGGAAACATTATCTTTGGCAAACTTCCACTTGTGACGCTGTTGCAACTGGTGGAAATAATCGCTAGAACACGCCTTCCAAATGCCCTGGACAAACCTCTGAAGGAGTTGCCAGCGCCCAAGGCGAGAAACAGGAACGTGAGAAAGGTCTGGGTCCGGAATCGCTGGTAAGGGCGCGCAAATCAAAAAATGGCCAGGAGTAAGCGGCACCGTGTCGTTAACATCCGATGAGATAGCAAATAAAGGTCGAGAGTTCAGACATGCCTCTATCTGGGACAAAACGGTCGTGAACTCTTCGAAGTTTAGTATAGATTTGCCTACCACGCGGCGCAGATGAAATTTCAAACTCTTTATGCCGCTCTCCCAAAGGCCACCGAAATGAGGTGAGGAGGGCGGAATAAGTGACCATGATATCCCCTGAGAGGATGTGAATGACTTAATCGAGGAGATGGCATCCTTATTGTGCCAAAAGTTGTAAATGTCATGTAAGATGGTGCGGGCCTTCCTGAAATTTGTACCATTGTCGGAGTACAGCTGACTGGGTATACCCCGACGTGCCATGAAACGACGTAAACAGCTATAAATGCGCTGGCCGTACGTTCAGACACCAATTCCAAGTGAATAGCCCTAGTCGCTAAGCAAACAAACAAAGATACGTATGCCTTAGTAAGAGTTCTAGACTTCTGCCCGCCATGACGAATCATGAAGGGACCACCATAATCAACCGCGCAAAATAGAAACGGCCTTGAAGGAGTGACTCTAGGGAATGGCAAAATACCAAGTCTCTGAACCTGCTGTGTGGCACTAAACCTGATACACTTGAGACACTTACGAATAATGGAACGGATGACTAGCCGGGCATTAATAATCCACCAACGTTGACGCAGTGAATGATGCACGAATTGAGCACCAGCGTGAAGTAAACGAATGTGTTCACGTTCGATGATAAGGCGTGAAATATTCGCCGATGGGGGTAATACAATTGGATGTTTCGAATCGTAGGGTAACTGGGAATGCTGCAATCGTCCGCCCACGCGTATCACTCCAGAGTCGTCAAGAAACGGGTCGAGAGAAACCAACTTGCTCCTAATGGAAACAGAAGATCCGTTCCGAAGACAACTAATTTCGGTTGGGAAGTGGATCGACTGAGATTGTTTTATGAAGAAGTTGAGAGACTGATGAATTTCTCCAGGGGTCAGATCGCCCGAAAGTTTGTCCGCAGATGAGTGCCTAATATTTCTGATGAAACGAAAACAGTAAGCGTATACACGTGTCAGCCGGTGCAACGAGGAAAAGTCCAACAATAAGTCAACAGCCAGGGTAGACATTAGCGACCGGTTATGTGTAGTTTTCTCTTCCGCGGTGACTTCAGAGGACGACTGAGTGGCCGGTACGAAGGATGGGAAGGGATTGGACTCTGACGATTGAGACAGACAGCTAGGACCGTGCCACCAAAGCGAGCAATCGCGCAAAACGTCAGGGAAACACCCCCTAGATATAACGTCAGCAGGATTGCGTCGCGAATCAATGTGATGCCAGGTATAAGTTTGCGTACGACGCTGAATTTCAGCAACTCGATTAGCGACGTATGTTTTCCAACGCGTAGATTGCGCATGAATCCAGTAAAGAGCCACCATAGAATCAGAATACAAACGTACATTATCAATAAACGAATAAAGAGCAGGAATAACCTTAGATACGAGTCGCGATAATAACAAGCATGCGCAGAGCTCGATGCGAGGTAATGACACCTGGCGTAGGGGAGCCACGCGAGATTTGGAGCACAAGAGGCGACAGGAAGCAGTAGAATCTTGATAAATGACTCGGATATGTATGCAACAGCCAAACCCTCTCTCTGAAGCATCCGAAAAACCATGCAACTGAACTGCAACCGCCTCATGAATGCAACGAATGGATCGCGGGACCACTATTTTACCAATCATAATCAATTTGTTACACAAAGAATGCCAATCCGAAAGTGACTGACCGGAAATCGGTTCATCCCAAACAAGCTTGCAAAGACAAAGTAAGTATATGAGTATGTAAATGTACACATATAAGTATATGTAGTAAGTGTTTGACGCTACTAAATTGATAGCGCCATGATCGATGAGTGTCATGTGCCCAAGATCCATGTATTCCCTGATAAAGTCCGCGTAGTCGCGAGCGAGCTTGACATCGCGCCTAAATCGACGCTCTAAGCCTAAGAATCTTGATTCGGCACTTGTGTAAGATTCCCCCAAGTGGGGATTATCAGACTTGAATGGGAGCGACACTATAAATCTACCCTCGTGGTTGCGCTGAGTAGGGCGCACAAAATGCTCTTCGCAAGCCGACTCGCTATCAGGGGCATCGTCAGGGATTGTTTCTGCCTCCCAAAATCTCTCGAGAGATTGCAGAATTTGACTGTCATTGTTCCTTGCCAGGAACGAAACAGCAGGACCCTCGGTGTGGCAGTGCTTGGGCAGATTGCCAGCCAGAATGTAACCCAGTTTTGTTTCCTGAATGATAGGGAAATTGGGTCCGCGTGTGTATTTATTGGCTAATATTAAATCCAGATAAAATTGTGCCCCTAATAGTATGTCGATCTGTGAAGATATATTAAAATCTGGGTCGGCCAGAAAAATTTTATTTGGAATGTGGAACCGGTTGATATCAAACGAGATTGAAGGCAGATTGTGAGTTAAGTTAGATAAGACGGCACATTTCGCCTCGAAACTATGTCTCTGATAGCGAGAAATAATACGTATAGAAGCAATGTCAGTAGCGCAACACGCTGTGTTGTTTATTCCTGTGATTGGTATATTAGATCTGGTTAATTTAAGGTGTAACCTTTTCGCAAATGATTTCGTACAGAAATTGATCTGGGAACCGGCGTCTAGAAGCGCTCTAGCTTTATGCCTGTTGCCAGCCTGATCGACGACATATACAACCGCTGTGGATAAAAGAACTTTTTTTTGCACTGTAATTTAAATGAGCAATAATTGCTTCTGGCAGCTGTTGATTTCGGCACGTAATTTGCGTGCAGCAATGTGTGGTGTCCTTTTGAACAAATTTTACAGACCTGTTTACTCTTAGAGTTAGCTATCAAATGACCTGATCTAAGGCAGTTGATACAACATTTATGATTTGCAACCAATTGCCCCCGCTCAACGGCACTTAATATATGAAAATTATTGCACATGTAAAGCGGGTGGTCAGATTTACAACACACGCATGAATAATGCTTTGCCGCTGCGTGATAATTTTTAAAGGTATTGCTGCCAGCAGTATTTCTTAAGCTACATTTCTCAAATTTATTGTTGGGTTTTACGCTAAGTTTGTTGAATTGCTGTCCGGGTTCAATAGGCATTGTATTTTCTACCAGCTGTCTGCGTAAGTTTAAAAAATGCGTAAAGTCTTGAAAGCTAGGCAAGTTGTCAGGGTCTATTGACTCCTTCCAAAGTTTTAAAGTAATAGGGTCAAGTTTGGTGGAGAGCAACTGTATGGTAATACATTCAAATGAATTCACTGACAGCTTCATTGCCGCCAGTGAATTAACGGAAGACGTTATAGTATTCGTAAACTCCGCCAAGCTTTGGACTGAGTCCTTTATTGTGGACTTAACCTGAAGCAGGTTTTGTACATAGTATTTGGCTAATATAAATGGGTTGTTATACCTTGCGGACAGCAAGTTCAACGCTATTACATAATTTTCTTGACAAATGGGTAATGATTTAATTAAATCTAATGGTTCACACTTCACAGAGGAATGCAAATAATGCAGTTTTTGCACTGGTGTTAAATCGGATCTTCAATGCACTAGATCATTGAAAATTGAATAAAAATGTTGCCACTCAAGTATGTTGCCTGAGAAGCAGGGCAAACTTATCGGCTTTAAATGCATAGGCGTCGATAATACGGGAGGCACAGTCCGAGTATTAAAAGTGTCAAGAAGTTGTAAAATGTTTGCCTCAGTTGAGTATATCATTTCTTCAACCTCAACTCGGTCTGCCTGAGCAACGCTCGTGTCTTTACTGATAAGCTCTATCTCAGACTGTACCACGTCGTACTTCGAGGCCAAGCTTTTGAGACTTTCCAGTCTTACAGTTAGAAAATGTTTTGTACTTTGATTTATGTCAAATGAATTTACCGCGGATTGTATCCGCACTATCGCGGACTTTAATCCGCCTCTCTTTCTGGTCAGCACCTTAAGGCCTTCTTCAGACATTTTACGCACCTTTTTACTGTTGTTGGTGGTACCTTGCTGTTGATGTCCTGCAGCGTCGGCTCCTTGGTGAAGATGGTGAACAGCTGGCAGAGATGACCACTTTGAGTAAGCACTGCAGCCGGCAGGAACTTGCTACTACGTTGTCCGAAGATGACGAGCGAAATGGCGACGCAAATCACGCCACGGTCGCATTAGCTGACGTGCTAATTCGCCCGTGATGGCCAGAAACAGATGTAAAAAATATTAAATGGAAATACAGGTCCGGAGTGACCAAAAAATGGTTGATGCGCACCGTGAGGACTAAAATGTTGATTAGAATCCAGGCACGGTGGACCAAAAAATGGTTGATGTCCGGTCCACGTGGACCGAAGTGTTGAATGAAAATAATGATCCAGCAAGTGTGGACAAGAAGAGTTAATGAATTGGGCCCAAGTGGGCTAAATGTATGCTTCTTGAGTTAAAATATTCTGTCGGCTGGTCTTCCATAGTAGTTGAAAATGATATGTAATAAGTGCATTGATTCTGCAGGAAGAAAATGACAAGAAGTGGACTGTATACGAATAATTTTAATATCTGAATTAGTTACATTACAGCTGTATTAATTTGAAATGAGGTTGGCTAATACTGCATTTTGCTAAGTATTATAAATTTTGAATTGAAATGAAGTTATGGCGCTAGTTGGCCATAAACGAGAATATAAGGGCCTAAAGCCTACATTTAATGTCGAGAATAAGTGACAGCGGAAGCTGGGCTCGGCTCGGTATGACCGCCGCGAGCGTTTGATACGCACTGTGCAAAGTACAAACACGCGAATTTTGAGGCGAGGTAGTAAGCAGATTAGCCAACCTAGAAAACAAAATCATCGCGCTACCGTACATAAGCTGCCCGTCAAAAATCAAAAAGATTTTTTAACACATTTTTTTAATAAATTATAGTACATTTACATTTTAATTTAAAAGAGTACAGTTCTTACTAACGATGGTTGGCTTCAAGGCTGAGCTGAACCTTGAGTCATGAGATTAGATAACGGCAATCTGCCACTAGTTTAGAGATAAGCATGCATAAGATAAGCCTGTAGATAGGCGGTTGTAGGCCAAGGTTGGCGAACAGCTGTTTCATGTACGAATAAAGTCTGGTTGACAATATTACTGACACAAGTGTGTGCAGTCTATAACATTATAAAACATGAAAGAAAAATACATAATTATACAATGTTTAATGCATGATCGGAAGCTCATCACATGATGGACCGATCGCTGGTAGCCCTATGCAAGTCATAGACGGCTACTTTAGAATTAATTGAGGCCCGTAGACCTGTACAGAGAGTTCATTACATGAACAAAATTGTTGTTGAACATGTTGCAGTTACATGTTCTATTGTATATTCAGCAGGGCGGCATGTATTGACCTAGACATGCTATTCCTGAAGTTTCAGGAATTTACAATATAATAACGTATGAACAAGATAGATGCTGAATGCGAGCCCCAGATATGACATGTATGTCATAATTTTAAGTAAAAGAATTGTGCATGCTTACTTGCAAAATGAATAAAATATAAAGTACAATATACAATAAATCTAGACGTGGCAGTTACATACGGCAGACGCTAACAATAGCCTTTTGCATAGACATAATTTATGCGAATACAGTAACAATAATTTGAATAATTACAAGATAAATAGAATAATTACAAGATAAATAATTGCAATGTCAAATAACAATACAATACTGAAATTACAGAAACAATTTAGCAATTTAAAGACATTCACAGGATAGTACATATTTATCAGCAACAATATAAAAAAATGAATGCATGATTGCTTAACGGCAAGACATGCAAATATTATGTAATAACATCTTATAAATGAGACCACCAAAAAACATGCAATATACCCCATAACATCAAATGAAAATGTGTAAGACATAGTATGCCACACAAATTTATATACAATACAAACATTAAGATACCACCAAAACTGTGATAATTAGAAGCGTGCAATGACGCAAAATTGACAAGAAAAATATTGTGATGATTCATCACGATTGTGTTGACCAAATGGTCGTAATAAGTAGTAAGCCAGTGGCTGAATAATGTAGCATTGTGCTAAGTAATCATAATGTCAAATCTCGTCTCGCGCTGGCAACAGACATAATTTATGTATGGGTCTCCGCAAAACACCCGTAGGCGTGCGAATGTCCACGACACGAACCAAGTTATCTGGGCCGGGAAATGTGGCGATGATTACGCCAAATTTCCAGGCTAATGGAGGCAAGTTATCCTCAATAAGCAAAACTAAGTCACCAATGGAAACATTATCTTTGGCAAACTTCCACTTGTGACGCTGTTGCAACTGGTGGAAATAATCGCTAGAACACGCCTTCCAAATGCCCTGGACAAACCTCTGAAGGAGTTGCCAGCGCCCAAGGCGAGAAACAGGAACGTGAGAAAGGTCTGGGTCCGGAATCGCTGTTAAGGGCGCGCAAATCAAAAAATGGCCAGGAGTAAGCGGCACCGTGTCGTTAACATCCGATGAGATAGCAAATAAAGGTCGAGAGTTCAGACATGCCTCTATCTGGGACAAAACGGTCGTGAACTCTTCGAAGTTTAGTATAGATTTGCCTACCACGCGGCGCAGATGAAATTTCAAACTCTTTATGCCGCTCTCCCAAAGGCCACCGAAATGAGGTGAGGAGGGCGGAATAAGTGACCATGATATCCCCTGAGAGGATGTGAATGACTTAATCGAGGAGATGGCATCCTTATTGTGCCAAAAGTTGTAAATGTCATGTAAGATGGTGCGGGCCTTCCTGAAATTTGTACCATTGTCGGAGTACAGCTGACTGGGTATACCCCGACGTGCCATGAAACGACGTAAACAGCTATAAATGCGCTGGCCGTACGTTCAGACACCAATTCCAAGTGAATAGCCCTAGTCGCTAAGCAAACAAACAAAGATACGTATGCCTTAGTAAGAGTTCTAGACTTCTGCCCGCCATGACGAATCATGAAGGGACCACCATAATCAACCGCGCAAAATAGAAACGGCCTTGAAGGAGTGACTCTAGGGAATGGCAAAATACCAAGTCTCTGAACCTGCTGTGTGGCACTAAACCTGATACACTTGAGACACTTACGAATAATGGAACGGATGACTAGCCGGGCATTAATAATCCACCAACGTTGACGCAGTGAATGATGCACGAATTGAGCACCAGCGTGAAGTAAACGAATGTGTTCACGTTCGATGATAAGGCGTGAAATATTCGCCGATGGGGGTAATACAATTGGATGTTTCGAATCGTAGGGTAACTGGGAATGCTGCAATCGTCCGCCCACGCGTATCACTCCAGAGTCGTCAAGAAACGGGTCGAGAGAAACCAACTTGCTCCTAATGGAAACAGAAGATCCGTTCCGAAGACAACTAATTTCGGTTGGGAAGTGGATCGACTGAGATTGTTTTATGAAGAAGTTGAGAGACTGATGAATTTCTCCAGGGGTCAGATCGCCCGAAAGTTTGTCCGCAGATGAGTGCCTAATATTTCTGATGAAACGAAAACAGTAAGCGTATACACGTGTCAGCCGGTGCAACGAGGAAAAGTCCAACGATAAGTCAACAGCCAGGGTAGACATTAGCGACCGGTTATGTGTAGTTTTCTCTTCCGCGGTGACTTCAGAGGACGACTGAGTGGCCGGTACGAAGGATGGGAAGGGATTGGACTCTGACGATTGAGACAGACAGCTAGGACCGTGCCACCAAAGCGAGAAATCGCGCAAAACTTCAGGGAAACACCCCCTAGATATAACGTCAGCAAGATTGCGTCGCGAATCAATGTGATGCCAGGTATAAGTTTGCGTACGACGCTGAATTTCAGCATCTGGATTAGCGACGTATGTTTTCCAACGCGTAGATTGCGCATGAATCCAGTAAAGAGCCACCATAGAATCAGAATACAAACGTACATTATCAATAAACGAATAAAGAGCAGAAATAACCTTAGATACGAGTCGCGATAATAACAAGCATGCGCAGAGCTCGATGCGAGGTAATGACACCTGGCGTAGGGGAGCCACGCGAGATTTGGAGCACAAGAGGCGACAGGAAGCAGTAGAATCTTGATAAATGACTCGGATATGTATGCAACAGCCAAACCCTCTCTCTGAAGCATCCGAAAAACCATGCAACTGAACTGCAACCGCCTCATGAATGCAACGAATGGATCGCGGGACCACTATTTTACCAATCATAATCAATTTGTTACACAAAGAATGCCAATCCGAAAGTGACTGACCGGAAATCGGTTCATCCCAAACAAGCTTGCAAAGACAAAGTAAGTATATGAGTATGTAAATGTACACATATAAGTATATGTAGTAAGTGTTTGACGCTACTAAATTGATAGCGCCATGATCGATGAGTGTCATGTGCCCAAGATCCATGTATTCCCTGATAAAGTCCGCGTAGTCGCGAGCGAGCTTGACATCGCGCCTAAATCGACGCTCTAAGCCTAAGAATCTTGATTCGGCACTTGTGTAAGATTCCCCCAAGTGGGGATTATCAGACTTGAATGGGAGCGACACTATAAATCTACCCTCGTGGTTGCGCTGAGTAGGGCGCACAAAATGCTCTTCGCAAGCCGACTCGCTATCAGGGGCATCGTCAGGGATTGTTTCTGCCTCCCAAAATCTCTCGAGAGATTGCAGAATTTGACTGTCATTGTTCCTTGCCAGGAACGAAACAGCAGGACCCTCGGTGTGGCAGTGCTTGGGCAGATTGCCAGCCAGAATGTAACCCAGTTTTGTTTCCTGAATGATAGGGAAATTGGGTCCGCGTGTGTATTTATTGGCTAATATTAAATCCAGATAAAATTGTGCCCCTAATAGTATGTCGATCTGTGAAGATATATTAAAATCTGGGTCGGCCAGAAAAATTTTATTTGGAATGTGGAACCGGTTGATATCAAACGAGATTGAAGGCAGATTGTGAGTTAAGTTAGATAAGACGGCACATTTCGCCTCGAAACTATGTCTCTGATAGCGAGAAATAATACGTATAGAAGCAATGTCAGTAGCGCAACACGCTGTGTTGTTTATTCCTGTGATTGGTATATTAGATCTGGTTAATTTAAGGTGTAACCTTTTCGCAAATGATTTCGTACAGAAATTGATCTGGGAACCGGCGTCTAGAAGCGCTCTAGCTTTATGCCTGTTGCCAGCCTGATCGACGACATATATAACCGCTGTGGATAAAAGAACTTTTTTTTGCACTGTAATTTAAATGAGCAATAATTGCTTCTGGCAGCTGTTGATTTCGGCACGTAATTTGCGTGCAGCAATGTGTGGTGTCCTTTTGAACAAATTTTACAGACCTGTTTACTCTTAGAGTTAGCTATCAAATGACCTGATCTAAGGCAGTTGATACAACATTTATGATTTGCAACCAATTGCCCCCGCTCAACGGCACTTAATATATGAAAATTATTACACATGTAAAGCGGGTGGTCAGATTTACAACACACGCATGAATAATGCTTTGCCGCTGCGTGATAATTTTTAAAGGTATTGCTGCCAGCAGTATTTCTTAAGCTACATTTCTCAAATTTATTGTTGGGTTTTACGCTAAGTTTGTTGAATTGCTGTCCGGGTTCAATAGGCATTGTATTTTCTACCAGCTGTCTGCGTAAGTTTAAAAAATGCGTAAAGTCTTGAAAGCTAGGCAAGTTGTCAGGGTCTATTGACTCCTTCCAAAGTTTTAAAGTAATAGGGTCAAGTTTGGTGGAGAGCAACTGTATGGTAATACATTCAAATGAATTCACTGACAGCTTCATTGCCGCCAGTGAATTAACGGAAGACGTTATTGTATTCGTAAACTCCGCCAAGCTTTGGACTGAGTCCTTTATTGTGGACTTAACCTGAAGCAGGTTTTGTACATAGTATTTGGCTAATATAAATGGGTTGTTATACCTTGCGGACAGCAAGTTCAACGCTATTACATAATTTTCTTGACAAATGGGTAATGATTTAATTAAATCTAATGGTTCACACTTCACAGAGGAATGCAAATAATGCAGTTTTTGCACTGGTGTTAAATCGGATCTTCAATGCACTAGATCATTGAAAATTGAATAAAAATGTTGCCACTCAAGTATGTTGCCTGAGAAGCAGGGCAAACTTATCGGCTTTAAATGCATAGGCGTCGATAATACGGGAGGCACAGTCCGAGTATTAAAAGTGTCAAGAAGTTGTAAAATGTTTGCCTCAGTTGAGTATATCATTTCTTCAACCTCAACTCGGTCTGCCTGAGCAACGCTCGTGTCTTTACTGATAAGCTCTATCTCAGACTGTACCACGTTGTACTTCGAGGCCAAGCTTTTGAGACTTTCCAGTCTTACAGTTAGAAAATGTTTTGTACTTTGATTTATGTCAAATGAATTTACCGCGGATTGTATCCGCACTATCGCGGACTTTAATCCGCCTCTCTTTCTGGTCAGCACCTTAAGGCCTTCTTCAGACATTTTACGCACCTTTTTACTGTTGTTGGTGGTACCTTGCTGTTGATGTCCTGCAGCGTCGGCTCCTTGGTGAAGATGGTGAACAGCTGGCAGAGATGACCACTTTGAGTAAGCACTGCAGCCGGCAGGAACTTGCTACTACGTTGTCCGAAGATGACGAGCGAAATGGCGACGCAAATCACGCCACGGTCGCATTAGCTGACGTGCTAATTCGCCCGTGATGGCCAGAAACAGATGTAAAAAATATTAAATGGAAATACAGGTCCGGAGTGACCAAAAAATGGTTGATGCGCACCGTGAGGACTAAAATGTTGATTAGAATCCAGGCACGGTGGACCAAAAAATGGTTGATGTCCGGTCCACGTGGACCGAAGTGTTGAATGAAAATAATGATCCAGCAAGTGTGGACAAGAAGAGTTAATGAATTGGGCCCAAGTGGGCTAAATGTATGCTTCTTGAGTTAAAATATTCTGTCGGCTGGTCTTCCATAGTAGTTGAAAATGATATGTAATAAGTGCATTGATTCTGCAGGAAGAAAATGACAAGAAGTGGACTGTATACGAATAATTTTAATATCTGAATTAGTTACATTACAGCTGTATTAATTTGAAATGAGGTTGGCTAATACTGCATTTTGCTAAGTATTATAAATTTTGAATTGAAATGAAGTTATGGCGCTAGTTGGCCATAAACGAGAATATAAGGGCCTAAAGCCTACATTTAATGTCGAGAATAAGTGACAGCGGAAGCTGGGCTCGGCTCGGTATGACCGCCGCGAGCGTTTGATACGCACTGTGCAAAGTACAAACACGCGAATTTTGAGGCGAGGTAGTAAGCAGATTAGCCAACCTAGAAAACAAAATCATCGCGCTACCGTACATAAGCTGCCCGTCAAAAATCAAAAAGATTTTTTAACACATTTTTTTAATAAATTATAGTACATTTACATTTTAATTTAAAAGAGTACAGTTCTTACTAACGATGGTTGGCTTCAAGGCTGAGCTGAACCTTGAGTCATGAGATTAGATAACGGCAATCTGCCACTAGTTTAGAGATAAGCATGCATAAGATAAGCCTGTAGATAGGCGGTTGTAGGCCAAGGTTGGCGAACAGCTGTTTCATGTACGAATAAAGTCTGGTTGACAATATTACTGACACAAGTGTGTGCAGTCTATAACATTATAAAACATGAAAGAAAAATACATAATTATACAATGTTTAATGCATGATCGGAAGCTCATCACATGATGGACCGATCGCTGGTAGCCCTATGCAAGTCATAGACGGCTACTTTAGAATTAATTGAGGCCCGTAGACCTGTACAGAGAGTTCATTACATGAACAAAATTGTTGTTGAACATGTTGCAGTTACATGTTCTATTGTATATTCAGCAGGGCGGCATGTATTGACCTAGACATGCTATTCCTGAAGTTTCAGGAATTTACAATATAATAACGTATGAACAAGATAGATGCTGAATGCGAGCCCCAGATATGACATGTATGTCATAATTTTAAGTAAAAGAATTGTGCATGCTTACTTGCAAAATGAATAAAATATAAAGTACAATATACAATAAATCTAGACGTGGCAGTTACATACGGCAGACGCTAACAATAGCCTTTTGCATAGACATAATTTATGCGAATACAGTAACAATAATTTGAATAATTACAAGATAAATAGAATAATTACAAGATAAATAATTGCAATGTCAAATAACAATACAATACTGAAATTACAGAAACAATTTAGCAATTTAAAGACATTCACAGGATAGTACATATTTATCAGCAACAATATAAAAAAATGAATGCATGATTGCTTAACGGCAAGACATGCAAATATTATGTAATAACATCTTATAAATGAGACCACCAAAAAACATGCAATATACCCCATAACATCAAATGAAAATGTGTAAGACATAGTATGCCACACAAATTTATATACAATACAAACATTAAGATACCACCAAAACTGTGATAATTAGAAGCGTGCAATGACGCAAAATTGACAAGAAAAATATTGTGATGATTCATCACGATTGTGTTGACCAAATGGTCGTAATAAGTAGTAAGCCAGTGGCTGAATAATGTAGCATTGTGCTAAGTAATCATAATGTCAAATCTCGTCTCGCGCTGGCAACAGACATAATTTATGTATGGGTCTCCGCAAAACACCCGTAGGCGTGCGAATGTCCACGACACGAACCAAGTTATCTGGGCCGGGAAATGTGGCGATGATTACGCCAAATTTCCAGGCTAATGGAGGCAAGTTATCCTCAATAAGCAAAACTAAGTCACCAATGGAAACATTATCTTTGGCAAACTTCCACTTGTGACGCTGTTGCAACTGGTGGAAATAATCGCTAGAACACGCCTTCCAAATGCCCTGGACAAACCTCTGAAGGAGTTGCCAGCGCCCAAGGCGAGAAACAGGAACGTGAGAAAGGTCTGGGTCCGGAATCGCTGTTAAGGGCGCGCAAATCAAAAATGGCCAGGAGTAAGAGGCACCGTGTCGTTAACATCCGATGAGATAGCAAATAAAGGTCGAGAGTTCAGACATGCCTCTATCTGGGACAAAACGGTCGTGAACTCTTCGAAGTTTAGTATAGATTTGCCTACCACGCGGCGCAGATGAAATTTCAAACTCTTTATGCCGCTCTCCCAAAGGCCACCGAAATGAGGTGAGGAGGGCGGAATAAGTGACCATGATATCCCCTGAGAGGATGTGAATGACTTAATCGAGGAGATGGCATCCTTATTGTGCCAAAAGTTGTAAATGTCATGTAAGATGGTGCGGGCCTTCCTGAAATTTGTACCATTGTCGGAGTACAGCTGACTGGGTATACCCCGACGTGCCATGAAACGACGTAAACAGCTATAAATGCGCTGGCCGTACGTTCAGACACCAATTCCAAGTGAATAGCCCTAGTCGCTAAGCAAACAAACAAAGATACGTATGCCTTAGTAAGAGTTCTAGACTTCTGCCCGCCATGACGAATCATGAAGGGACCACCATAATCAACCGCGCAAAATAGAAACGGCCTTGAAGGAGTGACTCTAGGGAATGGCAAAATACCAAGTCTCTGAACCTGCTGTGTGGCACTAAACCTGATACACTTGAGACACTTACGAATAATGGAACGGATGACTAGCCGGGCATTAATAATCCACCAACGTTGACGCAGTGAATGATGCACGAATTGAGCACCAGCGTGAAGTAAACGAATGTGTTCACGTTCGATGATAAGGCGTGAAATATTCGCCGATGGGGGTAATACAATTGGATGTTTCGAATCGTAGGGTAACTGGGAATGCTGCAATCGTCCGCCCACGCGTATCACTCCAGAGTCGTCAAGAAACGGGTCGAGAGAAACCAACTTGCTCCTAATGGAAACAGAAGATCCGTTCCGAAGACAACTAATTTCGGTTGGGAAGTGGATCGACTGAGATTGTTTTATGAAGAAGTTGAGAGACTGATGAATTTCTCCAGGGGTCAGATCGCCCGAAAGTTTGTCCGCAGATGAGTGCCTAATATTTCTGATGAAACGAAAACAGTAAGCGTATACACGTGTCAGCCGGTGCAACGAGGAAAAGTCCAACGATAAGTCAACAGCCAGGGTAGACATTAGCGACCGGTTATGTGTAGTTTTCTCTTCCGCGGTGACTTCAGAGGACGACTGAGTGGCCGGTACGAAGGATGGGAAGGGATTGGACTCTGACGATTGAGACAGACAGCTAGGACCGTGCCACCAAAGCGAGAAATCGCGCAAAACTTCAGGGAAACACCCCCTAGATATAACGTCAGCAAGATTGCGTCGCGAATCAATGTGATGCCAGGTATAAGTTTGCGTACGACGCTGAATTTCAGCATCTGGATTAGCGACGTATGTTTTCCAACGCGTAGATTGCGCATGAATCCAGTAAAGAGCCACCATAGAATCAGAATACAAACGTACATTATCAATAAACGAATAAAGAGCAGAAATAACCTTAGATACGAGTCGCGATAATAACAAGCATGCGCAGAGCTCGATGCGAGGTAATGACACCTGGCGTAGGGGAGCCACGCGAGATTTGGAGCACAAGAGGCGACAGGAAGCAGTAGAATCTTGATAAATGACTCGGATATGTATGCAACAGCCAAACCCTCTCTCTGAAGCATCCGAAAAACCATGCAACTGAACTGCAACCGCCTCATGAATGCAACGAATGGATCGCGGGACCACTATTTTACCAATCATAATCAATTTGTTACACAAAGAATGCCAATCCGAAAGTGACTGACCGGAAATCGGTTCATCCCAAACAAGCTTGCAAAGACAAAGTAAGTATATGAGTATGTAAATGTACACATATAAGTATATGTAGTAAGTGTTTGACGCTACTAAATTGATAGCGCCATGATCGATGAGTGTCATGTGCCCAAGATCCATGTATTCCCTGATAAAGTCCGCGTAGTCGCGAGCGAGCTTGACATCGCGCCTAAATCGACGCTCTAAGCCTAAGAATCTTGATTCGGCACTTGTGTAAGATTCCCCCAAGTGGGGATTATCAGACTTGAATGGGAGCGACACTATAAATCTACCCTCGTGGTTGCGCTGAGTAGGGCGCACAAAATGCTCTTCGCAAGCCGACTCGCTATCAGGGGCATCGTCAGGGATTGTTTCTGCCTCCCAAAATCTCTCGAGAGATTGCAGAATTTGACTGTCATTGTTCCTTGCCAGGAACGAAACAGCAGGACCCTCGGTGTGGCAGTGCTTGGGCAGATTGCCAGCCAGAATGTAACCCAGTTTTGTTTCCTGAATGATAGGGAAATTGGGTCCGCGTGTGTATTTATTGGCTAATATTAAATCCAGATAAAATTGTGCCCCTAATAGTATGTCGATCTGTGAAGATATATTAAAATCTGGGTCGGCCAGAAAAATTTTATTTGGAATGTGGAACCGGTTGATATCAAACGAGATTGAAGGCAGATTGTGAGTTAAGTTAGATAAGACGGCACATTTCGCCTCGAAACTATGTCTCTGATAGCGAGAAATAATACGTATAGAAGCAATGTCAGTAGCGCAACACGCTGTGTTGTTTATTCCTGTGATTGGTATATTAGATCTGGTTAATTTAAGGTGTAACCTTTTCGCAAATGATTTCGTACAGAAATTGATCTGGGAACCGGCGTCTAGAAGCGCTCTAGCTTTATGCCTGTTGCCAGCCTGATCGACGACATATACAACCGCTGTGGATAAAAGAACTTTTTTTTGCACTGTAATTTAAATGAGCAATAATTGCTTCTGGCAGCTGTTGATTTCGGCACGTAATTTGCGTGCAGCAATGTGTGGTGTCCTTTTGAACAAATTTTACAGACCTGTTTACTCTTAGAGTTAGCTATCAAATGACCTGATCTAAGGCAGTTGATACAACATTTATGATTTGCAACCAATTGCCCCCGCTCAACGGCACTTAATATATGAAAATTATTACACATGTAAAGCGGGTGGTCAGATTTACAACACACGCATGAATAATGCTTTGCCGCTGCGTGATAATTTTTAAAGGTATTGCTGCCAGCAGTATTTCTTAAGCTACATTTCTCAAATTTATTGTTGGGTTTTACGCTAAGTTTGTTGAATTGCTGTCCGGGTTCAATAGGCATTGTATTTTCTACCAGCTGTCTGCGTAAGTTTAAAAAATGCGTAAAGTCTTGAAAGCTAGGCAAGTTGTCAGGGTCTATTGACTCCTTCCAAAGTTTTAAAGTAATAGGGTCAAGTTTGGTGGAGAGCAACTGTATGGTAATACATTCAAATGAATTCACTGACAGCTTCATTGCCGCCAGTGAATTAACGGAAGACGTTATTGTATTCGTAAACTCCGCCAAGCTTTGGACTGAGTCCTTTATTGTGGACTTAACCTGAAGCAGGTTTTGTACATAGTATTTGGCTAATATAAATGGGTTGTTATACCTTGCGGACAGCAAGTTCAACGCTATTACATAATTTTCTTGACAAATGGGTAATGATTTAATTAAATCTAATGGTTCACACTTCACAGAGGAATGCAAATAATGCAGTTTTTGCACTGGTGTTAAATCGGATCTTCAATGCACTAGATCATTGAAAATTGAATAAAAATGTTGCCACTCAAGTATGTTGCCTGAGAAGCAGGGCAAACTTATCGGCTTTAAATGCATAGGCGTCGATAATACGGGAGGCACAGTCCGAGTATTAAAAGTGTCAAGAAGTTGTAAAATGTTTGCCTCAGTTGAGTATATCATTTCTTCAACCTCAACTCGGTCTGCCTGAGCAACGCTCGTGTCTTTACTGATAAGCTCTATCTCAGACTGTACCACGTCGTACTTCGAGGCCAAGCTTTTGAGACTTTCCAGTCTTACAGTTAGAAAATGTTTTGTACTTTGATTTATGTCAAATGAATTTACCGCGGATTGTATCCGCACTATCGCGGACTTTAATCCGCCTCTCTTTCTGGTCAGCACCTTAAGGCCTTCTTCAGACATTTTACGCACCTTTTTACTGTTGTTGGTGGTACCTTGCTGTTGATGTCCTGCAGCGTCGGCTCCTTGGTGAAGATGGTGAACAGCTGGCAGAGATGACCACTTTGAGTAAGCACTGCAGCCGGCAGGAACTTGCTACTACGTTGTCCGAAGATGACGAGCGAAATGGCGACGCAAATCACGCCACGGTCGCATTAGCTGACGTGCTAATTCGCCCGTGATGGCCAGAAACAGATGTAAAAAATATTAAATGGAAATACAGGTCCGGAGTGACCAAAAAATGGTTGATGCGCACCGTGAGGACTAAAATGTTGATTAGAATCCAGGCACGGTGGACCAAAAAATGGTTGATGTCCGGTCCACGTGGACCGAAGTGTTGAATGAAAATAATGATCCAGCAAGTGTGGACAAGAAGAGTTAATGAATTGGGCCCAAGTGGGCTAAATGTATGCTTCTTGAGTTAAAATATTCTGTCGGCTGGTCTTCCATAGTAGTTGAAAATGATATGTAATAAGTGCATTGATTCTGCAGGAAGAAAATGACAAGAAGTGGACTGTATACGAATAATTTTAATATCTGAATTAGTTACATTACAGCTGTATTAATTTGAAATGAGGTTGGCTAATACTGCATTTTGCTAAGTATTATAAATTTTGAATTGAAATGAAGTTATGGCGCTAGTTGGCCATAAACGAGAATATAAGGGCCTAAAGCCTACATTTAATGTCGAGAATAAGTGACAGCGGAAGCTGGGCTCGGCTCGGTATGACCGCCGCGAGCGTTTGATACGCACTGTGCAAAGTACAAACACGCGAATTTTGAGGCGAGGTAGTAAGCAGATTAGCCAACCTAGAAAACAAAATCATCGCGCTACCGTACATAAGCTGCCCGTCAAAAATCAAAAAGATTTTTTAACACATTTTTTTAATAAATTATAGTATATTTACATTTTAATTTAAAAGAGTACAGTTCTTACTAACGATGGTTGGCTTCAAGGCTGAGCTGAACCTTGAGTCATGAGATTAGATAACGGCAATCTGCCACTAGTTTAGAGATAAGCATGCATAAGATAAGCCTGTAGATAGGCGGTTGTAGGCCAAGGTTGGCGAACAGCTGTTTCATGTACGAATAAAGTCTGGTTGACAATATTACTGACACAAGTGTGTGCAGTCTATAACATTATAAAACATGAAAGAAAAATACATAATTATACAATGTTTAATGCATGATCGGAAGCTCATCACATGATGGACCGATCGCTGGTAGCCCTATGCAAGTCATAGACGGCTACTTTAGAATTAATTGAGGCCCGTAGACCTGTACAGAGAGTTCATTACATGAACAAAATTGTTGTTGAACATGTTGCAGTTACATGTTCTATTGTATATTCAGCAGGGCGGCATGTATTGACCTAGACATGCTATTCCTGAAGTTTCAGGAATTTACAATATAATAACGTATGAACAAGATAGATGCTGAATGCGAGCCCCAGATATGACATGTATGTCATAATTTTAAGTAAAAGAATTGTGCATGCTTACTTGCAAAATGAATAAAATATAAAGTACAATATACAATAAATCTAGACGTGGCAGTTACATACGGCAGACGCTAACAATAGCCTTTTGCATAGACATAATTTATGCGAATACAGTAACAATAATTTGAATAATTACAAGATAAATAGAATAATTACAAGATAAATAATTGCAATGTCAAATAACAATACAATACTGAAATTACAGAAACAATTTAGCAATTTAAAGACATTCACAGGATAGTACATATTTATCAGCAACAATATAAAAAAATGAATGCATGATTGCTTAACGGCAAGACATGCAAATATTATGTAATAACATCTTATAAATGAGACCACCAAAAAAACATGCAATATACCCCATAACATCAAATGAAAATGTGTAAGACATAGTATGCCACACAAATTTATATACAATACAAACATTAAGATACCACCAAAACTGTGATAATTAGAAGCGTGCAATGACGCAAAATTGACAAGAAAAATATTGTGATGATTCATCACGATTGTGTTGACCAAATGGTCGTAATAAGTAGTAAGCCAGTGGCTGAATAATGTAGCATTGTGCTAAGTAATCATAATGTCAAATCTCGTCTCGCGCTGGCAACAGACATAATTTATGTATGGGTCTCCGCAAAACACCCGTAGGCGTGCGAATGTCCACGACACGAACCAAGTTATCTGGGCCGGGAAATGTGGCGATGATTACGCCAAATTTCCACGCTAATGGAGGCAAGTTATCCTCAATAAGCAAAACTAAGTCACCAATGGAAACATTATCTTTGGCAAACTTCCACTTGTGACGCTGTTGCAACTGGTGGAAATAATCGCTAGAACACGCCTTCCAAATGCCCTGGACAAACCTCTGAAGGAGTTGCCAGCGCCCAAGGCGAGAAACAGGAACGTGAGAAAGGTCTGGGTCCGGAATCGCTGTTAAGGGCGCGCAAATCAAAAAATGGCCAGGAGTAAGAGGCACCGTGTCGTTAACATCCGATGAGATAGCAAATAAAGGTCGAGAGTTCAGACATGCCTCTATCTGGGACAAAACGGTCGTGAACTCTTCGAAGTTTAGTATAGATTTGCCTACCACGCGGCGCAGATGAAATTTCAAACTCTTTATGCCGCTCTCCCAAAGGCCACCGAAATGAGGTGAGGAGGGCGGAATAAGTGACCATGATATCCCCTGAGAGGATGTGAATGACTTAATCGAGGAGATGGCATCCTTATTGTGCCAAAAGTTGTAAATGTCATGTAAGATGGTGCGGGCCTTCCTGAAATTTGTACCATTGTCGGAGTACAGCTGACTGGGTATACCCCGACGTGCCATGAAACGACGTAAACAGCTATAAATGCGCTGGCCGTACGTTCAGACACCAATTCCAAGTGAATAGCCCTAGTCGCTAAGCAAACAAACAAAGATACGTATGCCTTAGTAAGAGTTCTAGACTTCTGCCCGCCATGACGAATCATGAAGGGACCACCATAATCAACCGCGCAAAATAGAAACGGCCTTGAAGGAGTGACTCTAGGGAATGGCGAAATACCAAGTCTCTGAACCTGCTGTGTGGCACTAAACCTGATACACTTGAGACACTTACGAATAATGGAACGGATGACTAGCCGGGCATTAATAATCCACCAACGTTGACGCAGTGAATGATGCACGAATTGAGCACCAGCGTGAAGTAAACGAATGTGTTCACGTTCGATGATAAGGCGTGAAATATTCGCCGATGGGGGTAATACAATTGGATGTTTCGAATCGTAGGGTAACTGGGAATGCTGCAATCGTCCGCCCACGCGTATCACTCCAGAGTCGTCAAGAAACGGGTCGAGAGAAACCAACTTGCTCCTAATGGAAACAGAAGATCCGTTCCGAAGACAACTAATTTCGGTTGGGAAGTGGATCGACTGAGATTGTTTTATGAAGAAGTTGAGAGACTGATGAATTTCTCCAGGGGTCAGATCGCCCGAAAGTTTGTCCGCAGATGAGTGCCTAATATTTCTGATGAAACGAAAACAGTAAGCGTATACACGTGTCAGCCGGTGCAACGAGGAAAAGTCCAACGATAAGTCAACAGCCAGGGTAGACATTAGCGACCGGTTATGTGTAGTTTTCTCTTCCGCGGTGACTTCAGAGGACGACTGAGTGGCCGGTACGAAGGATGGGAAGGGATTGGACTCTGACGATTGAGACAGACAGCTAGGACCGTGCCACCAAAGCGAGAAATCGCGCAAAACTTCAGGGAAACACCCCCTAGATATAACGTCAGCAAGATTGCGTCGCGAATCAATGTGATGCCAGGTATAAGTTTGCGTACGACGCTGAATTTCAGCATCTGGATTAGCGACGTATGTTTTCCAACGCGTAGATTGCGCATGAATCCAGTAAAGAGCCACCATAGAATCAGAATACAAACGTACATTATCAATAAACGAATAAAGAGCAGAAATAACCTTAGATACGAGTCGCGATAATAACAAGCATGCGCAGAGCTCGATGCGAGGTAATGACACCTGGCGTAGGGGAGCCACGCGAGATTTGGAGCACAAGAGGCGACAGGAAGCAGTAGAATCTTGATAAATGACTCGGATATGTATGCAACAGCCAAACCCTCTCTCTGAAGCATCCGAAAAACCATGCAACTGAACTGCAACCGCCTCATGAATGCAACGAATGGATCGCGGGACCACTATTTTACCAATCATAATCAATTTGTTACACAAAGAATGCCAATCCGAAAGTGACTGACCGGAAATCGGTTCATCCCAAACAAGCTTGCAAAGACAAAGTAAGTATATGAGTATGTAAATGTACACATATAAGTATATGTAGTAAGTGTTTGACGCTACTAAATTGATAGCGCCATGATCGATGAGTGTCATGTGCCCAAGATCCATGTATTCCCTGATAAAGTCCGCGTAGTCGCGAGCGAGCTTGACATCGCGCCTAAATCGACGCTCTAAGCCTAAGAATCTTGATTCGGCACTTGTGTAAGATTCCCCCAAGTGGGGATTATCAGACTTGAATGGGAGCGACACTATAAATCTACCCTCGTGGTTGCGCTGAGTAGGGCGCACAAAATGCTCTTCGCAAGCCGACTCGGCTATCAGGGGCATCGTCAGGGATTGTTTCTGCCTCCCAAAATCTCTCGAGAGATTGCAGAATTTGACTGTCATTGTTCCTTGCCAGGAACGAAACAGCAGGACCCTCGGTGTGGCAGTGCTTGGGCAGATTGCCATCCAGAATGTAACCCAGTTTTGTTTCCTGAATGATAGGGAAATTGGGTCCGCGTGTGTATTTATTGGCTAATATTAAATCCAGATAAAATTGTGCCCCTAATAGTATGTCGATCTGTGAAGATATATTAAAATCTGGGTCGGCCAGAAAAATTTTATTTGGAATGTGGAACCGGTTGATATCAAACGAGATTGAAGGCAGATTGTGAGTTAAGTTAGATAAGGACGGCACATTTCGCCTCGAAACTATGTCTCTGATAGCGAGAAATAATACGTATAGAAGGCAATGTCAGTAGCGCAACACGCTGTGTTGTTTATTCCTGTGATTGGTATATTAGATCTGGTTAATTTAAGGTGTAACCTTTTCGCAAATGATTTCGTACAGAAATTGATCTGGGAACCGGCGTCTAGAAGCGCTCTAGCTTTATGCCTGTTGCCAGCCTGATCGACGACATATACAACCGCTGTGGATAAAAGGAACTTTTTTTTGCACTGTAATTTAAATGAGCAATAATTGCTTCTGGCAGCTGTTGATTTCGCACGTAATTTGCGTGCAGCAATGTGTGGTGTCCTTTTGAACAAATTTTACAGACCTGTTAACTCTTAGAGTTAGCTATCAAATGACCTGATCTAAGGCAGTTGATACAACATTTATGATTTGCAACCAATTGCCCCCGCTCAACGGCACGTTATTATATGAAAATTATTACACATGTAAAGCGGGGTGGTCAGATTTACAACACACGCATGAATAATGCTTTGCCGCTGCGTGATAATTTTTAAAGGTATTGCTGCCAGCAGTATTTCTTAAGCTACATTTCTCAAATTTATTGTTGGGTTTTACGCTAAGTTTGTTGAATTGCTGTCCGGGTTCAATAGGCATTGTATTTTCTACCAGCTGTCTGCGTAAGTTTAAAAAATGCGTAAAGTCTTGAAAGCTAGGCAAGTTTGTCAGGGTCTATTGACTCCTTCCAAAGTTTTAAAGTAATAGGGTCAAGTTTGGTGGAGAGCAACTGTATGGTAATACATTCAAATGAATTCACTGACAGCTTCATTGCCGCCAGTGAATTAACGGAAGACGTTATTGTATTCGTAAACTCCGCCAAGCTTTGGACTGAGTCCTTTATTGTGGACTTAACCTGAAGCAGGTTTTGTACATAGTATTTGGCTAATATAAATGGGTTGTTATACCTTGCGGACAGCAAGTTCAACGCTATTACATAATTTTCTTGACAAATGGGTAATGACTTAATTAAATCTAATGGTTCACACTTCACAGAGGAATTGCAAATAATGCAGTTTTTGGCACTGGTGTTAAATCGGATCTTCAATGCACTAGATCATTGAAAATTGAATAAAAATGTTGCCACTCAAGTATGTTGCCTGAGAAGCAGGGCAAACTTATCGGCTTTAAATGCATAGGCGTCGATAATACGGGAGGCACAGTCCGAGTATTAAAAGTGTCAAGAAGTTGTAAATGTTTGCCCTCAGTTGAGTATATCATTTCTTCAACCTCAACTCGGTCTGCCTGAGCAACGCTCGTGTCTTTACTGATAAGCTCTATCTGCAGACCTGTACCTCGTCGTACTTCGAGGCCAAGCTTTTGAGACTTTCCAGTCTTACAGTTAGAAAATGTTTTGTACTTTGATTTATGTCAAATGAATTTACCGCGGATTGTATCCGCACTATCGCGGACTTTAATCCGCCTCTCTTTCTGGTCAGCACCTTAAGGCCTTCTTCAGACATTTTACGGCCACCTTTTTACTGTTGTTGGTGGTACCTTGCTGTTGATGTCCTGCAGCGTCGGCTCCTTGGTGAAGATGGTGAACAGCTGGCAGAGATGACCACTTTGAGTAAGCACTTGCAGCCGGCAGGAACTTGCTACTACGTTGTCCGAAGATGACGAGCGAAAATGGCGACGCAAATCACGCCACGGTCGCATTAGCTGACGTGCTAATTCGCCCGTGATGGCCAGAAACAGATTGTAAAAAAATATTAAATGGAAATACAGGTCCGGAGTGACCAAAAAATGGTTGATGCGCACCGTGAGGACTAAAATGTTGATTAGAATCCAGGCACGGTGGACCAAAAAATGGTTGATGTCCGGTCCACGTGGACCGAAGTGTTGAATGAAAATAATGATCCAGCAAGTGTGGACAAGAAGAGTTAATGAATTGGGCCAAGTGGGCTAAATGTATGCTTCTTGAGTTAAAATATTCTGTCGGCTGGTCTTCCATAGTAGTTGAAAATGATATGTAATAAGTGCATTGATTCTGCAGGAAGAAAATGACAAGAAGTGGACTGTATACGAATAATTTTAATATCTGAATTAGTTACATTACAGCTGTATTAATTTGAAATGAGGTTGGCTAATACTGCATTTTGCTAAGTATTATAAATTTTGAATTGAAATGAAGTTATGGCGCTAGTTGGCCATAAACGAGAATATAAGGGCCTAAAGCTACATTTAATGTCCGAGAATAAGTGACAGCGGAAGCTGGGCTCGGCTCGGTATGACCGCCGCGAGCGTTTGATACGCACTGTGCAAAGTACAAACCACGCGAATTTTGAGGCGAGGTAGTAAGCAGATTAGCCAACCTAGAAAAACAAAATCATCGCGCTACCGTACATAAGCTGCCCGTCAAAAATCAAAAAGATTTTTTAACACTTTTTTTAATAAATTATAGTACATTTACATTTTAATTTAAAAGAGTACAGTTCTTACTAACGATGGTTGGCTTCAAGGCTGAGCTGAACCTTGAGTCATGAGTCTGCCACTAGTTTAGAGATAAGCATGCATAAGATAAGCCTGTAGATAGGCGGTTGTAGGCCAAGGTTGGCGAACAGCTGTTTCATGTACGAATAAAGTCTGGTTGACAATATTACTGACACAAGTGTGTGCAGTCTATAACATTATAAAACATGAAATAAAAATACATAATTATACAATGTTTAATGCATGATCGGAAGCTCATCACATGATGGACCGATCGCTGGTAGCCCTATGCAAGTCATAGACGGCTACTTTAGAATTAATTGAGGCCCGTAGACCTGTACAGAGAGTTCATTACATGAACAAAATTGTTGTTGAACATGTTGCAGTTACAGGTTCTATTGTATATTCAGCAGGGCGGCATGTATTGACCTAGACATGCTATTCCTGAAGTTTCAGGAATTTACAATATAATAACGTATGAACAAGATAGATGCTGAATGCGAGCCCCAGATATGACATGTATGTCATAATTTTAAGTAAAAGAGTTGTGCATGCTTACTTAAAAAAATGAATAAAATATAAAGTACAATATACAATAAATTTAGACGTGGCAGTTACATACGGCAGACGCTAACAATAGCCTTTTGCATAGACATAATTTATGCGAATACAGTAACAATAATTTGAATAATTACAAGATAAATAGAATAATTACAAGATAAATAATTGCAACGTCAAATAACAATACAATACTGAAATTACAGAAACAATTTAGCAATTTAAAGACATTCACAGGATAGTACATATTTATCAGCAACAATATAAAGAAATGAATGCATTTTAGTACGTAGGCTTTCACGGCCGGTGTCAAATATGATTGGATAAAACTTCCGGGCTGAGAGGCCGTGGTCGATTGCTTGATGCATTGGCGCTATACGTTTCAGCCGCACCACCGGTGGCCATCTTCAGTTGCAAAACTTGTTCGAATAGATGTACGCCGAACACGTCCCCAATGTACTGGGAACAAGCAACAGTGAGTTACGGCTACGAATCCTCTATTTATAGCTTTTTGGCCGCTTCAGGTGTATCGCGCGGACCAATGAGAAGCCAGCTCATCATTCTTGATTCTGATTGGCCATGGAGAATAGACCATGCCAGACACTATTTAAGGAGATGCTTTCTCCTCGGCGGTTCATAGCGACAGACGCATTCTTATGAATATGGATGGACTCCAGATGCAGGCGAGTGAAGTAACCCCGGACAGAAGACAACACGCGGGCTTCATCAAACATCACCCGGTGATCGTCGTGGGAAAGAGCGTGTTCAGCAACTGCGGACTTTTCCGGCTGGCCCAGACGGCAGTATCTCCGGTGTTCAGAGAGGCGCGTCCGGACACTACGTTTCGTGGTGCCTATGTAGACCTGGCCACACGTACAAGGAATACTGTACACCCCGCACGACGAGAGTGGATCCCTGGCGTCTTTCACCGGTCGCAGGAACTGTTGGATCTTTTTGGTTGGCTTGAAGATCGTCCTGACGCCCCGCTTACTCAGCAACTTCCCGATGCGGTCAGTCACGCCACGGATGTAGGGCAAGACAGCAGAGCCAACAACCTCAGGCGACACCGACTCGTCCAGCCTACCAGATCTTCTCGGCCGGGCAGCTCTCGTAACCTCCGCAGCAGAATAGCCGTTGGACTGCAGTGCTTCCTCGAGATGCCGAAACTCATCTTCGAGATACTGGGGCTCACAGATTCTTTTTGCCCGGTCTACCAGAGTCTTCAGCACCGCCCTCTTCTGCCTAGGATGATGATTGGAGGCTTTGTGCAGATATCTGTCGGTGTGCGTTGGCTTCCTATAAACTTTATGTCCCAAGCTGCCATCGGTCCTTTTCAGGACCAACACATCCAGAAAAGCCAATTGTTCATCCCTCTCACGCTCCATCGTAAACTGTATGCGCGGGTGCACAGCATTCAGATGTCCAAGGAATCGCTCCAACTCTTCGTCCCCATGGCTCCAGACCACAAAAGTGTCGTCCACATACCGTAACCAACACTTCGGCTTGAGAGGCGCAGATGAAATTGCCAACTCTTCAAATTTTTCCATATAGAAATTTGCAACCACAGGGCTGAGAGGACTTCCCATCGCGACGCCATCCAACTGTTCATAGAAGCCGCCATTCCACTGGAAGTAGGTCGTTGTTAGGACCTGCCGGAACAAAGCAGTGATGTCCGCCGAGAACAGGTCACCCAAATACCCCAAGACCTCCTGAACGGGAACCATGGTGAAAAGAGAGACCACATCAAAACTGACGAGAACATCGCCAGGCTCCAGCAGCAGCTCCCGGATCCTCCGGAGAAAATCAGAAGAGTCCCGGACGAACGAATCCGTCTGCCCGATGTGCGGCTTGAGCAATCCCGTGAGGTGCTTTGCCAAGCTGTAAGTAGGCGAGCCAATAGCACTGACGATGGGCCGTAGCGGAACGTCTTCCTTATGGATCTTCGGTAAACCATAGAGACGAGGGGGAAGGGCCTCCGAACACCGGACGGCCGTCTTCACATCAGGCGCCAGAGAAGATTGCTTAACCAAAGAATCCGTTTTTCTTAGAACTGTAGTTGTCGGATCTTTGTTCAGCCTCCGATACGTGGCTGGATCTAACAAACCTTCAATCTTCCGCTGGTAGTCTTCGGTGTTCAAGACCACAGTGGCGCTCCCCTTATCCGCCGGCACAATGACGATGGAGTCATCCCTCTTCAATTCTCTCAAGGCTCGCAACTCCGCCGACAAAAGATTGCATTTTGGCGGAGCGGCCCTTCTAAGGGCCCTAGAAGCTTCCAATCTGATTTCATCTGCCTGGTCTCGGGGTAGTCCTCGGATGCCTGCCTCCACGCTCGCAACTATTTCCTCCACCGGTACTGTCTTCGGGGTAACTGCAAACTTCTCACCTTTGGCTAACACCGAGGACTCATGTGGTGTTAGCTGGCGGTTCGATAGATTTACAACCATCCTGTCCATCCTGTCACGATCTAATCCTCTTCCCCCGATGTTCTGGAAACCCGATGTTTGGTTCCCAGAACATCGGGGGAAGAGGATTAGATCGTGACAGGATGGACAGGATGGTTGTAAATCTATCGAACCGCCAGCTAACACCACATGAGACCTCGGTGTTAGCCAAAGGTGAGAAGTTTGCAGTTACCCCGAAGACAGTACCGGTGGAGGAAATAGTTGCGAGCGTGGAGGCAGGCATCCGAGGACTACCCCGAGACCAGGCAGATGAAATCAGATTGGAAGCTTCTAGGGCCCTTAGAAGGGCCGCTCCGCCAAAATGCAATCTTTTGTCGGCGGAGTTGCGAGCCTTGAGAGAATTGAAGAGGGATGACTCCATCGTCATTGTGCCGGCGGATAAGGGGAGCGCCACTGTGGTCTTGAACACCGAAGACTACCAGCGGAAGATTGAAGGTTTGTTAGATCCAGCCACGTATCGGAGGCTGAACAAAGATCCGACAACTACAGTTCTAAGAAAAACGGATTCTTTGGTTAAGCAATCTTCTCTGGCGCCTGATGTGAAGACGGCCGTCCGGTGTTCGGAGGCCCTTCCCCCTCGTCTCTATGGTTTACCGAAGATCCATAAGGAAGACGTTCCGCTACGGCCCATCGTCAGTGCTATTGGCTCGCCTACTTACAGCTTGGCAAAGCACCTCACGGGATTGCTCAAGCCGCACATCGGGCAGACGGATTCGTTCGTCCGGGACTCTTCTGATTTTCTCCGGAGGATCCGGGAGCTGCTGCTGGAGCCTGGCGATGTTCTCGTCAGTTTTGATGTGGTCTCTCTTTTCACCATGGTTCCCGTTCAGGAGGTCTTGGGGTATTTGGGTGACCTGTTCTCGGCGGACATCACTGCTTTGTTCCGGCAGGTCCTAACAACGACCTACTTCCAGTGGAATGGCGGCTTCTATGAACAGTTGGATGGCGTCGCGATGGGAAGTCCTCTCAGCCCTGTGGTTGCAAATTTCTATATGGAAAAATTTGAAGAGTTGGCAATTTCATCTGCGCCTCTCAAGCCGAAGTGTTGGTTACGGTATGTGGACGACACTTTTGTGGTCTGGAGCCATGGGGACGAAGAGTTGGAGCGATTCCTTGGACATCTGAATGCTGTGCACCCGCGCATACAGTTTACGATGGAGCGCGAGAGGGATGAACAATTGGCTTTTCTGGATGTGTTGGTCCTGAAAAGGACCGATGGCAGCTTGGGACATAAAGTTTATAGGAAGCCAACGCACACCGACAGATATCTGCACAAAGCCTCCAATCACCATCCTAGGCAGAAGAGGGCGGTGCTGAAGACTCTGGTAGACCGGGCAAAAAGAATCTGTGAGCCCCAGTATCTCGAAGATGAGTTTCGGCATCTCGAGGAAGCACTGCAGTCCAACGGCTATTCTGCTGCGGAGGTTAGGAGAGCTGCCCGGCCGAGAAGATCTGGTAGGCTGGACGAGTCGGTGTCGCCTGAGGTTGTTGGCTCTGCTGTCTTGCCCTACATCCGTGGCGTAACTGACCGCATCGGGAAGTTGCTGACTAAGCGGGGCGTCAGGACGATCTTCAAGCCAACCAAAAAGATCCAAAGGTTCCTGCGACCGGTGAAAGACGCCAGGGATCCACTCTCGTCGTGCGGGGTGTACAGTATTCCTTGTACGTGTGGCCAGGTCTACATAGGCACCACGAAACGTAGTGTCCGGACGCGCCTCTCTGAACACCGGAGATACTGCCGTCTGGGCCAGCCGGAAAAGTCCGCAGTTGCTGAACACGCTCTTTCCCACGACGATCACCGGGTGATGTTTGATGAAGCCCGCGTGTTGTCTTCTGTCCGGGGTTACTTCACTCGCCTGCATCTGGAGTCCATCCATATTCATAAGAATGCGTCTGTCGCTATGAACCGCCGACCAAGATCAGAGCTGTTGTGTTGCGCGTCGTGAGACGACCCAATGGTATCCTAGTACCGAGCCTCCTATGAGGGGCTCCTGCCTAGTGGTCCTGTCCAGACGGAATATTGATTAATTTAATTTTTTAATGGTCGTTACAACGACATGCTCGTACTAGGTCGACTAGTACAGTATTTGTCGAGGCCGTTTCCAAGATTCACCTGGACGTATTCGGTACTTGCCAAGGCCAGCTATGAGTGGGTTTGTCTGGGTCCTCGCAGCTCGGACGTAAAATTTGCGTGCAAGTCGCCTTGCGGTGTCATCCAAGGAGCGGACACCGAGTCCTCTTCTCAGGAGACGAGAAGAAAACCGATAGGGGACTTTGGCCGCTAGCCGAAGCCCTCTATCGAGAACGCTTTGCAACCTTCTTTTATGAACGGTTGCGAGGTAACCCCAGACGGGAAGAGCGTAGGTAATGATCGGCAACAGGTACGCGTTGACGATCAACTTACCCAGCTTGCGGGTCATAGCCTTGTTGGCAAGTATTGGAAACAGTTGCGCGAGACGAGCGGACGCTTTCTTTCGCATCGTCTCAGCGTGGGTACGCCAGGTGAGCCGACGATCAAGGTGGACACCGAGGTACTTAACTTCCCTCGACCAGGGCAGGTACGTTCTACCGAGTCTCACTCGGCCTCGTGGTTCTTTCCGGCGCTTCGTGAATAGCACCGCGGAGCTCTTGGTTTCGTTGACGGCAAAATAAACCGCCGAGTCAGAGTTGAACGGAGCAGCAGCTAGTCGTGCTCCGGTGGTCGCAGTGTCCGGGTGATACCCGATGAGTGCATGTTGCCTTGCTGTTACCTTGGCTAGCGATCTCGCGCTTTGAAAGGAATGGGACCTCCATCAATTTTATTTTGGAGGGACAGGATGTTATGATTTTACTTGGACCCTGGGACCTCGAAGAGACCCGTGACGGCAGAATGGGGGAGACCTCGAAGACCTTTCGCGTGAGAAGCAGGAATGACCCTCCCACAACGGGTAGGGCGCCCCTAGCCGCTCAGGAAAAGTCGCCGAGGGCTGCCAGGCGGCAATGTCGGCGCACGGGAGAGAGCATAGGAGGAGGCAGCGTCCACCAGAGGTGGCACTAGGCACACCTAGGGCGAGCGCAGACCCCCCTCTAGTCTGTCGCCGAGCGCCAGCACGGACATGAGAAAGAAGGAAGGAGGAGGAGCGTGAAAATACTCAAGGTCGGGGGGATGGGGCAGATGTTCTGTAAGTGCTTATGGGGGGTCGTCGAGCAACGCTCGGGGGCGTTTGTGTCGTCTAGGTGGTGGGCCGACATCTGTGCTTAGTCGACGGATGTGAGGATGGGTCGAGACATAGGCTCGGGAGAATAGTTTGAGGGCTAGGGACCGAACGAATTCGGTAAGTGAAGGAACCTTCAACCCTCGCCTGATGGCATCATTTCTGACAAACCAGGGAGAGTTGGAGATGTAGCGGAGGGTTCGGGATTGGAAAGCTTCCAAACGGGCGACAACGGATGGGCTGAGTAGTACCCAAAAGGCGGGGGCTGCGTAAGTCAGGATTGCCCTAAGAAAGAGCAAGTAGATGGTGAGTTTAGTGCGCACAGGCACTGAACCCCGATGAGAGAGAAAGGGAAATAGTTTGGCTCTGACGCCTCTGGCGCGCTGGAGACTCAGAGATACATGAGGTGCAAAGCTTAGGCGTCGGTCAAGAGTGACGCCCAAGTACTTTACAGTCCGTTTCCACTCGATTGGGCTCCCTTCAAGGGAGAGGGACTGGCAGCGGGAAGTTAATTTACGAGAAAAGGCGATCGCCTCGGATTTCTCCGCATTGACCGCCATCCTCCACTTCCTTAGCCAGTCCGGAAGTACGGCGAGCTGACGTTGCACCAGGCCAGCTGCGAAATCAAGACTCGCTGAGCTGGCGTGGTACATAGCGTCATCCGCATAGAGCGAGAGAGTGACTCCAGGCTGAACAGGCAGGTCGTTCGTGTACACGAGGTACAGAACGGGGCCAAGGACAGATCCCTGAGGTACGCCTGCGGCGACTGGTCGGACGGATGAGTACGACCCTTCGACGCATACCCTAAAGATACGATCGCACAAGTACGATCGGAGAAAATGAACGAATGAGGCAGGGAGGGGGGAGTGGGCCAGTTTGTAGAGAAGGCCTTCGTGCCAGACTCGATCGAAGGCCTTACTCACGTCGAGCAATACAGCGACGGAGGACAGATGCTTGTTGTAGGCGTCCGTCAAATGGGTAACAACCCGGACGAGTTGAAGGGTCGTCGAGTGCTCCCTGCGAAAGCCGAACTGCTCCTGCCGAATGAAACCATCCAGCAGAGGCGCGTACCGACCGTGCAGGAGGCGCTCGAGTACCTTCGATATGACTGGCAACAGTGAGATGGGTCGATGGTTTGAGGGGTCAATACGCAGCTTGCGAGGCTTGGGGATCATGATGATTTTCGCACGCTTCCACAGGCTGGGGAAGTAATGAAGCCGGAGACATCCATTGAACAGCTCGTGGACCAAATATACCGCCGAGGAGAAAGCATCTCCTTAAATAGTGTCTGGCATGGTCTATTCTCCATGGCCAATCGGAATCAAGAATGATGAGCTGGCTTCTCATTGGTCCGCGCGATACACCTGAAGCGGCCAAAAAGCTATAAATAGAGGATTCGTAGCCGTAACTCACTGTTGCTTGTTCCCAGTACATTGGGGACGTGTTCGGCGTACATCTATTCGAACAAGTTTTGCTACTGAAGATGGCCACCGGTGGTGCGGCCGAAACGTATAGCGCCAATGCATCAAGCAATCGACCACGGCCTCTCAGCCCGGAAGTTTTATCCAATCATATTGACACCGGCCGTGAAAGCCTACGTACTAAAATTAAGAACCTCTACGGGGAGGAGGTTTTGAAGAAAATTAAAAAGTTGGAGACGTTACGGAAGAAGAAAGCCAGTCTGCTGTGTTCCTTGGCCTTTTTACTTCGATGTAGAGACTCGGGAACCGTTCCCAGGTTCCTACGACAAAGACATATTTTTAACACGCCACAGGCCAATAGGATTTATAGAAGAACTGAAAATGCCATGCTGCGTGAGCGCATACACCATACGAGGAAAGAGTTGGCACTTAATGACCAAGAACTGTTAAAACTGCATTTACATCTTAGCAGTTCCCTCCAACAACATGATTGGGAGATGTTGGATGGGCTTACATATAATGCCTTCGAGTCGTGTTATGCCAGTACCAGCCAGAGACAGCGTGACAAATTCGAGCGGTTTGGTTCCCAGAACATCGGGGGAAGAGGATTAGATCGTGACAGGATGGACAGGATGGTTGTAAATCTATCGAACCGCCAGCTAACACCACATGAGACCTCGGTGTTAGCCAAAGGTGAGAAGTTTGCAGTTACCCCGAAGACAGTACCGGTGGAGGAAATAGTTGCGAGCGTGGAGGCAGGCATCCGAGGACTACCCCGAGACCAGGCAGATGAAATCAGATTGGAAGCTTCTAGGGCCCTTAGAAGGGCCGCTCCGCCAAAATGCAATCTTTTGTCGGCGGAGTTGCGAGCCTTGAGAGAATTGAAGAGGGATGACTCCATCGTCATTGTGCCGGCGGATAAGGGGAGCGCCACTGTGGTCTTGAACACCGAAGACTACCAGCGGAAGATTGAAGGTTTGTTAGATCCAGCCACGTATCGGAGGCTGAACAAAGATCCGACAACTACAGTTCTAAGAAAAACGGATTCTTTGGTTAAGCAATCTTCTCTGGCGCCTGATGTGAAGACGGCCGTCCGGTGTTCGGAGGCCCTTCCCCTTCGTCTCTATGGTTTACCGAAGATCCATAAGGAAGACGTTCCGCTACGGCCCATCGTCAGTGCTATTGGCTCGCCTACTTACAGCTTGGCAAAGCACCTCACGGGATTGCTCAAGCCGCACATCGGGCAGACGGATTCGTTCGTCCGGGACTCTTCTGATTTTCTCCGGAGGATCCGGGAGCTGCTGCTGGAGCCTGGCGATGTTCTCGTCAGTTTTGATGTGGTCTCTCTTTTCACCATGGTTCCCGTTCAGGAGGTCTTGGGGTATTTGGGTGACCTGTTCTCGGCGGACATCACTGCTTTGTTCCGGCAGGTCCTAACAACGACCTACTTCCAGTGGAATGGCGGCTTCTATGAACAGTTGGATGGCGTCGCGATGGGAAGTCCTCTCAGCCCTGTGGTTGCAAATTTCTATATGGAAAAATTTGAAGAGTTGGCAATTTCATCTGCGCCTCTCAAGCCGAAGTGTTGGTTACGGTATGTGGACGACACTTTTGTGGTCTGGAGCCATGGGGACGAAGAGTTGGAGCGATTCCTTGGACATCTGAATGCTGTGCACCCGCGCATACAGTTTACGATGGAGCGTGAGAGGGATGAACAATTGGCTTTTCTGGATGTGTTGGTCCTGAAAAGGACCGATGGCAGCTTGGGACATAAAGTTTATAGGAAGCCAACGCACACCGACAGATATCTGCACAAAGCCTCCAATCATCATCCTAGGCAGAAGAGGGCGGTGCTGAAGACTCTGGTAGACCGGGCAAAAAGAATCTGTGAGCCCCAGTATCTCGAAGATGAGTTTCGGCATCTCGAGGAAGCACTGCAGTCCAACGGCTATTCTGCTGCGGAGGTTAGGAGAGCTGCCCGGCCGAGAAGATCTGGTAGGCTGGACGAGTCGGTGTCGCCTGAGGTTGTTGGCTCTGCTGTCTTGCCCTACATCCGTGGCGTGACTGACCGCATCGGGAAGTTGCTGAGTAAGCGGGGCGTCAGGACGATCTTCAAGCCAACCAAAAAGATCCAACAGTTCCTGCGACCGGTGAAAGACGCCAGGGATCCACTCTCGTCGTGCGGGGTGTACAGTATTCCTTGTACGTGTGGCCAGGTCTACATAGGCACCACGAAACGTAGTGTCCGGACGCGCCTCTCTGAACACCGGAGATACTGCCGTCTGGGCCAGCCGGAAAAGTCCGCAGTTGCTGAACACGCTCTTTCCCACGACGATCACCGGGTGATGTTTGATGAAGCCCGCGTGTTGTCTTCTGTCCGGGGTTACTTCACTCGCCTGCATCTGGAGTCCATCCATATTCATAAGAATGCGTCTGTCGCTATGAACCGCCGAGGAGAAAGCATCTCCATAAATTGTGTCTGGCATGGTCTATTCTCCATGGCCAATCAGAATCAAGAATGATGAGCTGGCTTCTCATTGGTCCGCGCGATACACCTGAAGCGGCCAAAAAGCTATAAATAGAGGATTCGTAGCCGTAACTCACTGTTGCTTGTTCCCAGTACATTGGGGACGTGTTCGGCGTACATCTATTTGAACAAGTTTTGCTACTGAAGATGGCCACCGGTGGTGCGGCCGAAACGTATCAATGCATCAAGCAATCGACCACGGCCTCTCAACCCGGAAGTTTTATCCAATCATAAATGAATGCATGATTGCTTTACGGCAAGACATGCAAATATTATGTAATAACATCTTATAAATGAGACCACCAAAAAACATGCAATATACCCCATAACATCAAATGAAAATGTGTAAGACATAGTATGCCACACAAATTTACATACAATACAAACATTAAGATACCACCAAAACTGTGATAATTAGAAGCGTGCAATGACGCAAAATTGACAAGAAAAGTATTGTGATGATTCATCACGATTGTGTTGACCAAATGGTCGTAATAAGTAGTAAGCCAGTGGCTGAATAAAGTAGAATTGTGCTAAGTAATCATAATGTCAAATCTCGTCTCGCGCTAGCAACAGACATAATTTATGTATGGGTCTCCGCAAAACACCCGTTGGCGTGCGAATGTCCACGACACGAACCAAGTTATCTGGGCCGGGAAATGTGGCGATGATTACGCCAAATTTCCAGGCTAATGGAGGCAAGTTATCCTCAATAAGCAAAACTAAGTCACCAATGGAAACATTATCTTTGGCAAACTTCCACTTGTGACGCTGTTGCAACTGGTGCAAATAATCGCGAGAACACGCCTTCCAAATGCCCTGGACAAACCTCTGAAGGAGTTGCCAGCGCCCAAGACGAGAAACAGGAACGTGAGAGAGGTCTGGGTCCGGAATCGCTGTTAAGGGCGCGCAAATAAAAAAATGGCCAGGTGTAAGAGGCACCGGGTCGTTAACATCCGATGAGATAGCAAATAAAGGTCGAGAGTTCAGACATGCCTCTATCTGGGACAAAACGGTCGTGAACTCTTCGAAGTTTAGTATAGATTTGCCTACCACGCGGCGCAGATGAAATTTCAAACTCTTTATGCCGCTCTCCCAAAGGCCACCGAAATGAGGTGAGGAGGGCGGAATAAATGACCATGATATCCCCTGAGAGGATGTGAATAACTTAATCGAGGAGATGGCATCCTTATTGTGCCAAAAGTTGTAAATGTCATGTAAGATGGTGCGGGCCTTCCTGAAATTTGTACCATTGTCGGAGTACAGCTGACTGGGTATACCCCGACGTGCCATGAAACGACGTAAACAGCTATAAATGCGCTGGCCGTACGGTCAGACACCAATTCCAAGTGAATAGCCCTAGTCGCTAAGCAAACAAACAAAGATACGTATGCCTTAGTAAGAGTTCTAGTCTTCTGCCCGCCATGACGAATCATGAAGGGACCACCATAATCAACCGCGCAAAATAGAAACGGCCTTGAAGGAGTGACTCTAGGGAATGGCAAAATACCAAGTCTCTGAACCTGCTGTGTGGCACTAAACCTGATACACTTGAGACACTTACGAATAATGGAACGGATGACTAGCCGGGCATTAACAATCCACCAACGTTGACGCAGTGAATGATGCACGAGTTGAGCACCAGCGTGAAGTAAACGAATGTGTTCACGTTCGATGATAAGGCGTGTAATATTCGCCGATGGGGGTAATACAATTGGATGTTTCGAATCGTAGGGTAACTGGGAATGCTGCAATCGTCCGCCCACGCGTATCACTCCAGAGTCGTCAAGAAACGGGTCGAGAGAAACCAACTTGCTCCTAATGGAAACAGAAGATCCGTTCCGAAGACAACTAATTTCGGTTGGGAAGTGGATCGACTGAGATTGTTTTATGAAGAAGTTGAGAGACTGATGAATTTCTCCAGGGGTCAGATCGCCCGAAAGTTTGTCCGCAGATGAGTGCCTAATATTTCTGATGAAACGAAAACAGTAAGCGTATACACGTGTCAGCCGGTGCAACGAGGAAAAGTCCAACGATAAGTCAACAGCCAGGGTAGACATTAGCGACCGGTTATGTGTAGTTTTCTCTTCCGCGGTGACTTCAGAGGACGACTGAGTGGCCGGTACGAAGGATGGGAAGGGATTGGACTCTGACGATTGAGACAGACAGCTAGGACCGTGCCACCAAAGCGAGCAATCGCGCAAAACGTCAGGGAAACACCCCCTAGATATAACGTCAGCAGGATTGCGTCGCGAATCAATGTGATGCCAGGTATAAGTTTGCGTACGACGCTGAATTTCAGCAACTCGATTAGCGACGTATGTTTTCCAACGCGTAGATTGCGCATGAATCCAGTAAAGAGCCACCATAGAATCAGAATACAAATGTACATTATCAATAAACGAATAAAGAGCAGGAATAACCTTAGATACGAGTCGCGATAATAACAAGCAAGCGCAGAGCTCGATGCGAGGTAATGACACCTGGCGTATGGGAGCCACGCGAGATTTGGAGCACAAGAGGCGACAGGAAGCAGTAGAATCTTGATAAATGACTCGGATATATATGCAAAAGCCAAACCATCTCTCTGAAGCATCCGAAAAACCATGCAACTGAACTGAAACCGCCTCATGAATGCAACGAATGGATCGCGGGACCACTATTTTACCAATCATAATCAATTTGTTACACAAAGAATGCCAATCCGAAAGTGACTGACCGGAAATCGGTTCATCCCAAACAAGCTTGCAAAGACAAAGTAAGTATATGAGTATATAAATGTACACATATAAGTATATGTAGTAAGTGTTTGACGCTACTAAATTGATAGCGCCATGATCGATGAGTGTCATGTGCCCAAGATCCATGTATTCCCTGATAAAGTCCGCGTAGTCGCGAGCGAGCTTGACATCGCGCCTAAATCGACGCTCTAAGCCTAAGAATCTTGATTCGGCACTTGTGTAAGATTCCCCCAAGTGGGGATTATCAGACTTGAATGGGAGCGACACTATAAATCTACCCTCGTGGTTGCGCTGAGTAGGGCGCACAAAATGCTCTTCGCAAGCCGACTCGCTATCAGGGGTATCGTCAGGGATTGTTTCTGCCTCCCAAAATCTCTCGAGAGATTGCAGAATTTGACTGTTATTGTTCCTTGCCAGGAACGAAACAGCAGGACCCTCGGTGTGGCAGTGCTTGGGCAGATTGCCAGCCAGAATGTAACCCAGTTTTGTTTCCTGAATGATAGGGAAATTGGGTCCGCGTGTGTATTTATTGGCTAATATTAAATCCAGATAAAATTGTGCCCCTAATAGTATGTCGATCTGTGAAGATATATTAAAATCTGGGTCGGCCAGAAAAATTTTATTTGGAATGTGGAACCGGTTGATATCAAACGAGATTGAAGGCAGATTGTGAGTTAAGTTAGATAAGACGGCACATTTCGCCTCGAAACTATGTCTCTGATAGCGAGAAATAATACGTATAGAAGCAATGTCAGTAGCGCAACACGCTGTGTTGTTTATTCCTGTGATTGGAATATTAGATCTGGTTAATTTAAGGTGTAACCTTTTCGCAAATGATTTCGTACAGAAATTGATCTGGGAACCGGCGTCTAGAAGCGCTCTAGCTTTATGCCTGTTGCCAGCCTGATCGACGACATATACAACCGCTGTGGATAAAAGAACATTTTTTTTGCACTGTAATTTAAATGAGCGATAATTGCTGCTGGCAACTGTTGATTTCGGCACGTAATTTGCGTGCAGCAATGTGTGGTGTCCTTTTGAACAAATTTTACAGACCTGTTTACTCTTAGAGTTAGCTATCAAATGACCTCCTCTAAGGCAGTTGATACAACATTTATGATTTGCAACCAATTGCCCCCGCTCAACGGCACTTAATATACGAAAATTATTACACATGTAAAGCGGGTGGTCAGATTTACAACACACGCATGAATAATGCTTTGCCGCTGCGTGACAGTTTTTAAAGGTATTGCAGCCAGCAGTATTTCTTAAGCTACATTTCTCAAATTTATTGTTGGGTTTTACGCTAAGTTTGTTGAATTGCTGTCCGGGTTCAATAGGCATTGTATTTTCTAAAAGCTGTCTGCGTAAGTTTAAAAAATGCGTAAAGTCTTGAAAGCTAGGCAAGTTGTCAGGGTCTATTGACTCCTTCCAAAGTTTTAAAGTAATAGGGTCAAGTTTGGTGGAGAGCAACTGTATGGTAATAAATTCAAATGAATTCACTGACAGCTTCATTGCCGCCAGTGAATTAACGGAAGACGTTATTGTATTCGTAAACTCCGCCAAGCTTTGGACTGAGTCCTTTATTGTGGACTTAACCTGAAGCAGGTTTTGTACATAGTATTTGGCTAATATAAATGGGTTGTTATACCTTGCGGACAGCAAGTTCAACGCTATTACATAATTTTCTTGACAAATGGGTAATGATTTAATTAAATCTAATGGTTCACACTTCACAGAGGAATGCAAATAATGCAGTTTTTGCACTGGTGTTAAATCGGATCTTGAATGCACTAGATCATTGAAAATTGAATAAAAATGTTGCCACTCAAGTATGTTGCCTGAGAAGCAGGGCAAACTTATCGGCTTTAAATGCATAGGCGTCGATAATACGGGAGGCACAGTCCGAGTATTAAAAGTGTCAAGAAGTTGTAAAATGTTTGCCTCAGTTGAGTATATCTTTTCTTCAACCTCAACTCGGTCTGCCTGAGCAACGCTCGTGTCTTTACTGATAAGCTCTATCTCAGACTGTACCTCGTCGTACTTCGAGGCCAAGCTTTTGAGACTTTCCAGTTTTACAGTTAGAAAATGTTTTGTACTTTGATTTATGTCAAATGAATTTACCGCGGATTGTATCCGCACTATCGCGGACTTTAATCCGCCTCTCTTTCTGGTCAGCACCTTAAGGCCTTCTTCAGACATTTTACGCACCTTTTTACTGTTGTTGGTGGTACCTTGCTGTTGATGTCCTGCAGCGTCGGCTCCTTGGTGAAGATGGTGAACAGCTGGCAGAGATGACCACTTTGAGTAAGCACTGCAGCCGGCAGGAACTTGCTACTACGTTGTCCGAAGATGACGAGCGAAATAGCGACGCAAATCACGCCACGGTCGCATTACCTGACGTGCTAATTCGCCCGTGATGGCCAGAAACAGATGTAAAAAATATTAAATGGAAATCCAGGTCCGGAGTGACCAAAAAATGGTTGATGCGCACCGTGAGGACTAAAATGTTGATTAGAATCCAGGCACGGTGGACCAAAAAATGGTTGATGTCCGGTCCACGTGGACCGAAGTGTTGAATGAAAATAATGATCCAGCAAGTGTGGACAAGAAGAGTTAATGAATTGGGCCCAAGTGGGCTAAATGTATGCTTCTTGAGTTAAAATATTCTGTCGGCTGGTCTTCCATAGTAGTTGAAAATGATATGTAATAAATGCATTGATTCTGCAGGAAGAAAATGACAAGAAGTGGACTGTATACGAATAATTTTAATATCTGAATTAGTTACATTACAGCTGTATTAATTTGAAATGAGGTTGGCTAATACTGCATTTTGCTAAGTATTATAAATTTTGAATTGAAATGAAGTTATGGCGCTAGTTGGCCATAAACGAGAATATAAGGGCCTAAAGCCTACATTTAATGTCGAGAATAAGTGACAGCGGAAGCTGGGCTCGGCTCGGTATGACCGCCGCGAGCGTTTGATACGCACTGTGCAAAGTACAAACACGCGAATTTTGAGGCGAGGTAGTAAGCAGATTAGCCAACCTAGAAAACAAAATCATCGCGCTACCGTACATAAGCTGCCCGTCAAAAATCAAAAAGATTTTTTAACACATTTTTTTAATAAATTATAATACATTTACAATTTAATTTAAAAGAGTACAGTTCTTACTAACGATGGTTGGCTTCAAGGCTGAGCTGAACCTTGAGTCATGAGATTAGATAACGGCAATCTGCCACTAGTTTAGAGATAAGCATGCATAAGATAAGCCTGTAGATAGGCGGTTGTAGGCCAAGGTTGGCGAACAGCTGTTTCATGTACGAATAAAGTCTGGTTGACAATATTACTGACACAAGTGTGTGCAGTCTATAACATTATAAAACATGAAATAAAAATACATAATTATACAATGTTTAATGCATGATCGGAAGCTCATCACATGATGGACCGATCGCTGGTAGCCCTATGCAAGTCATAGACGGCTACTTTAGAATTAATTGAGGCCCGTAGACCTGTACAGAGAGTTCATTACATGAACAAAATTGTTGTTGAACATGTTGCAGTTACAGGTTCTATTGTATATTCAGCAGGGCGGCATGTATTGACCTAGACATGCTATTCCTGAAGTTTCAGGAATTTACAATATAATAACGTATGAACAAGATAGATGCTGAATGCGAGCCCCAGATATGACATGTATGTCATAATTTTAAGTAAAAGAATTGTGCATGCTTACTTAAAAAAATGAATAAAATATAAAGTACAATATACAATAAATTTAGACGTGGCAGTTACATACGGCAGACGCTAACAATAGCCTTTTGCATAGACATAATTTATGCGAATACAGTAACAATAATTTGAATAATTACAAGATAAATAGAATAATTACAAGATAAATAATTGCAACGTCAAATAACAATACAATACTGAAATTACAGAAACAATTTAGCAATTTAAAGACATTCACAGGATAGTACATATTTATCAGCAACAATATAAAGAAATGAATGCATTTTAGTACGTAGGCTTTCACGGCCGGTGTCAAATATGATTGGATAAAACTTCCGGGCTGAGAGGCCGTGGTCGATTGCTTGATGCATTGGCGCTATACGTTTCAGCCGCACCACCGGTGGCCATCTTCAGTTGCAAAACTTGTTCGAATAGATGTACGCCGAACACGTCCCCAATGTACTGGGAACAAGCAACAGTGAGTTACGGCTACGAATCCTCTATTTATAGCTTTTTGGCCGCTTCAGGTGTATCGCGCGGACCAATGAGAAGCCAGCTCATCATTCTTGATTCTGATTGGCCATGGAGAATAGACCATGCCAGACACTATTTAAGGAGATGCTTTCTCCTCGGCGGTTCATAGCGACAGACGCATTCTTATGAATATGGATGGACTCCAGATGCAGGCGAGTGAAGTAACCCCGGACAGAAGACAACACGCGGGCTTCATCAAACATCACCCGGTGATCGTCGTGGGAAAGAGCGTGTTCAGCAACTGCGGACTTTTCCGGCTGGCCCAGACGGCAGTATCTCCGGTGTTCAGAGAGGCGCGTCCGGACACTACGTTTCGTGGTGCCTATGTAGACCTGGCCACACGTACAAGGAATACTGTACACCCCGCACGACGAGAGTGGATCCCTGGCGTCTTTCACCGGTCGCAGGAACTGTTGGATCTTTTTGGTTGGCTTGAAGATCGTCCTGACGCCCCGCTTACTCAGCAACTTCCCGATGCGGTCAGTCACGCCACGGATGTAGGGCAAGACAGCAGAGCCAACAACCTCAGGCGACACCGACTCGTCCAGCCTACCAGATCTTCTCGGCCGGGCAGCTCTCCTAACCTCCGCAGCAGAATAGCCGTTGGACTGCAGTGCTTCCTCGAGATGCCGAAACTCATCTTCGAGATACTGAGGCTCACAGATTCTTTTTGCCCGGTCTACCAGAGTCTTCAGCACCGCCCTCTTCTGCCTAGGATGATGATTGGAGGCTTTGTGCAGATATCTGTCGGTGTGCGTTGGCTTCCTATAAACTTTATGTCCCAAGCTGCCATCGGTCCTTTTCAGGACCAACACATCCAGAAAAGCCAATTGTTCATCCCTCTCACGCTCCATCGTAAACTGTATGCGCGGGTGCACAGCATTCAGATGTCCAAGGAATCGCTCCAACTCTTCGTCCCCATGGCTCCAGACCACAAAAGTGTCGTCCACATACCGTAACCAACACTTCGGCTTGAGAGGCGCAGATGAAATTGCCAACTCTTCAAATTTTTCCATATAGAAATTTGCAACCACAGGGCTGAGAGGACTTCCCATCGCGACGCCATCCAACTGTTCATAGAAGCCGCCATTCCACTGGAAGTAGGTCGTTGTTAGGACCTGCCGGAACAAAGCAGTGATGTCCGCCGAGAACAGGTCACCCAAATACCCCAAGACCTCCTGAACGGGAACCATGGTGAAAAGAGAGACCACATCAAAACTGACGAGAACATCGCCAGGCTCCAGCAGCAGCTCCCGGATCCTCCGGAGAAAATCAGAAGAGTCCCGGACGAACGAATCCGTCTGCCCGATGTGCGGCTTGAGCAATCCCGTGAGGTGCTTTGCCAAGCTGTAAGTAGGCGAGCCAATAGCACTGACGATGGGCCGTAGCGGAACGTCTTCCTTATGGATCTTCGGTAAACCATAGAGACGAGGGGGAAGGGCCTCCGAACACCGGACGGCCGTCTTCACATCAGGCGCCAGAGAAGATTGCTTAACCAAAGAATCCGTTTTTCTTAGAACTGTAGTTGTCGGATCTTTGTTCAGCCTCCGATACGTGGCTGGATCTAACAAACCTTCAATCTTCCGCTGGTAGTCTTCGGTGTTCAAGACCACAGTGGCGCTCCCCTTATCCGCCGGCACAATGACGATGGAGTCATCCCTCTTCAATTCTCTCAAGGCTCGCAACTCCGCCGACAAAAGATTGCATTTTGGCGGAGCGGCCCTTCTAAGGGCCCTAGAAGCTTCCAATCTGATTTCATCTGCCTGGTCTCGGGGTAGTCCTCGGATGCCTGCCTCCACGCTCGCAACTATTTCCTCCACCGGTACTGTCTTCGGGGTAACTGCAAACTTCTCACCTTTGGCTAACACCGAGGACTCATGTGGTGTTAGCTGGCGGTTCGATAGATTTACAACCATCCTGTCCATCCTGTCACGATCTAATCCTCTTCCCCCGATGTTCTGGAAACCCGATGTTTGGTTCCCAGAACATCGGGGGAAGAGGATTAGATCGTGACAGGATGGACAGGATGGTTGTAAATCTATCGAACCGCCAGCTAACACCACATGAGACCTCGGTGTTAGCCAAAGGTGAGAAGTTTGCAGTTACCCCGAAGACAGTACCGGTGGAGGAAATAGTTGCGAGCGTGGAGGCAGGCATCCGAGGACTACCCCGAGACCAGGCAGATGAAATCAGATTGGAAGCTTCTAGGGCCCTTAGAAGGGCCGCTCCGCCAAAATGCAATCTTTTGTCGGCGGAGTTGCGAGCCTTGAGAGAATTGAAGAGGGATGACTCCATCGTCATTGTGCCGGCGGATAAGGGGAGCGCCACTGTGGTCTTGAACACCGAAGACTACCAGCGGAAGATTGAAGGTTTGTTAGATCCAGCCACGTATCGGAGGCTGAACAAAGATCCGACAACTACAGTTCTAAGAAAAACGGATTCTTTGGTTAAGCAATCTTCTCTGGCGCCTGATGTGAAGACGGCCGTCCGGTGTTCGGAGGCCCTTCCCCCTCGTCTCTATGGTTTACCGAAGATCCATAAGGAAGACGTTCCGCTACGGCCCATCGTCAGTGCTATTGGCTCGCCTACTTACAGCTTGGCAAAGCACCTCACGGGATTGCTCAAGCCGCACATCGGGCAGACGGATTCGTTCGTCCGGGACTCTTCTGATTTTCTCCGGAGGATCCGGGAGCTGCTGCTGGAGCCTGGCGATGTTCTCGTCAGTTTTGATGTGGTCTCTCTTTTCACCATGGTTCCCGTTCAGGAGGTCTTGGGGTATTTGGGTGACCTGTTCTCGGCGGACATCACTGCTTTGTTCCGGCAGGTCCTAACAACGACCTACTTCCAGTGGAATGGCGGCTTCTATGAACAGTTGGATGGCGTCGCGATGGGAAGTCCTCTCAGCCCTGTGGTTGCAAATTTCTATATGGAAAAATTTGAAGAGTTGGCAATTTCATCTGCGCCTCTCAAGCCGAAGTGTTGGTTACGGTATGTGGACGACACTTTTGTGGTCTGGAGCCATGGGGACGAAGAGTTGGAGCGATTCCTTGGACATCTGAATGCTGTGCACCCGCGCATACAGTTTACGATGGAGCGCGAGAGGGATGAACAATTGGCTTTTCTGGATGTGTTGGTCCTGAAAAGGACCGATGGCAGCTTGGGACATAAAGTTTATAGGAAGCCAACGCACACCGACAGATATCTGCACAAAGCCTCCAATCACCATCCTAGGCAGAAGAGGGCGGTGCTGAAGACTCTGGTAGACCGGGCAAAAAGAATCTGTGAGCCCCAGTATCTCGAAGATGAGTTTCGGCATCTCGAGGAAGCACTGCAGTCCAACGGCTATTCTGCTGCGGAGGTTAGGAGAGCTGCCCGGCCGAGAAGATCTGGTAGGCTGGACGAGTCGGTGTCGCCTGAGGTTGTTGGCTCTGCTGTCTTGCCCTACATCCGTGGCGTAACTGACCGCATCGGGAAGTTGCTGACTAAGCGGGGCGTCAGGACGATCTTCAAGCCAACCAAAAAGATCCAAAGGTTCCTGCGACCGGTGAAAGACGCCAGGGATCCACTCTCGTCGTGCGGGGTGTACAGTATTCCTTGTACGTGTGGCCAGGTCTACATAGGCACCACGAAACGTAGTGTCCGGACGCGCCTCTCTGAACACCGGAGATACTGCCGTCTGGGCCAGCCGGAAAAGTCCGCAGTTGCTGAACACGCTCTTTCCCACGACGATCACCGGGTGATGTTTGATGAAGCCCGCGTGTTGTCTTCTGTCCGGGGTTACTTCACTCGCCTGCATCTGGAGTCCATCCATATTCATAAGAATGCGTCTGTCGCTATGAACCGCCGACCAAGATCAGAGCTGTTGTGTTGCGCGTCGTGAGACGACCCAATGGTATCCTAGTACCGAGCCTCCTATGAGGGGCTCCTGCCTAGTGGTCCTGTCCAGACGGAATATTGATTAATTTAATTTTTTAATGGTCGTTACAACGACATGCTCGTACTAGGTCGACTAGTACAGTATTTGTCGAGGCCGTTTCCAAGATTCACCTGGACGTATTCGGTACTTGCCAAGGCCAGCTATGAGTGGGTTTGTCTGGGTCCTCGCAGCTCGGACGTAAAATTTGCGTGCAAGTCGCCTTGCGGTGTCATCCAAGGAGCGGACACCGAGTCCTCTTCTCAGGAGACGAGAAGAAAACCGATAGGGGACTTTGGCCGCTAGCCGAAGCCCTCTATCGAGAACGCTTTGCAACCTTCTTTTATGAACGGTTGCGAGGTAACCCCAGACGGGAAGAGCGTAGGTAATGATCGGCAACAGGTACGCGTTGACGATCAACTTACCCAGCTTGCGGGTCATAGCCTTGTTGGCAAGTATTGGAAACAGTTGCGCGAGACGAGCGGACGCTTTCTTTCGCATCGTCTCAGCGTGGGTACGCCAGGTGAGCCGACGATCAAGGTGGACACCGAGGTACTTAACTTCCCTCGACCAGGGCAGGTACGTTCTACCGAGTCTCACTCGGCCTCGTGGTTCTTTCCGGCGCTTCGTGAATAGCACCGCGGAGCTCTTGGTTTCGTTGACGGCAAAATAAACCGCCGAGTCAGAGTTGAACGGAGCAGCAGCTAGTCGTGCTCCGGTGGTCGCAGTGTCCGGGTGATACCCGATGAGTGCATGTTGCCTTGCTGTTACCTTGGCTAGCGATCTCGCGCTTTGAAAGGAATGGGACCTCCATCAATTTTATTTTGGAGGGACAGGATGTTATGATTTTACTTGGACCCTGGGACCTCGAAGAGACCCGTGACGGCAGAATGGGGGAGACCTCGAAGACCTTTCGCGTGAGAAGCAGGAATGACCCTCCCACAACGGGTAGGGCGCCCCTAGCCGCTCAGGAAAAGTCGCCGAGGGCTGCCAGGCGGCAATGTCGGCGCACGGGAGAGAGCATAGGAGGAGGCAGCGTCCACCAGAGGTGGCACTAGGCACACCTAGGGCGAGCGCAGACCCCCCTCTAGTCTGTCGCCGAGCGCCAGCACGGACATGAGAAAGAAGGAAGGAGGAGGAGCGTGAAAATACTCAAGGTCGGGGGGATGGGGCAGATGTTCTGTAAGTGCTTATGGGGGGTCGTCGAGCAACGCTCGGGGGCGTTTGTGTCGTCTAGGTGGTGGGCCGACATCTGTGCTTAGTCGACGGATGTGAGGATGGGTCGAGACATAGGCTCGGGAGAATAGTTTGAGGGCTAGGGACCGAACGAATTCGGTAAGTGAAGGAACCTTCAACCCTCGCCTGATGGCATCATTTCTGACAAACCAGGGAGAGTTGGAGATGTAGCGGAGGGTTCGGGATTGGAAAGCTTCCAAACGGGCGACAACGGATGGGCTGAGTAGTACCCAAAAGGCGGGGGCTGCGTAAGTCAGGATTGCCCTAAGAAAGAGCAAGTAGATGGTGAGTTTAGTGCGCACAGGCACTGAACCCCGATGAGAGAGAAAGGGAAATAGTTTGGCTCTGACGCCTCTGGCGCGCTGGAGACTCAGAGATACATGAGGTGCAAAGCTTAGGCGTCGGTCAAGAGTGACGCCCAAGTACTTTACAGTCCGTTTCCACTCGATTGGGCTCCCTTCAAGGGAGAGGGACTGGCAGCGGGAAGTTAATTTACGAGAAAAGGCGATCGCCTCGGATTTCTCCGCATTGACCGCCATCCTCCACTTCCTTAGCCAGTCCGGAAGTACGGCGAGCTGACGTTGCACCAGGCCAGCTGCGAAATCAAGACTCGCTGAGCTGGCGTGGTACATAGCGTCATCCGCATAGAGCGAGAGAGTGACTCCAGGCTGAACAGGCAGGTCGTTCGTGTACACGAGGTACAGAACGGGGCCAAGGACAGATCCCTGAGGTACGCCTGCGGCGACTGGTCGGACGGATGAGTACGACCCTTCGACGCATACCCTAAAGATACGATCGCACAAGTACGATCGGAGAAAATGAACGAATGAGGCAGGGAGGGGGGAGTGGGCCAGTTTGTAGAGAAGGCCTTCGTGCCAGACTCGATCGAAGGCCTTACTCACGTCGAGCAATACAGCGACGGAGGACAGATGCTTGTTGTAGGCGTCCGTCAAATGGGTAACAACCCGGACGAGTTGAAGGGTCGTCGAGTGCTCCCTGCGAAAGCCGAACTGCTCCTGCCGAATGAAACCATCCAGCAGAGGCGCGTACCGACCGTGCAGGAGGCGCTCGAGTACCTTCGATATGACTGGCAACAGTGAGATGGGTCGATGGTTTGAGGGGTCAATACGCAGCTTGCGAGGCTTGGGGATCATGATGATTTTCGCACGCTTCCACAGGCTGGGGAAGTAATGAAGCCGGAGACATCCATTGAACAGCTCGTGGACCAAATATACCGCCGAGGAGAAAGCATCTCCTTAAATAGTGTCTGGCATGGTCTATTCTCCATGGCCAATCGGAATCAAGAATGATGAGCTGGCTTCTCATTGGTCCGCGCGATACACCTGAAGCGGCCAAAAAGCTATAAATAGAGGATTCGTAGCCGTAACTCACTGTTGCTTGTTCCCAGTACATTGGGGACGTGTTCGGCGTACATCTATTCGAACAAGTTTTGCTACTGAAGATGGCCACCGGTGGTGCGGCCGAAACGTATAGCGCCAATGCATCAAGCAATCGACCACGGCCTCTCAGCCCGGAAGTTTTATCCAATCATATTGACACCGGCCGTGAAAGCCTACGTACTAAAATTAAGAACCTCTACGGGGAGGAGGTTTTGAAGAAAATTAAAAAGTTGGAGACGTTACGGAAGAAGAAAGCCAGTCTGCTGTGTTCCTTGGCCTTTTTACTTCGATGTAGAGACTCGGGAACCGTTCCCAGGTTCCTACGACAAAGACATATTTTTAACACGCCACAGGCCAATAGGATTTATAGAAGAACTGAAAATGCCATGCTGCGTGAGCGCATACACCATACGAGGAAAGAGTTGGCACTTAATGACCAAGAACTGTTAAAACTGCATTTACATCTTAGCAGTTCCCTCCAACAACATGATTGGGAGATGTTGGATGGGCTTACATATAATGCCTTCGAGTCGTGTTATGCCAGTACCAGCCAGAGACAGCGTGACAAATTCGAGCGGTTTGGTTCCCAGAACATCGGGGGAAGAGGATTAGATCGTGACAGGATGGACAGGATGGTTGTAAATCTATCGAACCGCCAGCTAACACCACATGAGACCTCGGTGTTAGCCAAAGGTGAGAAGTTTGCAGTTACCCCGAAGACAGTACCGGTGGAGGAAATAGTTGCGAGCGTGGAGGCAGGCATCCGAGGACTACCCCGAGACCAGGCAGATGAAATCAGATTGGAAGCTTCTAGGGCCCTTAGAAGGGCCGCTCCGCCAAAATGCAATCTTTTGTCGGCGGAGTTGCGAGCCTTGAGAGAATTGAAGAGGGATGACTCCATCGTCATTGTGCCGGCGGATAAGGGGAGCGCCACTGTGGTCTTGAACACCGAAGACTACCAGCGGAAGATTGAAGGTTTGTTAGATCCAGCCACGTATCGGAGGCTGAACAAAGATCCGACAACTACAGTTCTAAGAAAAACGGATTCTTTGGTTAAGCAATCTTCTCTGGCGCCTGATGTGAAGACGGCCGTCCGGTGTTCGGAGGCCCTTCCCCTTCGTCTCTATGGTTTACCGAAGATCCATAAGGAAGACGTTCCGCTACGGCCCATCGTCAGTGCTATTGGCTCGCCTACTTACAGCTTGGCAAAGCACCTCACGGGATTGCTCAAGCCGCACATCGGGCAGACGGATTCGTTCGTCCGGGACTCTTCTGATTTTCTCCGGAGGATCCGGGAGCTGCTGCTGGAGCCTGGCGATGTTCTCGTCAGTTTTGATGTGGTCTCTCTTTTCACCATGGTTCCCGTTCAGGAGGTCTTGGGGTATTTGGGTGACCTGTTCTCGGCGGACATCACTGCTTTGTTCCGGCAGGTCCTAACAACGACCTACTTCCAGTGGAATGGCGGCTTCTATGAACAGTTGGATGGCGTCGCGATGGGAAGTCCTCTCAGCCCTGTGGTTGCAAATTTCTATATGGAAAAATTTGAAGAGTTGGCAATTTCATCTGCGCCTCTCAAGCCGAAGTGTTGGTTACGGTATGTGGACGACACTTTTGTGGTCTGGAGCCATGGGGACGAAGAGTTGGAGCGATTCCTTGGACATCTGAATGCTGTGCACCCGCGCATACAGTTTACGATGGAGCGTGAGAGGGATGAACAATTGGCTTTTCTGGATGTGTTGGTCCTGAAAAGGACCGATGGCAGCTTGGGACATAAAGTTTATAGGAAGCCAACGCACACCGACAGATATCTGCACAAAGCCTCCAATCATCATCCTAGGCAGAAGAGGGCGGTGCTGAAGACTCTGGTAGACCGGGCAAAAAGAATCTGTGAGCCCCAGTATCTCGAAGATGAGTTTCGGCATCTCGAGGAAGCACTGCAGTCCAACGGCTATTCTGCTGCGGAGGTTAGGAGAGCTGCCCGGCCGAGAAGATCTGGTAGGCTGGACGAGTCGGTGTCGCCTGAGGTTGTTGGCTCTGCTGTCTTGCCCTACATCCGTGGCGTGACTGACGGCATCGGGAAGTTGCTGAGTAAGCGGGGCGTCAGGACGATCTTCAAGCCAACCAAAAAGATCCAACAGTTCCTGCGACCGGTGAAAGACGCCAGGGATCCACTCTCGTCGTGCGGGGTGTACAGTATTCCTTGTACGTGTGGCCAGGTCTACATAGGCACCACGAAACGTAGTGTCCGGACGCGCCTCTCTGAACACCGGAGATACTGCCGTCTGGGCCAGCCGGAAAAGTCCGCAGTTGCTGAACACGCTCTTTCCCACGACGATCACCGGGTGATGTTTGATGAAGCCCGCGTGTTGTCTTCTGTCCGGGGTTACTTCACTCGCCTGCATCTGGAGTCCATCCATATTCATAAGAATGCGTCTGTCGCTATGAACCGCCGAGGAGAAAGCATCTCCATAAATTGTGTCTGGCATGGTCTATTCTCCATGGCCAATCAGAATCAAGAATGATGAGCTGGCTTCTCATTGGTCCGCGCGATACACCTGAAGCGGCCAAAAAGCTATAAATAGAGGATTCGTAGCCGTAACTCACTGTTGCTTGTTCCCAGTACATTGGGGACGTGTTCGGCGTACATCTATTTGAACAAGTTTTGCTACTGAAGATGGCCACCGGTGGTGCGGCCGAAACGTATCAATGCATCAAGCAATCGACCACGGCCTCTCAACCCGGAAGTTTTATCCAATCATAAATGAATGCATGATTGCTTTACGGCAAGACATGCAAATATTATGTAATAACATCTTATAAATGAGACCACCAAAAAACATGCAATATACCCCATAACATCAAATGAAAATGTGTAAGACATAGTATGCCACACAAATTTACATACAATACAAACATTAAGATACCACCAAAACTGTGATAATTAGAAGCGTGCAATGACGCAAAATTGACAAGAAAAGTATTGTGATGATTCATCACGATTGTGTTGACCAAATGGTCGTAATAAGTAGTAAGCCAGTGGCTGAATAAAGTAGAATTGTGCTAAGTAATCATAATGTCAAATCTCGTCTCGCGCTGGCAACAGACATAATTTATGTATGGGTCTCCGCAAAACACCCGTTGGCGTGCGAATGTCCACGACACGAACCAAGTTATCTGGGCCGGGAAATGTGGCGATGATTACGCCAAATTTCCAGGCTAATGGAGGCAAGTTATCCTCAATAAGCAAAACTAAGTCACCAATGGAAACATTATCTTTGGCAAACTTCCACTTGTGACGCTGTTGCAACTGGTGCAAATAATCGCGAGAACACGCCTTCCAAATGCCCTGGACAAACCTCTGAAGGAGTTGCCAGCGCCCAAGACGAGAAACAGGAACGTGAGAGAGGTCTGGGTCCGGAATCGCTGTTAAGGGCGCGCAAATCAAAAAATGGCCAGGTGTAAGAGGCACCGGGTCGTTAACATCCGATGAGATAGCAAATAAAGGTCGAGAGTTCAGACATGCCTCTATCTGGGACAAAACGGTCGTGAACTCTTCGAAGTTTAGTATAGATTTGCCTACCACGCGGCGCAGATGAAATTTCAAACTCTTTATGCCGCTCTCCCAAAGGCCACCGAAATGAGGTGAGGAGGGCGGAATAAATGACCATGATATCCCCTGAGAGGATGTGAATAACTTAATCGAGGAGATGGCATCCTTATTGTGCCAAAAGTTGTAAATGTCATGTAAGATGGTGCGGGCCTTCCTGAAATTTGTACCATTGTCGGAGTACAGCTGACTGGGTATACCCCGACGTGCCATGAAACGACGTAAACAGCTATAAATGCGCTGGCCGTACGGTCAGACACCAATTCCAAGTGAATAGCCCTAGTCGCTAAGCAAACAAACAAAGATACGTATGCCTTAGTAAGAGTTCTAGACTTCTGCCCGCCATGACGAATCATGAAGGGACCACCATAATCAACCGCGCAAAATAGAAACGGCCTTGAAGGAGTGACTCTAGGGAATGGCAAAATACCAAGTCTCTGAACCTGCTGTGTGGCACTAAACCTGATACACTTGAGACACTTACGAATAATGGAACGGATGACTAGCCGGGCATTAACAATCCACCAACGTTGACGCAGTGAATGATGCACGAGTTGAGCACCAGCGTGAAGTAAACGAATGTGTTCACGTTCGATGATAAGGCGTGTAATATTCGCCGATGGGGGTAATACAATTGGATGTTTCGAATCGTAGGGTAACTGGGAATGCTGCAATCGTCCGCCCACGCGTATCACTCCAGAGTCGTCAAGAAACGGGTCGAGAGAAACCAACTTGCTCCTAATGGAAACAGAAGATCCGTTCCGAAGACAACTAATTTCGGTTGGGAAGTGGATCGACTGAGATTGTTTTATGAAGAAGTTGAGAGACTGATGAATTTCTCCAGGGGTCAGATCGCCCGAAAGTTTGTCCGCAGATGAGTGCCTAATATTTCTGATGAAACGAAAACAGTAAGCGTATACACGTGTCAGCCGGTGCAACGAGGAAAAGTCCAACGATAAGTCAACAGCCAGGGTAGACATTAGCGACCGGTTATGTGTAGTTTTCTCTTCCGCGGTGACTTCAGAGGACGACTGAGTGGCCGGTACGAAGGATGGGAAGGGATTGGACTCTGACGATTGAGACAGACAGCTAGGACCGTGCCACCAAAGCGAGCAATCGCGCAAAACGTCAGGGAAACACCCCCTAGATATAACGTCAGCAGGATTGCGTCGCGAATCAATGTGATGCCAGGTATAAGTTTGCGTACGACGCTGAATTTCAGCAACTCGATTAGCGACGTATGTTTTCCAACGCGTAGATTGCGCATGAATCCAGTAAAGAGCCACCATAGAATCAGAATACAAATGTACATTATCAATAAACGAATAAAGAGCAGGAATAACCTTAGATACGAGTCGCGATAATAACAAGCAAGCGCAGAGCTCGATGCGAGGTAATGACACCTGGCGTATGGGAGCCACGCGAGATTTGGAGCACAAGAGGCGACAGGAAGCAGTAGAATCTTGATAAATGACTCGGATATATATGCAACAGCCAAACCCTCTCTCTGAAGCATCCGAAAAACCATGCAACTGAACTGCAACCGCCTCATGAATGCAAAGAATGGATCGCGGGACCACTATTTTACCAATCATAATCAATTTGTTACACAAAGAATGCCAATCCGAAAGTGACTGACCGGAAATCGGTTCATCACAAACAAGCTTGCAAAGACAAAGTAAGTATATGAGTATATAAATGTACACATATAAGTATATGTAGTAAGTGTTTGACGCTACTAAATTGATAGCGCCATGATCGATGTGTGTCATGTGAACGAGATTCATGTATTCCCTGATAAAGTCCGCGTAGTCGCGAGCGAGCTTGACATCGCGCCTAAATCGACGCTCTAAGCCTAAGAATCTTGATTCGGCACTTGTGTAAGATTCCCCCAAGTGGGGATTATCAGACTTGAATGGGAGCGACACTATAAATCTACCCTCGTGGTTGCGCTGAGTAGGGCGCACAAAATGCTCTTCGCAAGCCGACTCGCTATCAGGGGTATCGTCAGGGATTGTTTCTGCCTCCCAAAATCTCTCGAGAGATTGCAGAATTTGACTGTCATTGTTCCTTGCCAGGAACGAAACAGCAGGACCCTCGGTGTGGCAGTGCTTGGGCAGATTGCCAGCCAGAATGTAACCCAGTTTTGTTTCCTGAATGATAGGGAAATTGGGTCCGCGTGTGTATTTATTGGCTAATATTAAATCCAGATAAAATTGTGCCCCTAATAGTATGTCGATCTGTGAAGATATATTAAAATCTGGGTCGGCCAGAAAAATTTTATTTGGAATGTGGAACCGGTTGATATCAAACGAGATTGAAGGCAGATTGTGAGTTAAGTTAGGTAAGACGGCACATTTCGCCTCGAAACTATGTCTCTGATAGCGAGAAATAATACGTATAGAAGCAATGTCAGTAGCGCAACACGCTGTGTTGTTTATTCCTGTGATTGGAATATTAGATCTGGTTAATTTAAGGTGTAACCTTTTCGCAAATGATTTCGTACAGAAATTGATCTGGGATCCGGCGTCTAGAAGCGCTCTAGCTTTATGCCTGTTGCCAGCCTGATCGACGACATATACAACCGCTGTGGATAAAAGAACATTGTTTTTGCACTGTAATTTAAATGAGCAATAATTGCTGCTGGCAGCTGTTGATTTCGGCACGTAATTTGCGTGCAGCAATGTGTGGTGTCCTTTTGAACAAATTTTACAGACCTGTTTACTCTTACAGTTAGCTATCAAATGACCTGCTCTAAGGCAGTTGATACAACATTTATGATTTGCAACCAATTGCCCCCGCTCAACGGCACTTAATATACGAAAATTATTACACATGTAAAGCGGGTGGTCAGATTTACAACACACGCATGAATAATGCTTTGCCGCTGCGTGACAGTTTTTAAAGGTATTGCTGCCAGCAGTATTTCTTAAGCTACATTTCTCAAATTTATTGTTGAGTTTTACGCTAAGTTTGTTGAATTGCTGTCCGGGTTCAATAGGCATTGTATTTTCTAAAAGCTGTCTGCGTAAGTTTAAAAAATGCGTAAAGTCTTGAAAGCTAGGCAAGTTGTCAGGGTCTATTGACTCCTTCCAAAGTTTTAAAGTAATAGGGTCAAGTTTGGTGGAGAGCAACTGTATGGTAATAAATTCAAATGAATTCACTGACAGCTTCATTGCCGCCAGTGAATTAACGGAAGACGTTATTGTATTCGTAAACTCCGCCAAGCTTTGGACTGAGTCCTTTATTGTGGACTTAACCTGAAGCAGGTTTTGTACATAGTATTTGGCTAATATAAATGGGTCGTTATACCTTGCGGACAGCAAGTTCAACGCTATTACATAATTTTCTTGACAAATGGGTAATGATTTAATTAAATCTAATGGTTCACACTTCACAGAGGAATGCAAATAATGCAGTTTTTGCACTGGTGTTAAATCGGATCTTGAATGCACTAGATCACTGAAAATTGAATAAAAATGTTGCCACTCAAGTATGTTGCCTGAGGAGCAGGGCAAACTTATCGGCTTTAAATGCATAGGCGTCGATAATACGGGAGGCACAGTCCGAGTATTAAAAGTGTCAAGAAGTTGTAAAATGTTTGCCTCAGTTGAGGATATCATTTCTTCAACCTCAACTCGGTCTGCCTGAGCAACGCTCGTGTCTTTACTGATAAGCTCTATCTCAGACTGTACCTCGTCGTACTTCGAGGCCAAGCTTTTGAGACTTTCCAGTCTTACAGTTAGAAAATGTTTTGTACTTTGATTTATGTCAAATGAATTTACCGCGGATTGTATCCGCACTATCGCGGACTTTAATCCGCCTCTCTTTCTGGTCAGCACCTTAAGGCCTTCTTCAGACATTTTACGCACCTTTTTACTGTTGTTGGTGGTACCTTGCTGTTGATGTCCTGCAGCGTCGGCTCCTTGGTGAAGATGGTGAACAGCTGGCAGAGATGACCACTTTGAGTAAGCACTGCAGCCGGCAGGAACTTGCTACTACGTTGTCCGAAGATGACGAGCGAAATGGCGACGCAAATCACGCCACGGTCGCATTAGCTGACGTGCTAATTCGCCCGTGATGGCCAGAAACAGATGTAAAACATATTAAATGGAAATCCAGGTCCGGAGTGACCAAAAAATGGTTGATGCGCACCGTGAGGACTAAAATGTTGATTAGAATCCAGGCACGGTGGACCAAAAAATGGTTGATGTCCGGTCCACGTGGACCGAAGTGTTGAATGAAAATAATGATCCAGCAAGTGTGGACAAGAAGAGTTAATGAATTGGGCCCAAGTGGGCTAAATGTATGCTTCTTGAGTTAAAATATTCTGTCGGCTGGTCTTCCATAGTAGTTGAAAATGATATGTAATAAATGCATTGATTCTGCAGGAAGAAAATGACAAGAAGTGGACTGTATACGAATAATTTTAATATCTGAATTAGTTACATTACAGCTGTATTAATTTGAAATGAGGTTGGCTAATACTGCATTTTGCTAAGTATTATAAATTTTGAATTGAAATGAAGTTATGGCGCTAGTTGGCCATAAACGAGAATATAAGGGCCTAAAGCCTACATTTAATGTCGAGAATAAGTGACAGCGAAAGCTGGGCTCGGCTCGGTATGACCGCCGCGAGCGTTTGATACGCACTGTGCAAAGTACAAACACGCGAATTTTGAGGCGAGGTAGTAAGCAGATTAGCCAACCTAGAAAACAAAATTATCGCGCTACCGTACATTTATGATCAATTCAGATTTGCTTCAAATTTTTATACTTTTGTAAAATTAAAGATTTTACAATTTAATAAAATTTATACAGGCTGTGCTGGCGCCTTAAGTTATAATTGTAGTTTCTTGCTATTATGGCAATTCCAGATTTTCTCTACCTTCATGTATGTATTTGATAAAATATGCAGGCGGTGCGCCAGGCTTTATAATTGTAATTTGTCTGTGATTATGTGATGTATAGGTATATATATTATATTATGTGTTTGAATTATGTGTTAAAATAATGAATAAGATTGATATATATATATATATATATATATATGTATATATATATATATATATATGTATATATATATGTTGTTGAATTATGTGAAGAAATGATATTTACATGTTATAATTTAAAATGATTTGTTGAAATATTCAATTGAAATTGAAATCGAGACTATTGTTATAATTGAACTTATAGGTGATATTGAAATTTTTCTGGATTATGATGTCTTAAACAAATAATGGGAAATTCTTGAATTATAATTAATATATATATGTATAACATGGATTATGGAAATTAAGAAAGTTTAATAAAAGTTGTTATCTTGTCTGTTAATAGAGAGTTTTAATTGCAAGTCCCGTCGCACTGGACCCAGCACATTTTTTGCTTCTATAGGCCTTCCGCCTAGTTTTAAATAACTAGTGGCCCCTTTTTCAAAAAAAAAAAAATAAATAAATTTTTTTTTTAGAAACCATAAACAAAAATTAGAAAGAGGGGTTACACTGTGTCAGTGCTAATAATAATAATACAGATACATTATAGTAAAATACAAAACGCTTTTCTAATCAGAACTTCCTTCTACAACTATGTTAACATTTAACAGTTAGCAAGTTAAAAATCTCTTCACATAATGATTTGTCCACTTCTGGAATGTACTGTTCCAATTTCTTGATGTCAATGAATTTATTAACATTGATAGCATGCCTCCTTCATGTGCATTTTGTATAGGAAGGACCATTGATACCAGCTGTTGAGTAGCTTGAGGATATTTTTTTCAATACATAGAAATAATAAAACATGACTACAATACCTGGCTTATGTTTGTCATATCGCCACAGATAATATTGTGGAACCACAAAATTTAATTTCTGTGATCTTTCACAGTTTTCCCCAATTATTTAATCGGTAAAACAATTTTCTGAAAAAGGTCGGCAACCAACCATTAAAATTCTTAGCAATATAAATATCTTAAAAAAATGTGTAAATTGATGGGTTTAAAATGAATCTTTTATTATTCTAACATATTGCATTTATAACACACTCTATCGATGTTTTACATTTTTTACTGAATGACACCAAGTATGCTACCGCATGGTAAGAATATACGGTAGTATTTGGTACTATTTCTTCTTTTCTTTTGCTCCATATCATTCTCAAGACTCACTTACTCAAGACTAACATTCTCTTCCATCATACATAATAAACAAAACCATAAAATCTTTGGTAAATAACGAACCTTCTAATTGATGTAATAAAAATACATCTAACAAAATAGTATAGAATACTCATCAGCAACGAAAATATTTTAAGTTATAACAGTTGATTTTTGATTTAGGTTTCATATTATTGTGGCTAGCAAATTTTAATAGGCTGTTTTATTTTGAAAAGATCAAGCATCGTGTTCTGATGTTAGGTATGAAAAAGCCATGAGTCCTGGACCCTTTCACCTGGACCTTTCTACCCTAATATTATTTTTATATTTGCAATATTTCACTATAGAGACATGGGACTCATGCCTTTGTCATACAAAATGACGTGATTAGAAGTATATAACAATAGTATATTAAAAACTCATTTAGGCCAAATGAAAAAATTTGACTCATAACCTTTTCATAATAACTGATTCAATTAAAACATATTATTTTCTGCATTATGTGTGAAGATTGTATGATTGCCATAGTAGTAGTGGTAGTAGTTACTGCCAGGAATATGGCTGTTGCTTCATTGTAATTCGCATTGACAAATTCTCGATAACTTCTCTTAGTCTTACATTATCTTGTAATTTAAGATACCTTGTGTGGTAATTGGTGATAATCTTGAGCAACAGTAGTAGTTTAAGCGTAAAGAAAACATTTCAAGAAAACGTTACTCTTTTTGCTCTGAGAATTATTATTGAAAATAAGTAAATATAACTGCATGTAAATCAAATAAAGTAATTGTATAATTTTCGTTAACTCTCCTGTGTGTCAATACTGATATTTGTATTATCGGTTTGATATCAGAATACGCCTGTTGGGTCGCTTGCTCTGGGACTAAGAACCCGTACCTATAATTTACAGATAATATTAAAGAAGTTTATTTGTTCTATGCAAATACGTAATTATTTATTACTTACGCAAGTAAGTAATTTATTATTTATTTATAATTATTATTTACGCAAACTTTCAATAATAAAAGTTTCAATAAAATAATAAATATATATATATAGGTTTATAAATATAATCTTAGGAAAACTTTAAGAAACAGTCACATTTAATAAATGATTTTATGTTTACAATAATTTTGTTCTATGAAATTTTGCAACCTAGATTTTAAGCGATGTTAAACCACAAAAGAAACGGACTATATGAGATGTAGTGTCAGTCTTAAAACGAACTTTGGTTCAAGTAAAGATGAAACTGTTTGATCTTTACGTGTATTTAGCCTATAACCAATTAAACGTAAGAATTATAGGCTATATCCTTGCGGCTAAATATTCCCAAGGATACACGCTGTTCAATCAATGAAAAATTCAAATTAACAGATATTTGTATAGTATTTGGTCTGTACCTTTGAGGGCTATAAACACATACGTTTTGCCAGTTATGAACAATTTCAAAGTTTCAGCAATTTAGAGATATTTTTATTATGCTTTAAGAAATCATGTCGGAGGGTATAACAATTATTATATCATCTACATAACCTACCCATTACTTTTCTGTTTCTATAAAACCAAATCTCACTATTATTATTAAAAATACTCATTTAAAATTTGATTTTAATGTCCGCTTCAATGATTTATGAACTGTGTTCTAATTTCTGAAATTTGCAAATTTCACAAATTTCTAAAAGTGTACGTAGTAAAAGTGTATTTCCAACAGTTGCTTTGTGTTTGAATCTTAAAAACTCGCATTGTGTTCACTTGACGCTAGTGGTAGATCTACAAGCGAAAGCTTCACACTAATTATTATAAAAATAATACCGTGATATCGTTTTTTAAGTAGCTAAGATATTACCTAAAATATACGCAAAATTTTTTTGGTACTTGTTTTTTTATGTAAACCACCTACTTATTGACATGTGTTCGGATAACTAACGGGATTCCACACAAAATACCTCTGTGGTTAACCTACAATATTATAACAAAAACAAACATGGATTTAATAAACAAACACTTGGTAAGTTCTACAGATGATTTTATTTTCCTGACAATTGTTTCAACAGTTACGGCAGCCTCAGAGGTTGGATTTCAATATGTACATCTGAAGCTGCACGTTTGGATTTAAAATCCAACTTGTTAAATTGTTATTAATAAAAAGTTCAAGTTTCGCTGAGGTTATTTTACTTCCAATTTTACGGAAAATTTACTTTCGACTAAATTTGTTTTATGGGGGAGGATTTCGTTGTTGGCAAGTTGTAGTGCCGACGTTGTTCACAATTTTCACGATAGATGGCGCCACCGACTATTATTTTGTAATTACTTCGTAATATTCCATTTTTTTTTGTTTTATAAATTAAAATTAAGCGACGCGGACAATTGCAAATATCGAAAAATTGTAGGTTGTGTTAAGTAACCGATGAAACGTCCGGTAATAACACACCGTGCGAACAGACAGGTCCGTCAAAGACCGAGTTCGCGTCGTCTTAAACTCGAGTTCCGAGATAGACACCCCATCAGCGCTCACTCACTTTCGTCTAATTAAATTCTTTATTTTGTAGATAGTCGGGCTCCTCAGCTGATCGCTACAGCAATTTTTGGGAAGCCGTCTTATAACGGCTACTAAGCTTGACTAAACTATTGAGATCCTATACTGCCAATGAATGGCAATCCGCGACTGTACTGACGACACAACTGCTCTGTGAAGCTGAGTTGTGAGAATCCCTCCCAGCCTGTTTAATATGCTGCCAGTACGCAGTTTTCAATGGTACACACAAAATGGGTTTACATTGTTAAATTTGAGAAGAACATAAATATTTTCTGTTTTAAAACCAAATTTATAAGAACAATATAAGTTACTTACTAACAAGACAATAAAGTATATCACGTGTTTTACATTTATCAGTTTTATTAGCAAACAATGAGGAACACCTTGATAAATTAATTTTAGAGTTTTCAATGGCAAGTACATCAAGATGCACTAAATATGTTGTTGGGTTCCTTATAAACATAAATAATTTTTAACCCTTAGATGTGCTGAAAAGTATATTTTAGCTGAGCAGTTTGTAGCATATATAAATAAATATTGTTACGTAATACGAAACATTTTCGTACATTTGATAGTGTCGTTCTATTATTCTCAGCTAGCCCTGCCGGTACGTGTTTCTGCCAAGGCTGCTTCCATTCGTTTATACTGTTCAAACTTCATGTAATACATTTCTGTTATATATTACAGTAGGTTTTTTGCAACATTTTATTTTGATGTTGATGATGATTATTTGTACTTAAGACTTTAAGTGGCATTAAGTTATATTTCTAGAAAATCTCATATCCTTTCATTACGTAAGTGATTCGCCGTTTCAAATGTGTCATTACCAGAACCGCTCTGCGTCTTATTTAAGTTTAAACTCATTACACTCACTCTAGTTTACGTATGGTACATAAGTGAATGTATTTAATTATTTTGAAGCGTCTGTCTCTTCTAGTCAGCAGTTTTATGATTGATTTGAAGTGGTCATCCGGCTACCCATATTCTGGGAAAATATTTTACCTCAACATAATTCCACAACACAAATATGATTCAAATATGCTAATCGAATCGTTGTCATTCTTACACTATTTTCCGTGTACTGTACCTTCCTGTACTCTATACTAGTGTATTAACTGAGCTTTGGTACCTCAGAATATGTCCTATCAAGCTATTTCTACTTCCTTAAAACAGTTTTCTTTACGCTTTTTCTCTCTTCAACTATCTGAAAGACGTCCCCCACTGTTCGCTTTGCTGTATCGCCTAATTTTCACATCCATATCTACCACCAAATTTTCGAAGCATTACCTTTCAGCCTCCTTTTTACAAGATTTCGCTACTGTAAAGACTCACACTTCTTGCTTACAGCATTAAATTTCGGTTTCAAACATTTAAACCCAAGTCTTTTGATCACCGACCGGTTACTTTTAGAGAGAGCTACCTTTGCTTGTGTAACGCCACTTTTACATTTTCACTGCTCCATCCGTCTTTGAAATTGTACTCCCTAAATATCAGAATTCAGTCACCTCTTGCACTTTGCATTTCCTATATTAATATTCACTTCATTTCTGTCTTCACTACCACGTCATTGTTTCATACCAATTTTTGTCTTAATTTTAATTCTCAATCTATTATAATCCTCCAATATCGTATCCACATACGCGTATTTTCATTCCTTCTCATTTTCTGCGAAAGGCGTTATATCGTCAAGAAATATGAATATCGCTACGCTCTCTCCTGAATGCTCGTTTAATGAATTTCGTTTAACTCCTGCATTGTTTCTTTAACGTACAAATTGAAAATTAACGGTGATAATCTGCATCCTTATCTCACGCTATGCCTACGTTTGCTTCCCTTCCCAAGATAATATTTATACAATCTGAAACTGATTCTTCTGTCCCACGTAGATCCTTTACCATCTCTTTTCATAAAATTAAAAATTATATCGCATTTATGTTGCCGCTAGTCTTTTATAATTCAACGAAAATCATGGTTGCAATCCCATCCGTTAAAAGTACCATACCGTCAACAACTAGCAACCAACGAATTTCCTTCAGCCTACACTAACAATTACCTCTCCATTTGAAATACTATTTATTATGTGTTACTTTATAACAGAACCACTTTCAACTTTACGACCTTACTCTTCGACATTGTTACTAGTTAATTTTATTAATCTTCTATCATATACACGGTATGTCACTAAAAAAAGGTCACTGTTGACCAGCAATTTTAGCTTGGAACCCACTAATACTATTGTTACGACGGTCTCACGGGTCGGCGTGATTTACAGTGGAAACAAATAACTGACGCCAATGAAGTCGCTAATTACAAAATTTAATTAGACCCAAACAACAATTAGAAATCAACAAAGACACTCTTATAAAATAATTTAAGATAAATTTGTCCAACACTCAACAGTATCACCTTAATACAGTTTTGTACTAAGTAAGACAATAATCGCTTTCCACTAATCACAGTAACAACTACTCCAATATCGTTGGTCTAAAACTGAACTGGGCCGCTTCGAAATCTAGTCAGCGGCGGTTCATCAGGGGAGGCAAGGAATGCTAAGCCTCCCCAATAAAAAATAGAAAAATATAACAAAATAAACAAATACTAAAAGGTTCTATTTTTTCTTATAACAGAACCTGTAGTCACACTTTGGAATTTGAAATCATCTGATTACATACAAAATAAACATTTAATCGCGCGTTACGAATAATAGTGCGGAATAGCAGAAGACTGAGGCAGGGATCTGAGTAACCGCCGTAGTACTCCTACGGTTACGTGAGAACTATGCCGGGCAGGTGTTTAGGGGACGCTAGTGCATCTGTAAACGTACTTGGGAGCCAATGAGGAAGTTAGCCACTCGGCACGGTTTAATGTGGTTTTTGTTACTTTTACGCAGTCTTTACGACCTCTTGTCCTTGTGCGTGTGTATTATTATCAATTATCTCTTCTTGGCCACTATCAAGATCTTCTTAGCTACATTGCTTCAATTTCAATTGAAAGGATAATCCTCTGCAAATTGAAAAATAGTCCGACATGGCACGATGATGTTATCGACAATTTTTCCAGTAAGAAGTTTGCCCGCTAACTGAATTTGCTGTAGGTGTACAAGTACATTCATCGCAGCTTACAAAAGTCGTTTAGTCATCAGTTTATTTTTTTTATAACATCTTCTCTTGTGTTATAACTTAGGGAACCTGCAATAATTGGATCTGCCAATTATACAGGCTGCCTTAGTTGTGACGAGCTGAAAATAAGCACAACAAATAAAACAATTCTTATAGCAGGATATTAGGAAGGGGAGACTGTTGATTTATGCACTCAGTTTACTCGGTACTCAGATGACATCTCTTTATTACATTTGGTGATTTAGTTCTCTATAGAAAGTTCTCAAACAATATAGTTTACTATATGATTATATATATGCTTTACAAAGGGCCCTCAAAATATGATGTAAATCTATTTTATTTATTCCACGGATCCGGAATTGAATATATTAACGAATAATGGTCACCTTGCCATGTACAATATTGAAAATTTAACCATTTGAAGAATGGTTTTTATTAATCTTTTAAAACAACAAAACTTTTAGTTTAAACTTTTACTCCTTTGCTATAACCAGTGTTATTAGATTTCAGACTACATATTACATATAATGTCTGTCTTTTAAAGTCTTTAAAGTTATTACTTTTAAAACAGAAGTTTTAAGTCTTTAATGTGATAAGTTAAATTGTCTTTTGTGGATTATAATTTTTGTAACTCATAACCATGGAAGACAAGCCTCCATGTCACCTGTGTGTTTCCTGAAGTAGCTGCAGAATAGGTTCTTCGGTCCTCCGGGTGTTTCTTGAAGGTCTGTCGTTACCTTATCATCGTGTGACGGTGAAGTTCCAGAAGTATGTCAAATCATTCAGGGGGTGATACACTCATCTCAGGCGACTGTAGTAATTCTTAGTAATTCTTGTAGTTAGAATAAATAAATACAAAGTTTGTTTCACTGTTATACACTTCACATGATTATAGATTAGTTGAATATCACCTTCTTGTTTGTCGTACTGTATAAATTACATAGTTTGTTATTTGATAATAGAGAGAGATGTCATCACCGCACAAATTTACTTATTTAAATAGTCATTGAATCAACCCTATCACATTTTTATGTACACGTAGCGAAACAACGCTTTACGCTGTTTACGGCGTGAGCGCTCCATTGCAAGTGGCAGAAATAGTTAAGGGGGAGAGTAGTAATCTCAAGACAATTACTAGGTAACATAAAAGTAGTTCCATGTTTCTAATTTAATTAAAGGACTAAAGTTTGATTAAATTATTAACTAGAGATATTCTTAGTTACAGAAGTTATCAAAGTACGTAACAGTGGTCTTATTTAATTATTTAAATAATAACAAATTTACAATAATACTTAGTTTATTTAGGGGTCAGAAAACAAGTTAATTCTGGTCAGTGCCTGTTTATGCAGGATTAACTAACAAGCTTTACCCTTTCTGTAAAATTCCATTCCCTTTTATTTTATTATTAGACTTTATATTAAATATTATTATTATTTAATGATAGCAATAAGATTGAGTTTAAAATGTGAGATTTTATTAAGAATTTAAAATTTCTCAGCTTATACATTATCAACTTAATTAATTAACATATTTTTAATTAATGAAATCGTCACACTTTGCTAGAACAAAAGTAAGTTAACCTTCGGTTTAGCTTGTTAAACGTACGTATATATTTCTAATAAGACATGTACGCTGTAAAAATCTATTATCTCTACCAAACTTAAAAGTGCCGGGGGTGGCGGCTGCTATGACTGAGCGCGGCTCAGGTGACTGTTTCGTAGCCTCCCCTTCCTCAGAACTCACCGGCCGCCACTGAATCTAGTATTTATATTTCACCGCCTACCGTTGTAGTGATATAGCGGACGGGATGGCGGAAATATAGTCCAGTAACGTTTGGAAGGACAACTCGAACAATCCACATTGTTTTGTAATTCTGCCACGCGAATGTACGTGCACCGTGTCACGTAGGCACTCATCGTTAAGGTACTATTCTTCAGGGTAGGAATATGTTACATTTGTGGCTTTGCTCTGTGTAGATAGAAAATGGAGACTAACAGAATTGGAGATGACATACCTTGAAAGCTTTGAAATTAATAAATTGCTGGAAATGAATGGAAAAATTAAAGTGGTCAGTCAGACAATGTGACAGATGATGAGGTCGTAAGATGAGTGGATGAGAAGAGATAAATACTGAACACGTTTCTTCATAGGAATGCAAACTGGATCAGACACACGCTAAGATAAAATTGCCGCTGCTGCGTGATATCGTGAAGATAAGATGTAGGAACTCCGTGGCTTGGAAAAAGAATTTAGCAGCTGACCAATTTAAAGGAGAAAAGGAAATACTGGAAAATTAAGGAGGAAAGCGACGACAGGAGAAATGGAAAGCAAAATCGCACAATAAAAAAAGTGACAGAAAACTTAACAGAAATAATAATAATAATATTTATTATTTATTTTGCAGGACTACCCCTACCCTACACCCTGCCGATCCATACGCTGGAAGAGAAGGGCACCCAGTAGAGGGACAGGGGACAATTATCATAAAAGTGTTCATAGATCCTTAGTATATCACACTTGAAAAAGACACAAATCTGCGAAATTTATAGGGTCAAGTAAAAAGATTGTGACAAAGAAATAGAAAACACAGTACATTCTAAGTACAACGCCTCTAACAAGTCATGCCATAAAAAATGCAGGTCAAAGTAATGCAGGCCGAAAATCCCATCCCTCGCTGAGCGTTGAAAGTTCCTTGTGGCACTAATGAAGTCGGGGACTTCAACATAGAGGTTGGAAACTTCAGTGCATCTCGCGTAACATGGATTTATGATCAGAAGGTCCACAGTTGCAAACCAAAGTGACAAGGTATCCTTTGTCGTTCCTGAGGTGCAGAATAGACAGCAACTTGATACCATTTAGCAAAATGGTAACAGTTGTATCAGTAAAAGTAGCAGAGTCTATTACTGGATAATAAAAGCCCTTAAGAGAGAGACAGAACTCGGCAAGATACCCACGTGGACCACATTATAAAAAAAACGCAAATCTAAAATATTCGCGTCAGCTTAAATTATTCAGGATATATAGCGGAAAGGACAAGATTGGATAGAATGAGAAATACAAGCATATAAAAGCCTAATACAAATGAGAAATGAGTATAGAGGAAAAATTCTATGAACGTAGATAAATGCAGTAATAATTTACGTTAACTAAAAGCAATTCAGCAGTAAGCGTCGGGCTGTAAATTATAATTCCGGTCAAAGAACCAAAAATTGTAAGGAAAACCTTTACGTATAACGTACATTGTGTTTGTACGGAGGAGAAACAAGATTAAATGCCTGACGTTTAATCTTTAAGACGGGCGTTTTCTGTCATTCCCTCACCGACCACCAAACAATTCACTACAGACTTACCCGTCTAATTTTCGTTACAACAATAACATAGGTTATAATTGTGCTTTTAGTACTCACAGTATTCAGGATAGCACAAACCTCGCCTGCCATGAGGATAAACAATGCTTTATATACGCTGCCCTTTGCTGTTCTGTAGATATGCTTGTAAGCGTAATAATTTTTCCTGCCGCCACCGCTGTGTCTTATATATGTAAAAAGCCTACATTTAGCAGGTTTGCATTCAAACAGGTGATTGAAAAAGTGGAACATTTTCTTGAACCGGTGAGACGTGAAGTTAAGTTCATCACATTTGAGGTAATACGGAGGAAGCAAAAGAAAATAATATCCATATAAAATTATACACATTGCTCCCACGTGAAATAAAATATATATGTTTATCAATCAGTATATGCGGTATAAATACGATGAAAACATATTAGTAACACAATGTTATTTATAGTCCAACAAAATACTAAAGGAAAACAAGGTGTTGAGTGACGTAGCGGGCCTGAATGCCGGGAGATTAGTCGGGTATTGTTAAAATTCCTTCACGGGCTGTTTGGCAGTGCTATCGACTGCCATCTTCAGTGAAAATCGAGTACGCTAAGGTGAGGTGGTACGTTAGTGACCACAGTACTGTGGTTAAGGCTGGAGAAGTCCCGTGAACACCATTCTTACTTATAAAGTTTCTAAGTGCACGATACTGTGGCACTTAACCACGATTCACCAGCGCTAACAACTGTTCTGTGGTCACTAACGTATATCACCTCACGTTAGCGTACTCGATTTTCACTGAAGATGGCACAGCCGGAACGTTTGGTTTTGCAGACAGCATTGGACTACGGCCAAACAGCCCGGGAAGGAATTTTAACAACATTGACTCCGGCAGTGTAAGCCTACGAGACCAGTTGTGTAATGTCAGGAAGGGCCACCTAACAATCCACAGCGTTTTGTAATTCTGTCACGCAAATATACGTGCAAATATACTATGTGAATAACATTACTATTTTACAGAAAGCTCTAAATATTTTAACGGTAAGAACATTTCCTTTAACGCCAGCAACAAATAGAATGCCAGCTGAGGAATAAAACTTGAAATTAGGCGTCTTACAGCAGCGTATGAAGTGAAATGTTTGGGCAAAATACTTACTAACAATTGAATGGAAAAGGAAATTTACATGCTATGGAATATCCAAGTTCAGTAAACTTGCTCAGATATGAATATAGACGGAGACAACGTGGATGAAAAAATAGGATAAATGTTAAGGAGATATAGCAAGTTCTGACGAAAGAACAGATAAGGAAATAAGAAATAGCGTCAGCAAAGGATCAGGATCTACTGTCAGATAAGAAATCACAAAATAGGGTAAATGAACTCAGCAAGAACAATATAGCCTAAATACCAACAATTCTACATGTGGTATTTATATGGACCGATCCGACTTAAGTAAAAACTAAAGTAACTTCATAAAGGATAAAATGAAACAAGAAGAGGTAGGATAAGATACCAAAGTATAAGGGAATAACGAGAAGTATAACCATAAATAGAAAACGGAGGAATAAAACAACTTTAACCATGTAAGCGCATGATAAGTGTTGGTGAAATAAGATATCTCAAGAAAGTGGTATCAGAGGTAGACGGTGGGAGAAGAACTTCACAGAAACGGCTAGAAATAGACGAAATTATTTTAGGACAAATGTAGACACTGAAAAACAACTGGATCGTGTGTAATACGTAAATCAAACCCCGAAGAGCGTCAGATGCAGTGGAAGGGAAGACGGTAAGTAAAATTATACAGTCATAAAGTTCTGTGTAAGAAGAGTTTCTACTTTATCTCCTTTGGCAGTTATAAGCTGGCGTGGCTTTGCAATGTGAACCACTGGCGCGTGGATCGAGTGCATTTCACACAGGTAATGAATATGTAACTCGTAGCTCATGTAATTGAACTTTTACCTGCACTATCTGTCCACAAGGACTCACACGTACTTTGTTTTACATGCATAATATGAGATAACGTTTATTAAGTATTCATGACCAGTCTATATTAGAGGAGTCGGGTAATCGCAGGTTATCTTTTTTTTTGGCAAACATAGTTTAACATTTGTGGCAATACTAACAGCAGTATTAGCAGTAAGAGTAACAGTATCAACAGTAGCAGCAGCAGTAATAGTAGTTGTTGTACACAGGTCACAAATTTTACTCCCCTGCCAATCGTTACGTTTATATCTGTCAATTCCTTTCCATGTTTCTTTGAACACGTGTCTCATATTTACGTATTTCTTTTCTCCAGTTTATCCAATCAGAGTTTTTTAATAACATACGTAATTAATACTACTGTTGAAATAATTAAGTTTAAATGCAGCTATGCAAAGAAACATTACTAATTTACTGAAAGCTCTAAATATTTTAACGGTAACAACATTTCCTTTAACGCCAGAAGCAAATAGAATGCCAACCGAGGGTGTAAAATTTAAAATTATACGTCTTACAGCAGAGTATGAAGTGAAATAATATTTGAGCAAAATAGTTACTGACAACAGACGTGTCATGCAAGAACGTTTTACCTAATAAAATCATGTTGCCTGTGATATAATTTACGATACTATTTAAAAAAAAATAATACTCTTTCAACTTTTTATCGTTATGAAACTGCATTGCCGTAAGATTCTCCTAATGAAACATTTTCTTAACATGGAAAGTTTATAAAAATCTTCCTTCTTCATTATAGAATGTATGTTCAACATAATGTTTTCCACAAAACTATTCATTCTTGTTAAATATAAGAACATTTAATTCTTCTGTTTTCTAAAACAGATCTGTCTGAGAGGTGAGTTGATTATTACTGACGAAAAGTGTCACTGCGTTTGACTTTATGGAATCGCGATGTGTTGTGCTCAATAGTTGCTTTTGAAGCTTCAACAGCAACAGCAGAAGAATTAAAACGTATACCTTTAAATATATTGTTACGACGGTCTCACGGATCGTCGTATTGTACACTGGAAAAAATGGACTAATGAAGCCACTAATTACCAGCTTCAATTAGTCACAAATAACAATTTGAAATCAACAAGGCATTCTCATACAGTAAGTCAAGTTAGGTTTGTCCACATGCAATAATAATGTCAACTAATAGAGTTCCCCACTAATTATAATTCAATAATCACTTTCCATAATAATCAGCAACAAACACCTGATCCGCACTCTACAACATCACCAGGTGTAAGCTAACTTCTAGCCGGCCGTAGACTCTTATATATACACCGCAGGAGGTCCAAAATGATTTTCCATTCTTTTGTCGGAGTGCCGGTATAATTAGCGTAGTTACAAGTGCTCCTGCTCAGATAGCCGACACTCCCGTAGCACGACGCTCTCGAAAAGTCAAGAGCGTTATTTTTTTGTCGTACCAATATGAATTAGATTTTGTTAAGATTTTTAAGTTTCTTAGTCCTGATGCACCACACAATCAAAATGTTCTCGTTCCTTGCCTCAGAATGTGACTCACGCTAAATCTCAGGTAGTAGAAATACCAGATCTGGTCACACACTGAATTTCGTATAATATAGAATATATTACTCCGTACATTTTGTACTACAAAAGTTAGGGTTCATATATATTTTTTTTTAATCCAAAAGTTATAGCATAACTGGTTTCAATGAGTTGAATTGTACCAGTGCGCGAATGACAATATAAAAATCATCAAAATGTGTTTGTAGTTCTCTGTGTAATCGCATAGAATGCTTTTTAATCCGGATAGGAATTATTGATTCATACGGAGTCCAATTGTGTAGGACTAAAATATTAAGCGTAACTTATTCATTTTAAATAAAGCTTTGTAATAACTAGAATTCATGAAACGCTTTATAATGTACTAAGTTCTAATTGTATATAATTAGAATTATAAAAAATTACAAATATTTAATAAGTTTTATAATAAATTAGTAAGTGCAATGTTATATTCGTTTAATTTAAGAAAGTTTAAAATGTAGCTATTATTATTACGAATTTTAGAATTTAACCTATTTAATATAAAATACTTTAAGTTACGTTCAGAGATGAATATTATAAAATTAGCAAAACTAAAGAGGAAAGGAAAAATTACAGTTTATTATAACGTTTATCTAACACGACACTGGTTCTGCTGTGTGCAAAATAAGTTCACACAGTGATTTCGCGTCGCGTTTCAGGGAATACAATGTTGTCATATTAAATTATATTGTCGTAATTCTTCTCTCCCGTTACCTGCCCCGGCTCTCAGATGCAAATTCTTGTTTTAAGAATTACAGGACGTCACAAGGGACACTACAACATCAAAGTGCACAAAGATAAACAAAGAGTCCCTCTTGATAAGTGTACTTTTCATATTAAACCACGCAGTAATACCGCTTACGTCTACTGTTTATCCAACCTGCGTTCAGTTAATGCAGTACGAGATCTGACGAAAGAAATATATTAATTATTCCATCTCTATTCGCTGTTATGTTGTTGGTTATTTGGGTACCAATGTGAGTACATGTTTATTATGTATGATTGAAGGCAGTTGAAGACAGATAGAACTATTCACAATAGATCCTAAATTTTTAAAATTTGAGATTAATTTTTTCATTCTGTATGAATGTCTGCTTATCGTTTAAACTATCCACCATACTTAAAATTTCCGCTGACATATGGTTTCGAAACAACTCAAGACTATTTTATTGACACCTGAACACAGAGAACGATGCTTCACATCTGACACCGACATATGATGGTAAGTGTGTATTGGTTATTATTAAAACTAGAAGCTATAGGTAGTTTCCATAAACGAACTATGCGGAATAAGAAATTCACACGTTTAGAGTAATATAATTCACAGGAAACATATAAGGAAGTTGGGCAGATAATCGAACTATTTACTGCCTGATGCCCTCTACCGTGAGTTGTGCTCAATCATTGCTTTTAATCTGTCGACGGCACAGAAGAATTAACTACCTTTAAAGGTATGTATTATTTTTCGTTAACATTTATAAGTTCCTTGCTCCCGATTTATCACACAATCAGAATATTCTTGTTCCTCGCCTCAAAATGTGACATACGCTGCACCTCAGGTACAACAGAAAATCCAGATCTGGTCGTACAGTCAGTTTTAGAACAACCGAAAACCCCTGGAAATTTTGTTATGTGTATATTACAATATTTATTTACCAATTAATAAAAGTATTCTGGCTGAAATAACAATTGAGAACAAAATGCTTTGTTTTATAAATAGGCTAGTTGTAATGAGCTAACAGTTTTTTTTTAAGCTAGAGTGTAGTCCAGTATTTTATAAAATTATAATTATCTTAACTGGTTTGAAGAACTAAGTGCTTTAATAAATTTTCTTAAATAACTAATTACGTGAAGAAATTTTGAAAGAAGTTCTGTTTCGTCCTCGAAGCACACAAAGTTTTATACTTACGCTTCACTAATAACGCTATTATAATTCTTCGTTACCACTATCATAATAACATTATTTATTTATTCAGTCCCTTCTTCTTTACTGTGTAATCCTTTAAGAGGAAAAATGTTAAATTTTAACGTTTTTACAAGCAAAATATATGTTTAATTAGTTTCTGATACTAGTAATTGAAGCGGAAAATTAAAATAACAGAATACGCACTGCATAATCACAAATGACCTAAGTTTTCACCATGAACATACGTTGTACAACGGCCCACTGATCCGTTGTTACGGAAATGCAACCACTTAACTGGCATTTTCTTCCTTTCTATCTAAATGCCAGTATTACTAACCTATTATGATTTTAAAATAATTAAATTCACGTGATCAATCCGCACGGTTATTAGTTATAAAGATTAAATATTACCAGGTTAGTACAACTGCAGGGTTTTGAAGTAGTATATAAATGGGAACGACGGGACAAGGTCATCCCCCACACCCCCTCCCCTCACATAAATACCGTTAGGTCATTCACCCCCACAATGTTATCAAAACAAACATACGTCATCAGGTTATCGTCCCCTTGTAAACAAACATACGTCAAGTGTCGTGTACGTCATCGCATCATAAACGTAACGTATACGTCGAGTAACGTATACGTCATCACACGACTGTATTATCTTGAAAATATGATTTAGTCGAGCGCGGTAAAATAACTTCCTGTTATTATCAGGTAATATCAGTGTACCCCCTTCGTAGGTTCAATTCCCCCATTCGACTAAATCATATTTTTTTAATTTTTTTAAGAAATGATTTAGATTTTCTCATCGGTTTAGTTGAGCAGTTTAGATCGATCCGCATCGAGATGGATCGATCATCGTGTTTAACAGCAGCGAAGTTGTTAAAAGATTTTTTCGAAAACGAAGGTTTTGATTTTACAGAAGATTCCTGTGATATTGTGTGTAATAATAATAAATGTGGTTTTCTAAAGAAAACATATCATACTATAACACATATTCAGTTTATTCACAAACTTTTACACCCGAAATGTAAAAATGTTCGTTATATACCATACAAATACGAAAACTTTGCCAAATCAAAAGAATCTATTGAAAATTATTCAGAAGCGAAAAAGTGTGTTGCTATAACTGAAGAAATGATGGTGTCTACATTTTATGCTTGGCCAAAACGTGCACCATCAGTTGATAAACTTGTGTCAGCCGGATTTTTTATACAGGAACCAGTGACGAGGTTATGTGTGTAGAGTGTAAAGTTCTTCTATATGATTGGAACTCTAAAGACGATCCGTGGATTGAACATGAAAAAGCGTCACAGAATTGTTTATTAGTTAAATCATACAATAATCAGTATTAGATAAAAACAGCGTCATTATTTATAATAAGAATTGGAAAGATGGCTGTAGTTACTCAACCATGAAGTAGAGACGGAACTACAACATAACTAACGATAATTGCGTACTTCACCTTGATCAAGTCACGCGCTCAGAGTTTCAATTGATTCCATACGGAAACTGGTTTGAAAATAATGAGTTTTGCTATTTCTCCTTCTTAACAACATTGTACAACAAATCTACACACGCAACTGAAATTAATTATGTTATTTTTGTTATTTCCTTTTCCTGATGACATTGATAGTTTTACTCTATAACATTAAACTATTGTTAACTCAATCACAGTTACTTCTAACGAAGAATAAGCTACTTTAATTATGTGTGATAAAACTGAGAAGCGAGTTTTTTATTTAGACGGTACAGCCGCCTGCTTGAAGTCTAGCATCTTATCTAGGCTTAATGAAGAAGGCGTTTGTTATACATCTTCGTCGGATTTATCAGATTTGAGAGAGTCGTTTCCAGCGCTATATACACGTAAGGATGGTGTACAGTTTAATACTATTGCATGGTATAGTATGTATCAAACTCAATTATTTTTGGATGGGAAAATGGGTGCAGAATATACAGTAATGTGTTGTGACAGATCACCATTGGCATCGTTCGTTTACGGCATCATCAATTAGAAGGAGAATAAATTAACTGATAAGGAGCTGGTAGAAATTATTCCTCATTGGATTATAGATTATTTTAAATCGACAAATGCGATGTTCTTAATCGATTCAGATATTAAAGCTGTTAAAGAACGACTAGTAAAAAGGGGTGGGTTTGATGTTCATTTAGCGACGAACGAATATTTCTTATTACAAAATAATTATTTTAGGACTATCGCAGAACTATGTGATATTCCAATTATAGATATAAGGGGGAGAGATTTTTTAGAACTGTACGAATATATATTAAATCTTGGATATCAAATAAAATTAAATTTAAAAATACGGTATGATGATATTATATCTATTTATTCACCTAAAAATACAGGTGATACATATAAATCAATGTGTAACTTTCACAGGAAATCAATCTCTAGAAATATTGATATGAATGGTTGTAAATGTAAGAAGATATTTGATTGTAAAAACAATTAGAAAAAAGATGATTTTATATGTTTATATTAATGTGAGTGTCATATACACTGATTGTTAAATCTGTTTAATGTAAAACGTGAGGAAAGATATAACTAAAAAATAAAATGTATAATTTCAATATAGTTGTACTTTTTCCCCCTTCACAACTATTTACAAGTGAGAGAGGTTGGGTATAAATAAAAATATATAAGTTTTTTTAATTAATTTTATTTATACATAAATACAATTATTTAGTAAAACTTTTTAATAATTCCACTATAAATTAATCGGTTACTTACACAATTTATTCCAAATAGATTTAAATCATATTTTCCAGTTTGTTCAACAACATTTTTAAATTCATTATATTTGTACACATAACCATCTTTAAAGAAGTAAAGAAATCCGTCAATGAATCTAAATACGGAATCAATATTTTTTGGAACACCAGGAAAGTCGTCGTATGTATATCCATGTTTTTTAACTGAGAAAAACATTCATCCAGTTCAATATAATATTCATCATTATAAAATATAAAAGTACGTCCTGTATATGTGTTAACAGCTTCATTTATTTTGGTTGTCGAATCAAAACCAATACTAGTTGTTGAAACAAGAAAATTATTAACTAAACGTAATAATTTTATATCAAACATATAAATATTATTATCAACAAATATTACAAACTCTCCCGACGGTCTCTGGTACATCGCTGATATATTAGCAAAATTCGGCGGTAGAAACTTTAATCATTTTGTAATATTTTGAGATTTTCCGTAGGATTTTTCTTTAATATTGAACATCCAAAATAGTTTATTCTGCAAAATATATAGATGATTGTTGATTACTAGAAATAAATGGGATCCATTAACTTTGCAAATATCAAATTGTGAATCTGTCTCTGTTTTTTTATGAAGCGGTGGTTTTACAGTTGTAGAAGACGTTGTAGCTTTCGTAGTTAGAGTAACTGATGGAACCGGTGAGGGTGGAGGTAATGATGGTGGTAATCAGTATAAACGTTGTATACCCTGTACATCATCCTTTCCTAAATCAATATTTTGACCATTATTCAATATGTAGAATGGGAACATAATTGAAGTATTATCGCTCGAATGCCGAGCCCCAACGCATGACCAATTTCGTGCGTCAAAACGAATAATAAACTAATTTCATCACTAGCTAAATTTGAATCGTTGTTATAATACAATTTTTCTTCAAAATCCAAATGAATTTCAACATGTGCACGGTGGGGGAGAGGATAGAAGGCATGACCAAGAAGTACTCCTCCTCTACCATCAAAATTTTTATCACAAAATGAAGACGAATTTTTTATACAGCGATGGTGAGATCATTGAAACGAGATAAGTATGTCAGGTTTCTGTTGATCTCGATAAAATTTTAACGCTGAGTGTTTCTCCCATATATGGAAAGCTTCTGTCGTAAGTTCAATAATATTTTTTATGGGAGATATAAAATTCCAGCTTAATATTCTTTTATTCCACCTCGATGTTGCACGAAATTCTCCTAGATCTTTATTTCCACATCTCGGTTTCTTAATTAGATTTAACGTTTCATTGTTTAATTTACCATCATTCGGTAAAACATAGTATTCTTGAAATAGTGTAAGGTATGAGGATAGAGACGACTCGTTTAACACAGAAAGTTCATCAAGATTGTTTATATATATAAAATTTGAAAGATAATTAGTAATATAGTACAAATCGGTTTCGTTCTCGGGCCGAACACTGGAAATAGCAATTAAAAGAGGTATTAGAGTTTTAACTAACCACATTCTGATATGTCTACTGAACACATCAGCTTTTTGTCGTTTAATATATAGGATATATTGCATCATTTTATTTTTTGGAGAGGGGGAAAAATATTTGTAAATTTTCGGTTTTAATATTTACTCAATTTTGTTGTTATGTAATGTCTAATAGTTGTTAAAAATAATAATTGAATAAATCATGCTTTGAAATTTGTTTAATTGTATTACATCTGTAATTTGAATCTAAATTATTGTATGAATATTTCAATATCTTAAATTCCAAATTTAAATACTCTAAATTTAGATTGAATAATTTTTTATTAAAATTTATAGATCTAGGAAATGAAATGAATACATTTACATTTTCTTCAATTTTATTAACAAAACCATAATCTTTTTCTTTTATAAGAGATTTTAGATATTCCATCCATTTGGTATGACCCACATCATCTTTCATGTTAAACATTTTTGTAAATTTTAATCGCATGATGTATTCAACTAAGGCCAGTGTATGTAGTGAAGTGTGTTTATATTGTTTCGTATGTTTTAGGTTTAGAAGGTGGTATTTGTTACAAAATTGTTTTAAAATATTATAATGCGTTGTACAATATTTATATTGTGTGAAATTTATAGCACTACTTCCCTGTAATTAAACAAACCGCATCACAACGGCTTGCTTCACCCCACATTTTTTTACCAAACCAACACCGTTTTTTATTTGTTCCTCTTGAAAACCTATCAAATTTTTTATTTCCGTATCTTCTATTTACAGACATCTGAAAAAACAACAACCAAACATGAAGAAAATAATAATAATAAAAAAATAGAAATTACGAAATTAGGTTTTTATTAGTTATAATAATTTTTACAATTCATTTATCTTTTGTTGTAATTTAACTTCAGTTTTTACTATTACATTTTTATCTACAATATTTTCACTTTTTTATAATATCTAGATTTTTTTTTAATTAGAGATAGAACATTCGAGCTTAGTTACAGTTATAGCTTCTATGCCGATACTTATACAAACGAAATCGTTTTTACAATGTATTGACATTGGAATTTATAACATTGTATATATATAATATAATTGTAAATGTATAACATTTATCTTTTGTTAAACAAAATATAACATTCAACATATTTCAGTTTTACTACAATATTTCACTAGAAATTTTTATTACAGATAGAACATTCGAGCTTAGTTACAGTTACAGTTTCTATGCCGATACTTATACCAACCAAATCGTTTTTACAGTGTATTAACATTGTAATTTATAACATTGTATATATATATATATATATATATATATAGTATAATTGTAAATGTATAACATTTATCTTTTGTTAAACAAAATATAACATTCAACATATTTCAGTTTTACTACAATATTTCACTAGAAATTTTTATTACAGATAGAACATTCGAGCTTATTTACTAGAGGACAGAGGAAATGATAGTTATTACATTTACAGCTACTATGCCAATACTTAATTATAAATTCAAGAAATATTTGCACATTTCTTTTAGCACAATATTCTATATTATGTGGAAATGAACAATCATCAAGATTATCTTTCAGTTTTTCTTTTAATTCAACCAAATTACTACCACCCAAGTAACCAAATATTTATAATTTTCATATACCCCGGTCGACTAAAAATGTTGTTGAGAAATTTTTTCTTTTCACTACCTTTCACATAGATAGTATTACACTCTTGAGATAATTCAAAATATATTTCGTATAATTTTTCATACTGTTCGAGACCGTCAGACCATGAAAAACCATGAATGTTTGTTTTCACCCAAAGCGCTTATTTTTGCTGATCTCGTGACAACTGTTAAAATTAAAGGGTGGTAATAACAAATAGTGATTTACATTAAATTTTCTTTTTGGATATAATACATTAAAATATTTATTGCATAAATAAAATTTCCGTTTTTTTTCTTCTGTCTCATAGTACACAGATTTGTCTATCATATTAAACTCTTTTTTGCATATAGTACAATTTTTCTCGATTTTCAGCATTAACAATCTGGCTTCGTCATCTCCAAATATTTTGGAGTAATACGATACATTCCTTAAATTTATTTTTAATAATTTATCGTAATTAAATTTAATGAAAGGTATTTCTTTTATAATATATTGGTTTTTCGCTTCCTTAAACCACTGTACATGTAGTACTGCTCTGTCCATTATTTGATCTAAAGAAAAAATATATATTAATTACCGGTCGACCCAAAACCTCTATCTCCACGCTCATTAAAATCATTAAAATATACCGAAATATGTTTCTAATTCAACAACATCTTTTGATTCAACATATCTTTCAATTATTATTTGTGCGATTTTATCTCCTCTATGTACGTAATATGGTCGAGGACTATAATTATTTGCTAATATAACCCCAATATTCCCCATATAATCTCTATCAATTACACCACCAGCTACATCTATAGAGCTGTTTAATGCTAAGCCTGAACGTGATGCTATCCTTCCATAACACCCAGCAGGTATTAATATTTGTAAGTCGGTTGCGATCAGTTCTCTAGAAAATGGTAATAAACAAGTATATCTAGGGCTTCTGAGGTCTAATCCAGCCGACTGTGAAGTGCTTCTAATTGGTGCAAAAGCGAAAGGAGATAGACGTGCAAAGCCGATGGTTTCCATTTTTTTTTTCTAAAAAAAACAATATAAGTTTTAATATTTAATTTTTTTTTCTAAAAATTAATAGGGTCTGTTTCTATATATGTTTTTAATTTCTTTTTTCACACCCGGTGTTGAGGCGATGTTTTTTCCCGCTTCATGCAAAATTTTATTTAAAATTTAGAGATTATCATCATCAGTGATTTAATCAAGAAAACAGCTTTTTGTTCAATTTTTTCCAATGATCATTTTTGGAACCCCTTTTAAATCACGAGTATCAGTGAGTTCAATTTTTACTAAATGACTACCCCACTCACCGGGTGTGGTGAGAATTTTCTGTTTATCGTTCGAAAAAATTTGAATTACTTGAGGTATCGCTTTTTTCTTTTCTTTTTTTCTTACTATCATCAGTAATTGAATCAAAAATCTTACTGAATTCATCATTAGAATCATTATTATCACTAACCTCGTCCTCACTTTTTTCAGTTACATTATCATTAGTAGTGGGTAAAACGCTTAGAATTTTTGATTTAAGAACTAATGCGATATTCTTTTTGTAAGATGTTATACTAAAATCTTCAGAGAATGATTTAATATGGTTCATAAGTTCGTCCAAACTAAATATGTATTTTTGTAATTGTATCATTTTTAGTTGAGAATTTATTTCTGATGATAGTTCATTTTTATAGGAATTAATAATTGAATTTAATTGTTCATATAATTTAAAAATAGCTAAATCAGTATTCTCAATGAATAATTCTGTTAATTTTTTAAATAAATCCTTCCACAACCCAAATCTAGTTATTCCAGAAAAGTAAAACATTTTGATTATTTCTTCAATTGAGTAAACTTCTTCTGGCATTTGATTGGCTACTGGAGATACTTCAGACATGATTTATTTAATAAAATTATATCTAAAAAAGAAAAAATATATTACTAATGAATTATTTTTGGATTTTGGAGTTTTACTAATAAAGCGAATTAATATAAAAAATATTTACCTGTAGTGTAGCGATTTACAAACTTAGAAGCTGTAACTGCGAAGCTGATTGAAGCAAGAGAGCTCGGTATTGGGTTGTGTGTGTCGAATCATTGAAACTCAGGGGTTTATATAGTTCAGAAGAGTAATGTTGGGAAACAGGATAAATCATGCTTTAATCAACAACACGTGTATTCAAGGTAGTTGAGTAATTACCATACTTGAATGAAAGACGGAAAGTGTTCAAGGTGAATATGTAATCCGTGTTTGTGCAACCAGTATGATAATGGTACATACATCATCTATATAAATATATAATCAATGTTTATGGAACCAGGATATATTTGAGATAACGACTAATAACGTGATTGCTAAAGACAAACCTTCGTCATCGATATAAAAAGGAGCATGTAACGTGTTTTTTTTTTCAATCGCTTTTATATCTATTTCTAATATAAACCCAAACGGGGAATCGTTCGAAACATTACTCTGTTCTTAGATACCAGTTTAGACATTTATTTCATTTATGAATAAGAATTTACGCTTTAAAAAACGGATCTTCGTTAGAGAAGACAGCTATAACACCGAGTTAACAAATTCACCAGAAGCGTTACATCATGATTTGGAGAGTAATACAGCTGAACCATCTACTTCAAACGAAACACAACAGATGGGGTATTTGTCATCATCATCATATTCTGATCTAAACGATTCTTCTGATGAAATGGAGGATGAACGCGCTCTGGGCATGACGTACAAGAGGAAAGCCAACCTCTTAAAAAACTTGCAAGCCGAGGATGATTTTATTCAAATTGAAAACGCTTTTAGAAGTAATCTAAAAACTTTTTATTATAAGAACCACAACAAAAATATTAAAGATATTTGTCTATTATTAACTCATATAAAAACAAATTTAGAAAATATTTTAAACACCCTAATTACCGAATTTGGACCTATAAAATTTAATATGGTTGTTGAATGCACTTATATAAAACATGTTATAAATGAAAAACAAGATAGAGCGTTTAAAACTAAAAACACTGAATTATTTCTAGAGTCTGATGTGAGTAAAGTATTAGATAATTCAATAAAAAATATTTGTTAAGAAGAACAAACGTATGAAAGTCATAAATCTGGATGGGCTTTTCACAATGTAGATGGAATATTGTTACATAAAATAAATATCGACCTTTGAAAGGTTCGTCATATATTGCACTTACAAATTTTTTAATTTCAAGAAATTATATTATTAATCCAAAAAATTTGAATGATGAAAAATGTTTTAAATGGGCAATACTATGTCGTTATGTAAGTGGTTTACATGTTGAACGTATAAATTATAGATATAATGATTTGGAGACAAAGTTTGATTTTTCTAAAATTTCATTTCCTACACCTATTAAAGAAATTAGAATTTTTGAAAAAAATAATAATGTTCCTATACACGTTTACGCTTTAGATGAGGAAAAAAATATTTATCCAATTAAAGTTTGTGATAAAGGAAAAACAATCATTTTGATTTGTTATTATTTTATGATGGAAATACAGGAAAACAACATTTTTGTTATATTAAAAACTTTAATATTTTAGTTAAAAAAATAATTAACAAACCATCATGGAAAAATTGAAATTTGTAAACGATGTTTTATGCATTTTTATAATATTTCAAAATTAAAGTCGTATAAAAAATACTGTGGTAAATCTCAACCAACACGTGTAGTAATGCCTGAAAATACTGTTTTAAAATTCAAAAATTATCAATTTAGTTTCCGTATCCGAATTGTAGCTTACGCTGACTTTGAGTGTATTCTGAAACTTATTAGTGGGTATTTTCCAAAATCAACAAAATCATTTACAGTAGCTAATGAGTTACACATTCCTATGAGTTTTTGTATTTATTTTCTTATTGATGAGGAAATCCCCTATAGTATACGATGTCAGTTACCAAAAGTACCTTATATATATATATCGGGGTAAAAATGCTGCAAAAGGATTTATGATGTATCTTGTTAAAGTCGTTAATAACATAGGAAAGCTTACTAAGGAGATAAAACCATTGAAGATGACTGATAGAGGTAAATATAAATTTCGCACAACCACTCGCTCCGAAATGTGTAGTAAGTTATATATATATTAATGTAAGTTATATATTAATGTACAGTGTTACATAGCGCAGCACTATGTAATAATTGTAATTTAAAGAGGAGAAAACAATGTTTTATTCCAGTTTTTATTCATGGAAATTCTAATTTTATTATGATTCTCATTTTATTATACGACAATTAGGATATGATAGTAAACAAATCTATGTAATTCCAAATTCGTCTGAAAAATATATTTCTTTTTCTAAAAAAACACAAATTGGGATAATAATTAGATTTGTTGATACATATCTTTTTCTAAATTTCTCCTTAGCGGATTTATGTAGTTTTCTTCCAGAAGATTGTTTTATTCATTCAAGAAAATTTTTCTCATTAAACGATATTAATTTAGTTACAAAAAAAAAGGTGTATATCCATATGAATATACGGATTCTTGGAAAAAATTAGAAGAAAAACAGCTACCACCAAAAAAAGGGTTTTTTAGTAAATTAAATAATGATGACATATCTGACGAAAAATATCAACACGCGGTAGAAATATTGAATCATTTTCAAATAAATACGCTTGGTGAATATAGCGATTTATATTTAAAAATTTATATTTTAATATTATGTGATGTTTTTGAAAATGTTTGCAAACTCTGCTTATCAATATATAATCTAGATTGTGCTCATTACCTAACTGCACCAGGTTTTGCATTTGATGCTATGTAATCCTATACTAAAATAGATTGGAATTATTATCAGATTATGATAAATAGTTAATGATTGAAAAAGGGATAAGAGGAGGCATTTGTATCTGTATTAAAAGACATGCGGTTGCGAATAATAAGTATATTGACAACACTTATAATATTAATCTTCCCAACACCTATTTAGCTTATTTAGACGCAAACAATTTATATGTTTGGGCAATGAGTAGATATATACCTTAAGGTGGGTTTACCTGGTGTACAACAGATATTGATATACTTAATATACCGGACGATTCTCCGGTTGGATTTATATTAGAAGTAGATATTGAATATCCTCAGTTTTTACATGATAATCACAGCGATCTTCCTTTTTTACCAGTCAATTAATGTACAAATAAAAGTAAACAAAATAAATTATTAACAACACTAGAATTAAAAGAAAACTATATTTGTCATTATGTAAACTTAAAACAGGCTGTTAACCATGGTTTAGTAATTAAAAAAATACATCGTGTTCTTCAATTTTTTCAAAGTCAGTGGTTAAAATTATATATTGATTTAAAAACTGAAAAACGTCAAAATGCTAAAAACAAATTTGAAATTGAATTTTTTAAATTATTAAATAATTCTGTTTTTGGAAAGTGTATGGAAAATTTAAGGAAACGATCAAATCTCGAACTTGTAAGCAATGTAAAAAGATTACAAAAACTTATAGCACAAACTGTTTTTAAACATAGAATTATTTATGATGAAACACTGTGTGCTGTATTATTAAATAAGAAATCGATTTGTTTTAATCAACCGATCTATGTCGGATTTACTGTACTAGAATTGAGTAAGACATTGATGTATTCATTTCATTATAATGTAATGAAACGAAAATACCAAAACAATATTGCTCTTTTATACACAGATACTGATAGTTTATTTTATGTAATTAAAACGAATGATTTTTATCATGATATGCTTAGTGAGGAATTAATAGTTTATTTCGATACATCTGATTATCCAAAAAATAATTTTTGCTATTCATTAAAAAATAAAAAATTTTAGGTAAATTTAAAGATGAATGTAGCGGTCTTCCAATAATAGAATTCATAGGATTAAGATCAAAATTGTATTCGTTCAGAATAAAAAAAGGAAAAAAGAATATTATAAAGAAAGCGAAAGGTATTAAGAAAAACATAATTGAAAAAACATAAAATTTGAAGATTATAAAAAATCTTTATTTTCACCAGGTACTAGTGGAAATATGTACAGATTAATGCGATTTTTTCAATCAGAAAAACACAAAATAAAGACGATTTCATGTAACAAACTTGCATTAAACAATGCTGACGATAAACGTGTGATTTGTAATGATAAATTAAATACTCTATCCTATGGTCATTACAAGCTATTAGAAAGTAATGAAATCAAATTGTAATAAAAAAAAGTTGTAAAATGTAAACAATATTTTTCAATAAGGAATTTATTTATTTATAGTTGTACATATATTCTACGTTCTCACCTATTTACCTTTTGAACAAAAAATATCATACTTTGCATTTACAGGATAATTAAATGAAACAACAAATAGATATTAAGAATTTTTATTGATTAAAAAAAATGGTACATGTATTTTACACCATTGATTTTCTTACAGTTCCACTTAACGGCGTATATTCAAGTACTGTATCATAGATAATTAAACAATTAATCGTTGTTTTGTCGGGGATATCCTCCGTTGTTTCTATTTCCAGGCGAACATCTACTGATCCTGTTTTTAAATTCTCACTCTGTTTTGAACAATCTATAACATACAAAGGAGCTTGGGCTAAAAACGATGTTACATCCATAATAGGCTCGTTGTTACTTCGATAATAATAGGAAGACTGAAAACGTGTGTAAAGCATATGTAGAAGTACAGCATCGCCGTTTATATTGTCGTATGGATAATATTCTGAATTCAGATATAATTTTATATTTCCAATCGAGCAAAAATCAAAATTTGATAAACTTGAAGACTTATTATTTTTTCTATTTGTTTGAAAAGCGACTATAACATATCGTGGTTTCTCCAGCTGAGCAGTAGATTTAATGGTCCAAATAAGTTGCTTTGTTTTTGGTGCTGAAGAGTATTCATTAAGTTCCCATCTACGGAATGGAATTGGTATAGGAATGTCGTTTCTAACAATTTCTAGTAGATCCAACCTTTTTTTATCACTCACATGAATATAAGGAATTTTCAAACAAATATGTGTTAATGTTAATTTATAGACTTGCGTGGTACTAGCTGTCATGTATATTGCATTATCATTGGTCGATGAGCGAATAAACACCAATTCCTGCTTTACGTTCAAAATAATTTTTTTATAATCTTCCATAAATCCAAGCATCATTTTCAATGGTACACAACATGAAAAATCTTTATTTACAGTGAGATTATCTAGTCAATTTTCATTCCAACCCGGATTAGTGAGAATATTCTTTTCTTGCGGTTTAAAAGTTTGTAGGTTTTTCATTATCGATGTTAGTTAGTCCAACATTTTTAACACGATCCACTTCAGTTCCACATATTTCTATCGAATTTCATCAAATAAATGTCCTACTCCATTAGAAACCATTTGAATCGTATTATCACCCGCATCATTAGCCCCAACCAATTCACCTTTAATATACAAAAAGCTTTCACTTGGTAATGTATAAATATCTTGCTGATGAATTGGAATACGAATTTCTTCATTGTTATTAAACGTTGTAGAGGCGTAGGGTGTATGAAAATCATATCTAATTATAGTATCGTTTACATATATATACTGATTTATTTAACACATTTAAGATACTTCCACTCATTTTCTTTTTGGATATTCTCTTATTACTGTTAATCCTAGAGATTGTAAAAAATATTTATTCACCGATGTTAACCGTTTAGTGTTTGTATCTTTACTAGCGTTGATGGAGGTGTTAATACCTGTTTTATCGGCTCCATATGAAAAAGGTAAACCCATTATTGTTTTCTCAAATGCAATCGTAACGTTATTGCTTCGTCTCTGAAATTAATTAACTCTCCGTTTTGATCTTCTAACCTTATACTAATATTTCGAATCTTAAATGTGTTTACTGGTAAATATATCACGTTTTTTGGAATTTCTATAATTTTAAACCCTGGTGCTACAGCTGGATAAAATTCGTGTAATACGTGACTTCCGAATCCGTTAATATATAATACACAAGAAATACTTCATACGACTCTGATGCTGTCGACTCTAATAATAGATACTTGTGATGTAGAACTGTGTAATATATTCGGTTTTAATTTGATTTTTTGAAATCCTAATACCGATGCTAGTGAATCAGGTTTTTCAAAATTAATCCAAACATTTGAAACAATTTCACTTTTTAGAGTATTATTATTAGCTTTAATCGATATTTTAATATTATTTTTCTTTTCTTTTTCAAGGTAATCGCTTATATATCTGTTAATATCTTCAATTTCATAGGAACCTGTAGGTAATTTAATTTCTTCATCATCACCATAATACAATACGGTATTAACATTCTCTTCTATATTTGGAATTGAATTATACGTCATTAGATCTATTAAAGCAATTTCCCACTTGTATTTTCCATCAAGGTCGAGCGGCGGAAAAATATCACAGCTCAAAGCAGAACTTCTACCACTTAAAAAGAACATTGCAGAGAAACATCAAACACAGATGTCCGCAAATATCTGTGTTCATATTCTGTCTACACTCATAATTATAAACAATATTAAGCGGTTGTTGTGAGGATATTAAAATAATCGACTAACTCTAAGGGTGGTCCAAGATTACCATAGCTATCGAAATAAAATATATATTTTCCATTTTTTGAATAGCAAACCCAATGTGTTCCGCTACCAAAAATACTATCTAAATTAACAACTCCTGTCTCGCTATACCAAATTCTGTTTGGTAAAGTATCACGCATAAATACCACTCTAGAATTTGGGATTTTTAAAATATTAGCGTATTTTAGTAATTCACCAGCTGACAGTGGGTGGATAGGAATTTTTTTAATTATTTCCATTAACGTTTTTTGTTTTTCCTTTTTTTCGATTTTTTTTAATAACTTCCCCCGTTTGTTTATAAGGATTTAAATGTAATCCCTTTCCTTGTTTAATACATTTTAAGAGAGATGATTTTATTTTAGAGAAAACGGATTTTTTTCTTCCTTTATTGTTTTCCTCATTCCACCCCCAAATTTACTTTTTGCTTTCATTATGTTTGTTACAGTCCAAGCCGCTGCTTTTTCTCCGATCGAAGAATCGCTTGCTTTTACACGTTCCCAAGCTCTCTCCGCTAATCGACGATCGGCTACTGCACGATTTGTACTATCCGAATACTTCGAATATGCGATATCGTGTTCTTTACAAGCTTGATCAAGTTTATTAACACCAGGGTCACCCCTTTGTTACCGTTTTGATAGTTTTGTACCGGGACCGCAATATTGATAACCTGGTATATGTAGCTCTACTGGTAATAAAGTTATTTATGATAAAGTTCGTTATGATTGATTTATTTATAACGGTTCCGGCTATATCACTTGGTAAACCACTACCTTCTATCTTCTTTGAATACACACGCATTTATGATGTTGTAACGTTAAATACACATTCTTTTATATTATTCTCCAAAAAAAATATATATATATTTTAGTCACTTTCTGCTACAGTCCGTTTCTTGATGTATATAATACATTTAATATTTATAATTAAATTTACCTCAAGATGTTATTTTTTTCCTTTTTTGGAACATGTTTCTAATACCTGAACAAATACAAATCAATACAAAACATGACACAATATTCAAAGCACTCAACATTGAAAAGACACAAAACACTAACACATACACCACAATCACACACAATAAAACTAATTTGAAATACCAGAAGCCAACAGGAAGCCACAATAATAATAGTCAACCAACAACACATATGTACTTCACCAGACAAAAAAACCAGAAGGCTGAGGATGGGTACAAGATAGTACCCGAAACATGTTCCAAAAAAGGAAAAAATAACATCTTGAGGTAAATTTAATTATAAATATTAAATGTATTATATACATCAAGAAACGGACTGTAGCAGAAAGTCACTAAATTAATATAACCATACAAGGTAAATAAGCCTACAGTGGAGAAAAAACGAAATGTGAGGTTATAAAACAAATGCAAAAACAAAAGTGTATAGTGAAAAAATAGTGAAGTGAACATCAAATTAAGTGAAATCAACTACCAAATAACGGAAAACAAAACAAATCATCTCTCACATAAATATACATTAACATGTACACAAACAACATAACCACAATTCCATATAACCACATTACCAAATTATTAAACAAATTTCAAACACGAAAAAAACAACTAATGAACACAAACATGAACATATACTTCAATAGACAATGCCAAAAACATAAATTAACACCTAAATACATCAACATAAACACAAACAACAAAAATATGACTGCACAAAAAACTATAAAACAAGCACAAAGGCTATGGATACAAAACGAAATTAATCAATTATACAGTAATAAAAATAGCATAACACTAGACATATACAAACTACACTTAAAGCTAACAAGTTTATTACATCCAATCACTTGGAATAATAAATACAATAACATAGAAAATAAAATAAGATTTGAAAAAAAACAAAAAGACTTACACAATCAACAAAAAACTTAACACATTAAAACAACAAAACAAAAATCAAGAACAAAAGAACAAAAATAAACACACATTTTACCCTCGAACCATTAACCTTAGCAATACATAATTTAACAAAAAAGAAACAGAATTTTTAAACAATATGTCAAAAACTAGCATAACTCAAAATGCAAACAAAAATCTAGAAAATTTAATAGTAGAAACAGAATTAGCCATTAATCTAATAAAAGACAATATACAAGAAGAAAAAAGAACAGAAGCAACACATATGATTAAAAAATAATCACTAGCGAAATGGAAAACAAAGATAAACAAAATAAAAACAATAAAACAATAAAAGAACTTAAAAATAAAGTAAAGAACAATAATTTAATAATAACTAAAGCAGACAAAAGTCAAGCAACAGTAATCATTGATAAAGCAGACGACATCAAAAAAACCGAAGACTTCATCAACAATAATAAATGCGTACAACTAGATATAAACCCAACAGAAAACTATCTTAAACAAACAATAAAACTAATAAAAACATCTAAAAACATTTTCAACAATAAAAACACAGACATATATATAAATAATAATCCAGAACCACCTAAAATGAATAGCCTAATAAAAATACACAAATTAAACAACCCAATACGTCCATTAATCAATTTCAAAAAAGCTCCTACATACAAAATAGCAAAAATAATAGCACAAAAACTAAAAAATAACCATCTAACAAATAACCATCACAACATAAAAAATACATACGAATTAATAGACAAACTAAAAATAATAAATATAAATGAAAATACATTTTTCACATCATATGACATAACAAACATGTACACCAACATCCCAGTAGAAGAAACAATTGACATAATAATAAACAAACTTAAAGAACAAAATACAAACAAACAATATATAACCGAAATAAAAAATAGCCTCCAACTAATACTAAAACAAAATTACTTTGAAATTAGTAGCAAAATTTATCAACAGAAAGAAGGTTTAGCAATGGGATCACCATTATCAAGCATAATAGCAGAAATATTCCTACAACACATAGACACCAAAATACAAAATATCATAAAATCACATGACCCAAATGGCATATGGATAAGATATGTAGATGATGGGCTATATGTATCAAATAACAAAAACACAAATGCAGAGAACATACAGAAAAAAATCAATAACATACATCCCAAAATACAATTCACAGAAGAAAAAGAAAAACATAACAAAATCAACCATTTAGACATAACCATCACAAGATACAACAACCGCATACAATATGCAATATATAGAAAACCAACTTCCACTAACATCATTATACCTAACCATTCTGACCACCCACCACAACATAAAATGGCAGCATTTTATTCGCTATTTAACAGAATGTAAAAAATTCCCCTAAACAAACAAGAAACTGACAAAGAAAGAAATATAATATACCAAATTGGTTATGAAAATGGATACAATAAAAATACTATGATCAAAATAGAAAAGAAAATCAAATACAAAATAAAAACTGAACAATTAAGAATTAATCAAACTGAACAACACATAAATAATAACAATAACAACAAATGGGCCACATTCACATATATAAATAATAAAATGACAAAACTAACAAAACTATTTAAAAACACAGATATAAAAATATCATACAAAACTAATAAAAATAAATTACAAAATCTAAATAGCTCACACAACAAAGATAATACAACAACTAACGGCATATACAAAATTGAATGCCAAGATTGCAATAAATGTTACATACGGGAAACAAAAAAACAGCTGAAAAACGTTATTTTGAACACCTAAATGCATACAAAAACCAGAAATATATAAATCCAATTTTGCCACACATGCAATAAACACAGGACATGAATTCCCAGACATAACCAATGTAACACTAATAAAACATATACCACACAAAGGCACCATAATGAACATTTGGGAAAATTTACAAATATACAAACATAAAACAGAAAACAAACTAATACCTGAACAAATACAAATCAATACAAAACATGACACAATATTCAAAGCACTCAACATAGAAAATACACAAAACACTAACACATACACCACAATCACACACAATAAAACCAATTTGAAATACCAGAAGCCACAATAATAATAGTCAACCAACAACACATATGTACTTCACCAGACAAAAAAACCAGAAGGCTGAGGATGGGTACAAGATTAGTACCCGAAACATGTTCCAAAAAAGGAAAAAATAACATCTTAAGGTAAATTTAATTATAAATATTAAATGTAATATATATATATATATATATATATATATATATATAATCACGTTCTTTTTACAGAAAATTAATTTGCAGTATATCTCCATTTTTCGTAAAGCGGAAACAAATCTTGTGATATCAACATTTTCTTAAATTCATCAATATTTTTAACCCGCTCATCTTTAGTTAACTCAATATATATTCTGTACAAAGTTGATAGAATTTTTTCATCAATTGTACTTAATATGTCGATAAGATAACGTACACTTACAGCGCAATTTTTATTATCCGGTCTACCAATATTAATTAATCTTTCAATGTTGAAATCCAACCGTTTTTCAGTTTTTTTATAATGAATTTTTCTGGTAAATTCATTTTCTAAATCTTCCTTATAAGTATCCATCACGTGAATTAATGTCTCTAATGCTTGTTCACAGCATCGGTTGCGTTTAGAGGTTTACCTATATTAGTTAATTTAAAGTTTTTAAAATCTAATCCATATTTATTTTTTGCATAATAGATTTTATCATTACAATAACTTTCTAAATCGTGTTTATATTCGTTCATCGTTTTGATCATAGTTCCTTTATTTACACAGTCGTCACTATTTATTGGATTATTAATGTTAATTAATCTCGTTTGTTGAAAATCACACTCCCCATTTTCAAAAATTGGTAATTTATTATCAACATAAGTTTTATTAGCAACATGCGACTGTTCCTCGGGTATTTTTATTCCTCGTATAAAGTTATCATTAGCGTTAAACCCGTCTTTGTCTAATATAAGAGTATTTTCTTTCATATATTTTAAATTTACAGCATCCTGTTCGTTGATAGGTTGTTCTGTTTCTGTCAATCGGTATCCATTAAAAGATAAACTATTTTCTGAATTAATAATTAATCGTCTATCTAAGTGTGATTTATTTACCGCATCTAGAGGTGATTTCGGGTCACTAACGTTACAAAGCCTTTTGTTGTGAATATTGTAATTTCCGTCTTCTGTAAGACTAAAATCTTCTCCTGGAGGACCGCGAATAACTTTTAGTTTTGAGGAGGTTGTAACGTCTTTTCGCCGCGTTGCAAATCCAGGGAACCCATCGTAATTAAAATCCGTTAATTAGATGGGCTGCCTACGTTGTAACAGAATGTATCACAAATAATTAATATAACAAATTACTTACTAACTGTGTAAGGAAACAATGGCAAGGTATACAATTGATTTAAGCACTCCTCATATGTGTGTAACAAGAAGACTTCTCTTTATTTAACATTTAAAAACATTTACTGACAGATCCCACGACATTACTAATTCAATTATTAAGTTATTTGAAAGGTTTCTTTAAACTTTGGGATCAAAATTGATTCTATATAGCTATACCTCGGATCCGGGTAACCTTCGGTATTTATTCTTTAAAACTTTTAGTCATAATCAAATCATGATATTAGCTTGCAAGACTTTCTTTTATTCAACCATTGGAAGAATGGTATTATAGCTTGAATTATATTACTCCACATTAGCATATAAACTGTTACAACGTATGAAGTTAGAATAGTTACATGAAATTCTTAGATTTAATTTATAAGTCTTTACAAAGTTAATAGTTTCTGAAAAGTCTCTTTCAAGATGTGTTGTGTAACAAATATTAGTAACCCTCGATAGACAGGCTATCGAGTCACCTTTTAATTGGTATGCAGAAGACTCGTCCTGGGGTATCCGTCTTGGGAAACAGGAACTGCTACGTCGTCATCTCGGTCTGGTCTTCGTCAGAAAAGGGCTCCAAAGTTCGCAGGTTGAACTTTCTACGATGATCTTGTAGATTCTCGGATGTCCTGATCTGCATACTCTGTCGCGTGTACTAGAGTTTGTGGCTTCTGATAGTTCACATCTCCAGGTATGAAGTGTTGTTTTTTCTTGAAGTTCGAAGTCATCTTGTGTTACACCTTTTTTAACGTTTCGAGTTTTACACTTTAAATCTCTTGTTTATTTACATAACTATATTAGTTAACACATCCAGATGCTTTAAACAGCTATTTCTGGTATACCATCTTAAGGTAAAACAAAGTATAGGTAACATATTTTAAGAGCACAGCTCTTACGTCTATACTGTACGAAGTCACCATTGCGAGAGAGAGAAATTCTGCTCCCTTCGCCTGGTACTGGACAAAATGGTAGTGGGGCAATTACCGCGCGAGAATATAGTTCCTAACTATATTTAAGTTAACATTTTTATTTATACAAACTATCCCTAAACAAATATACATAATTTAAATCAGTTGTTTTAGCGATTATCTGTGTCTTCAGATTTTTAATTATTAACATTAGGTTTTTTTATCTTATTCTAACTTACACAAGACTCGGAAAACATGTCGAGTCTGGAATCAACAGGACAGCGCCTGCTCACAAGCAAAGGGTTAAATACGATATTAATAACTCTTTACAATTTATCTTTTTATTAGAGTATCTTCTAACTAACTAATTACTGCTTCCTCTCATACTGAGTACATACAGGTATTTTATATTAATACAGTGAGATTTAAATGGTTTAATAGCTCGCAACCTTAATTTTTAAAAAATTTTATTTTCTTGATTATTTCTTTTATTTAAATCGTCACATACTCCACCGCTTAATTTGCACGCTACGGTTAAGCTTTTTGAGTCTAACTCACAATTGGGCACTGGGATATTGAATGGGTTTGGTGTGTGTAATTTCTTTCACATAGTTGTTGGACACTTTACAACGTTGTCCACATAGTTATTACCTATAGTTACAACACAGTATACTTTATATTCTTATTAACTACCTTTTTTTTTTACATACTATTTACACTTAATATTTACACAATTAAGACACAAAACTCTTTCTTATCTCTATCACTTAATTTTACTACCGGTTTTTTTGTTTGTCTTACTCTCTCTTCTGTAGAGTAACTTTCTAAATCTTTACTATTTAGAATTCTATATTTTCTTCTGTGAGTCCTATATAACTCATGTAGTTAATGAGTGTTAGTACCCATCTAGTTAATGATTATTCATTAATGCATGCTTCGCAGAACTGGAACTCAGGTTGATCAGGCCTCGTTTCCAAACTCTACGTTTTACATTTTTCACGTGGATTCAGAAATATAATTTTCTTTACTGCCTAGTATTCCCTTTTCTTTTTTGGGTTATACTATACCGTCACTTCTTCTTATACAACTTTAGTTGCGAAATATGCGTTCTCCGCACATGTTTCTGAGTTGCAGGTACGCACAGGGCTACTGTAACTGGAGTTAGGTACTTTTGGATTTGGTAAGGGCCACACCATCGGAATGATAGTTTAGAGGTGGTCTTATCAATCGCACTACTAATGGGGTGAGTCTTGTACATTACTAAGTCACCTACTTGGTACCTGACTGAGTTGCTATGATTACCTTTCTCGTGGTATCTTCTGGATTTTTCCAAGCTTGCTCTTAAGTTAGAGCGGGCTTTGTTCCATATTCGCTTTATCTGCTTATCCGTTATTTGCTGAGGCAGCAGATCGTGTATATTCCATCTTGTGGACAAAGGGTGGTTTGGTCGATACTTGTATAGTAACTCGAACGGGGTCGACTTGTGACCTTCGTGGTAAGCTGAATTAAAAGCGTATTGAATCCAGGATAGATTTTGGTCCCACGACGTGCGATCGTTCGCATGATAGGCGATTAGCGCAGATTTGAGGTTTCGTAGATACCTTTCAGCAATATTGCCTTGCGGTCGATACTCTGTAGTGGTTATATGGTCTATCCCTAACTTGAAACACATATTCTTAAATTCTTTTGCTTTAAACTGCGGACCGTTATCAGATACTATACGTACTGGAGTACCGTAGTCTTTAAATAGTCTTTCCTGTAGTATTTTAACTGTTGTCGACGCTAATGCTCGTCGCATGGGATACATCCAAACAAATTTGGTGAACGAATCTACACATATCAGTAACATGGTATTTCCTGATTTGGATCGTGGATACGGACCTGAGAAATCTAGATAAAGTTTCGAAAAAGGGGTCTTTGGGATTTCTGATATCAATTGGCTTACTTGAGTATTTCTGGCGGGTTTACTAAGGGCGCATAATGAACATTTCTTTACGAAGTTGGCTATTTCGCAGTTCATATTTTTCCATTGATATTCCTTTCGAATACGATGTATCGTCTTATTGATTCCCATATGGGCTCCTATGGTAGATGAATGGAAGTATTCCATTAGCATGGGCTTAATTACATCCGGGGCTATTATTCTTAATTCCTTTCCGTCTCTTATCTTGAGACACAATACATTCTTACTCAATACGTACTTCTCGGATTTAATACCTTGGGTAAGTTGTTCTATAATAGGCTTCAGTAAGGGGTCTTGTTGTTGATACAGGGCAATGTTTGTAAAGGCAAGGGGGAATTCAGTAATTACGGCGTTAGCACTTGCTATTTCCGGTTTCACTATGTTTTCGGAAGTTTTAGTGGGTGACTGGAACATACGGGACAGGGTATCGGCGACTACATTTTGAGTACCTTTAATATGCTGAACTCTGAATTTGTAGCAGTTTAATTTCAATATCCATCTGCCAATTCGTCCTAATTGTTTAGGGTGATTCAATAACCATGATAACGCCTGATTGTCGGTTTCCAAAAGGAATTCTTTATGTTCTAGGAAGGGTTTAAATTTTTCGAACGCAAAAACAATTGCTAAACATTCCAATTCATATGCGGAATACTTTCTTTCTTGATCGCTCAGTGTTCGTGATGCATAACTAATTGGTAGTCTACAGTTATCTATCTCTTGGTATATCACTGCACCTAACGCTACACTGGAACTGTCGGTTTGCACGACGAATGGTTTTGTGAAATCAGCTAATTGCAAAACTGGGGGAGATATAATGCTTTCTTTAAGTTGCTCAAAGGCGTTTTGATGTATTGAGCTCCATTCGAACTTCGTTCCCTTCTTTCGTAAGGAGTTTAGGGGTGCTGCTATTTCGGCAAGATGGGGAATATATTTGTGGAAATAATTCACCATACCTAAAAATCGGGCTATACCTTTTGCATCTCGTGGGGGTGCAAATTCTCTAATAGCACGGGTTCGTTCGGGGTCAATGCTTACCTTTCCATTCGCTTTCACGATATGTCCTAAGAAAGGAAACTGAGGGACAGCAAAACTTACCTTATTAGGGTTCACCGTTAATCCTGCTCTTAGTAAACGAGATAACACTTCACGCAAATGTCTGAGATGTTGTTCCATTGATTCACTGTATATTACGATGTCGTCCAAATAGTGGTACACATATTTAAATTTAATGTCGTGAAATATCTTCTCCAATAGTCTACTACATACGGAACTTCCTTGAGATATTCCAAAGGGTACCCTCGTAAATTGGTACAAGTTAAAAGGAACTGCAAACGCGGTTAGACGTTTGGATTCTTCTGAAAGAGGTATTTGGTGAAAAGCTTGATTCAGATCCATTACCGTAAAGACCATAGTTTTAGCAAAATAATGAAACGCACTATGGATGTCTGGAAGAGGGATTGATTCAAATTCTATTCTTTTATTTAATTGCCTGTAGTCTACAACTAGTCGGTGTTTATCTGGTCCTTTTGGTACTAAAAAGAAGGGTGAAGAATATGGGGACGTAGAGGGTTCTATGACTCCTTGGTCCAATAACTTATTGATATGGTTTCGCATGACTTCCATCTTGGGAGGCGACAACTTGTACGGAGGTAGTCGTATTACTTTCTGATCACTCAGATTAATTTTATACTCTATTAGGTCCGTAAGTCCTAGTTTTGGTGTAAGAACCGAGGAAAATTCTTTTATTAGTTTTACTATTTTGACTCTATCTCTTCGTTCTAGGTGAGATAAATCTGAATCTTGGTGTATTACATGTGCAGTAGATGAACAACGTTTATCTTCATTACTATCAAATTTATGTTTTCTTGCACGGTCAAATCTGAAATAAAATACTTGCTCGTAGATGTCAATAATCATTCCTGTCTTACTAATAAAATCTGCACCTAATATTAAAGCAGGTCCTAATTCTTTACATACTAACATTGTAAACATCCAACTTAGGTTTTTTTTATTTTAACCTTAACGGTAATGCTCAGGTTTATATTTATTTTACGTTTATCAGCGGTAGCACACTTTATATTCACAGGTTGGTTCCGTTTTACTAGATGATGTTTAGTTAACATGTCCGCTAATTCTTGGCTGATTAAGGTTCTACTAGATCCCGAATCAATTAAGGCGATGGGGGATGTAACGCCTAAGTCGACTCGTATTAATGGTAGTAGATTTTTTTTCCATTTACATCTATTAATCGCATTACACTTTTCACGAAATTCTCGCACATAGGGGTCGATTTCTTTCGCACCTTTTTTGTTTTTCACTTGGTTACAGAATAATTTATTCTTATTATTATTACTGGTTTCTTTTAGTTTACCCTTTTTCGAGTAGCTGCGGAAGACACAGGTTTTCGGGTCTCCCTGCCTTACATGGTTTTTGAATTGGGGTTATTCCGTTCCAATGGCTTACTTTTGCACTCTCTTCTTATGTGCCCATATTTGCCACAATTATAACAGGTGGGTTTTCTGCGAGGTGGGTACTTGGTTTCCGCTTTATCTGGGTTTACAGTTAACTTACCAGCTTTGCGCACATGGTGAGGTCTACTAGAAACTTGTCTTTCATACGAGGTTGTTACATCAGGCAGTAGTGCTCGCAATTGATGTCTATTAGTTCCAGATGTTTTCATTGCTTCTCTATTTTGATCTGAGTACCATACATTTGAAGAATGGATACTGCACTGTTCTAGATCAGCAATTGTATTGGGTCTATTCATCAATGATAGTCGAGATCTTTCTTCAGGTGACACGCCTATTAAAATGGTGTCCACCAGTTGTGTTTCATTCCAGCTTACACGTAGTAGTCGAGAGGACTCCCTAATATCGGAGATGTAGCTAATCTCTCCTGATGTCCTTGTACTCGGAGTACTGTCTTTCTTTTTATTTCCTCATAGATGCCGGTGGGAATAAAGTATTTTATAATAGAGCTATGTAGCTCTTCTACTGGGAAAGTAGAGGTTAGGGCTTCTAGGACACGATTTTTTAACGGGGGTTTACACTTTGGTAACAGAACTTGTAAAATTTGCCAGTCATTCAGCTGCTGTAGATCCTTTATCTGAAGAAGATAACTAATAAATGTTAGTAATTTGGAAACATTTAAGCCATCCGTATAAGGGATTTCGGTTAAAATCTTCTCCACAGGGTGAGTCATTTTACCGTATAGATCTGCGTTATAGTTCATAGGTGTAATTCCTCGATGAGGGCGATTGGATTCATTGGAGGTGGTGGTCAATTCATTATTTCCGGGACGAAACTGAAAATGCTCGGGAGGAGGGGCATTTACATCTGTATCAGTATTTTGTTCTGGGTTCGCTTGCACTTGCGATACGATAGGTGAGTTCCGATCCGAGTTAGGCGGAGGTAAACCAGTGGTGGGGGATTGTACTGGGGAGATGTGTAATTTCATTAATGATTTCTCTATTTCGTCCATCCTGAATGAGTCGGATTTTCGTCTTAAATCGTTAATAACTGAAGGTAAGCGGCGTAGAGCTTCGTCTGCTAGCTTTTGTACATCAACGGGTATTTCTATGAGATTCGGCCAGATCGACAAATTTTTTATTCGCCTGGTTAAATGCTCTATTCTCTGGGTAGTCCGCAAAATTTTTGCCGGAGATTTCTCGTCTTGGAGTGTTTGAGACAATAAGTATAGTTCACTATACTTGGCATTACAAATTTCTTTCTCGCTTTCATAATCGAGTTGGCTTAGATAGTTTAATTGCACGGGCGCATCAAATCCACATTCGCGAATTGACCTTCGTAATTCCGCGACTGTTACATCAGCATGGGGTAGTCCACGCAAAAGGGCTTCGTAAGACGAGCTGTCTTTTAATAACAAATCCGGGTTAAATTGGGCCATTTTGTTCTAACACATTAGCACGTACTTAAAATTAATACTAGTATATTACACATATATTACACATATATTACATATGTATATAATAAATTCATAAGTAATCAATTTACACAAATTAGAAAAGAACAATTTCTCTTCTAAGGGAGAGACAGAAATCACACACACATATTTTTCAAGGTTAAATAGCCGATCAGCTGTTTTCTGGAATGTAGGTCACCCTCTGTGTTTAGTAAACAAGGAACTGGTGTGTCAGTGAGAAAGGGGGTTTTACTCTTATTGTTCTCTACACAATGCGACTGAATAACACAACTACTTTATACCGTTATAAACGAGAGAAGGGGAGCACAATATTATTCAACAAATTTATTATTATTATTTCGCTTGACAACACTTTGACTCCGTTCATTCATAAACTTTTCTCAATTAAATAAATTACTTATTTTGTTCACAAGTTATAAATCACGAACTTCTACTTAATTACCTTGGTCTACATTACATACTTTATTATTAACAAAGTTATTTTTAATTAATTTTTTTTTTAACACATACTAGTGTATGTAAGCTATATAGTTGGACATACTCTGTGCAGAATGATTCAGGAAACAACAGGTCATGGATTGTCGTAAACAAACCTGTTACAGATTGTTCGGTTGACCAAAATTGTTATGTTTGGTCACAATTCATGAATGCAAGTAATTATATCGAATAATGCAGGTTCCTACTGGCCTATAGAATGCAAAAGCTACATGCATTGTATGACGCTAAGGATATTTCACTTATACATACTACCAGTTACGTAACTTAATACACTATTAAATATGTTTTGAACATTAAAGTTATTAAAGTAACTTTCTGAGTGCATAGATCAATATTATATATTTAGTTATTGTTCATACAAATTACCCACGCATAGTGAATGCAATTTTGTTTGTGACACTCTATACACAAATAAAACTCTTTCCTTTGTTTCCTTTTTTTTTTTTTTTTTTTTTTTTTAAAGAGTGACGCAATTTTGTTTGCGTCGCGATGCTTACAACACCTTTATAAAAATTAGCAGAGTGGCGCACTTTTGTAACGTCTTTTCGCCGCGTTACAAATCCAGGGAACCCATCGTAATTAAACTCCGTTAATTAGATGGGCTGCCTACGTTGTAACAGAATGTATCACAAATAATTAATATAACAAATTACTTACTAACTGTGTAAGGAAACAATGGCAAGGTATACAATTGATTTAAGCACTCCTCATATGTGTGTAACAAGAAGACTTCTCTTTATTTAACATTTAAAAACATTTACTGACAGATCCCACGACATTACTAATTCAATTATTAAGTTATTTGAAAGGTTTCTTTAAACTTTGGGATCAAAATTGATTCTATATAGCTATACCTCGGATCCGGGTAACCTTCGGTATTTATTCTTTAAAACTTTTAGTCATAATCAAATCATGATATTAGCTTGCAAGACTTTCTTTTATTCAACCATTGGAAGAATGGTATTATAGCTTGAATTATATTACTCCACATTAGCATATAAACTGTTACAACGTATGAAGTTAGAATAGTTACATGAAATTCTTAGATTTAATTTATAAGTCTTTACAAAGTTAATAGTTTCTGAAAAGTCTCTTTCAAGATGTGTTGTGTAACAAATATTAGTAACCCTCGATAGACAGGCTATCGAGTCACCTTTTAATTGGTATGCAGAAGACTCGTCCTGGGGTATCCGTCTTGGGAAACAGGAACTGCTACGTCGTCATCTCGGTCTGGTCTTCGTCAGAAAAGGGCTCCAAAGTTCGCAGGTTGAACTTTCTACGATGATCTTGTAGATTCTCGGATGTCCTGATCTGCATACTCTGTCGCGTGTACTAGAGTTTGTGGCTTCTGATAGTTCACATCTCCAGGTATGACGTTGGAAGTGTTGTTTTTTCTTGAAGTTCGAAGTCATCTTGTGTTACACCTTTTTTAACGTTTCGAGTTTTACACTTTAAATCTCTTGTTTATTTACATAACTATATTAGTTAACACATCCAGATGCTTTAAACAGCTATTTCTGGTATACCATCTTAAGGTAAAACAAAGTATAGGTAACATATTTTAAGAGCACAGCTCTTACGTCTATACTGTACGAAGTCACCATTGCGAGAGAGAGAAATTCTGCTCCCTTCGCCTGGTACTGGACAAAATGGTAGTGGGGCAATTACCGCGAGAGAATATAGTTCCTAACTATATTTAAGTTAACATTTTTATTTATACAAACTATCCCTAAACAAATATACATAATTTAAATCAGTTGTTTTAGCGATTATCTGTGTCTTCAGATTTTTAATTATTAACATTAGGTTTTTTTATCTTATTCTAACTTACACAAGACTCGGAAAACATGTCGAGTCTGGAATCAACAGGACAGCGCCTGCTCACAAGCAAAGGGTTAAATACGATATTAATAACTCTTTACAATTTATCTTTTTATTAGAGTATCTTCTAACTAACTAATTACTGCTTCCTCTCATACTGAGTACATACAGGTATTTTATATTAATACAGTGAGATTTAAATGGTTTAATAGCTCGCAACCTTAATTTTTAAAAAATTTTATTTTCTTGATTATTTCTTTTATTTAAATCGTCACAAGGTGCTGTGATGTCCGAATTTATCAACACTCATTTTCCAAATGTATATCTAACCATTGATGCACTCTCATTTATTATACCAGCTTTGTGTAATTCCTCAATAATAGATAATATTTCATTATCGTGACCTGTATGACCCGCATTTTGTGATGCTATCAACAATCGTAAACTATCGCAAAGTTCGTTTACATTGTCCCAATAAATATAGTTTAGTTTAGTATTAGTTACTTTCATCATTCCACGACCGTCCATATGGTCCCACCAGTATTGTTGTAATTTAAATGATTTAATGGCTGGTTTAATTATTTTAATACATTTTGCAGTCTTACTACTTTATATTCGTCCCGACGGTAAATGAATATGAGCTTTAGTTGTTTTTAGTATATCCGCATATGATTGTAAATCCTCTTGTGCATCAGTATAACTATCCGGGTTCTTCATAAAAAGAAGTTCGTATAACCCCGGCGTTCCTCCGTATGTGTTATTATTATTTATAACATCACCATCGTTAAACGTGATGGGTTCTTTTCCGACCATTAATATTTCATTATCGTTATAATATGGTCCAAAGACATGATCGATCATGTTTTACATCGTTAAAAAATGTCTACATATAACGTCGTACGAGATTTCCTTTAAAAAGATTATCAATATAATCAACTCGTATTCGTTCATCTGATGTTGATAACGCTTCTTGTACTGATGGTGGAGATTCATAAACAGTTTCCTCGTTCACTATCGGTATTTCCTCGGTGAACATAACAGAATCGTTATTAGGTTCTTCTATTACTGGTCGTTTTATTTTTTCACTTTCATGTAGTACCGAATCTTCATGCGATCTTTTATTTTTCATTCGTTGTTCTATATCATCCATTTCTATATCTTGACTATCATTTATCTTTTTCTCTATTGCCTTTGGTTTTTTCTCCTTCTCTATTAACAGTTTTAAAGGTTCTGTAACGGTTTTCAATGATTTTTCCATCTGTTGTTCTACATTCATAATATCCTGTGTTAAAGCATAATGTTTTTGACGTATATTTTTCTTTATCTTGCTAATTTCTTTAACAAGATTTTCACGTTCATTCACCTTCGACGCCATCCTGAGTAATAACTAAATGTTTGTTGAAATATTATTAATATAAATATCAAAACCAATACGATAACGACCGCAGTTTAAATAATCTTCTTTGTTTATAATAAGAAAACCTTTTTTGCTCGAATTCCATGCTTTACAACATATTTCTTTAAACTTATCAAAATCCATGTCTGTATTAACATGATCGCTATAAATATGTTTTAGATTAAGCTCATCTTGAGAAAATATGATTATTACATTGGTGTTATCGCGAACTAGTTGTTTTGGAACTTTACTATAATTTTGACATAAATAAAAAACATCTATATTATTGTGTCTGCCCATTGTAGAATAATTTGTGATATTATTCTGACGTTCACACGCAATATCATTAAATATCATAACTGAATTCAGTTAAACATCGTTGGGATGGATAACTTGCTCATTTTCAGTAAACGTATAGTATCTAATCAGTGGAATTTCAGATAACACTTTTTCTAGAAACACGTATTTTGGCTGATATAATGATTTTGGAAACACATAAACATTTTCAAAATATAATCCATTAACAACAAATAATAGGTTAAACATTAAATTTGTTTTCTCCGACGGCGACGGTCCTGATATTATACATCTAATATTATCAGGTATTAAATCACCATGTTTTTTTATTTTCCATTACTTTATCGTTACAAACTATTTTATTGAAGTTACGAATTTGCAACCTTTTCCTCTGACGCACAAACTCCATTAATAAAGATTTCAGTTTTCTGTTAAGCTTTATATTACAATACTTTTATCAACCCGGGTATCATAAGATTTGTCATAACCTTTCCATCGCACAAGTAATTATCTCCTTTACGTCTCAATAGTTTTTCAATCAAATATACATCTCCAAATTTTGTTTTACTAATTTCCTGTTCATAGAAACAACCGGATAAAATATTACCTGTATCATCTTTCAATATATATGTTTTTGGGTTAGTAGCTTTAATTTTGTAAACAGTAAAATGTTCGTTAGTCCAATTAGGTAAGTACCCCTTAGTGAACGTTTTCTTGTATTTACTGATTCTTACTCTATCACCAACTTTAAATTTTTAAAGTTTTAACTTTCGTTTTTGTATTAACTTTGAATGGATCTTGTTTAATATGATTTTTTCATTACTCATGTTTACGTCAATTGGTTCTATGAGGTGTATTACTCATTCCAATAGTTCTATGAGGTATATTATTATACAATTTAATCAAATCCGGTAATATATTCACCCATACATAACTCCCCAATTCTGTCATTTTTCTCCACATTAAATTTTTTAATGTACGATTAAAACGTTCAACAATCGACGCTTTCTTTTCCGAAAAAGTTGAATAATGATTTATATTGTAATTCTGTAGTAACTTTTTCACTGATGAATTAAACCATTCTTTACCTTGATCCGTTTGAAAATGTTTCATTTTATTAGATTCCAATATTGGTGTAACAGCTTTTACAATTTCAGATGCTGTTTTTGTTTTCAGAGGAATGGCAAACGCGATTTTTCAAAAACAATTAATCATAGTTAGTATATATTTAAAACCTTTATTCAACTTTGCAAACGGAATCATTTCTACAAGGTCGGCTTGGTATAAATCATTAATACCTTTCAACTCAACATAACGAGTTTTAAAATTTCTACGAGCCGGCTTATGTAATTCATAATCGATATGTTTTCTTATATCTGTCATCCTCTAAAGCATATAATGAAATAAAAGAAAAAAGAAAAAATAAGGTATATTAAAGGAAAAAAAACACCTGACTCATCTGAAATATTGTATTTTAAATCAATATAAAAAAGTACGTTGTTACATTGCTTTAATTATAGCACATATCTCATCAGAATAAGGATTTGTTACAATCACATCGTAGCAGTTCTTCAGTTTATACTTCAATCTCTCCAACTGATAGCACATGGTGAAATAATTCTAATTGTTGAATGAATGCTTCTGGTTATTATTTGAGCATCATAAAATTCTACTGCAAGCATGAAACAAAGATCTTTATAAGTTAGTTGCTCACTAAATGATGGTTCGTAATTTAAACACCAATTACGACTGCTGAAATCCATTGTAAATATATAGTTAAGACTGATGTTATCCTGACCAAGCTTGTAGATAAACTGACTAATGAAAAAATATTGTTGTTGAAAATAAGCTTTTTTAATCGATTAGAATTTCTTAAATTAAGTGGGAGGACTAATTAGTAATTGACGTAAATATCCTACTAATTTTTCGCGTAATTGTCGACGAGTAAAGTTTACATCTGCACGCATAAAAATAATTGTCCTTTCAATGTTATTTATTAGAATAATGTCGACATCAGGAAATCTGGTTATCACTATTTTACAGATTTCCTCAAAACAATAATAACCATTTAAATAAGATAGACACCATTGAGTTGCGGGGGTATTATCATCACAACTGATGGAATTCATTCTGATTTTTTTTTAAATAGAGTAAAAAACTAATGATATTAAATGAATAGAATACCTACAAGGCCGGAATAAGGATTAAGCGGTGCATAGTAGTCAACACTTTCATGAGTCTCTGGCTCTTCAAAAAAATCACATCGGTTGGTGTGAATACATTCGGTATTCAACAAACGATTAGTTGTTCTCCAAACGGATAGATTAGCCTCTTCTAGTTGAGCACAGCGAGTACACTGAGAAAGATGTAACTGCCACAATTCATATTCCTTATCTTTGTTTTTATTGTTGTTGAGAGTAGACTGTAAACGCCAGTTTGACTCGTTTTCTTCAAAAGATCGTTTAACACCAGCACTATAAAAATATAAACAATAATACTCTTATATTTTATGTTTATGAAATCGACAGAGCCGACAATAACATAAATTGAAATGAAAAACACCGGATATTTGTGTTTCATATAAATTAATCACTATATTTTTATTTCTATGACTTAAACGTTTTTTGTGTTCGAAAAAGTAGCGACCATCACACATTGTTACGATAGAACGAATATATATACAATCATCGTACTTAAGTAGTGGATATTCTCGAGGTAAGTCGTGTGGGAAAAGCGGATGTTACTAGGAAAAATATAATATCTAATCGATAACACGTGCATTCAAGGTAATCATATAACTTTCCAAGTATGCGGAAAGTGTGTTTCAAGGTAAATCACTATGATGAAACTGTATATGCTGCAACAACTATGCAAGAAATAAAATCATGCTACGATCACGTGGACAACGCGTGCGATGACGTATACGTTACTCAACGTATACGTTACGTTTATGATCCGATGACGTACACGATACTTGACGTATATGTTGTTACGTTGAACCGGTGATGTCGGGGGGGATGATGACCCCCCGGTGACGTATGTTTGTTTACAAGGGGACGATGACCTGATGACGTATGTTTGTTTACAAGGGGACGATGACCTGATGACGTATGATTGTATTGACAACATTGCGGGGGTGAATGAACTAACGGTATTTCAGGGAGAGGGGAGGGGGGATGACCTTGTCCCGTCGTTCCCATTTATATACTACTTTTTGAGTACAATGGAATCAGTTGAATTAAAGTTAAAACAACCAGAAACATCAATTTAAAATTTATTGCTGCCTATAATAATTTTGTGAAATTTTTGGGACTCATGACCTACATTGAAAAATGACAAGTGAAGTAGAACAATGTTCCTTAAGTAAAAGTGATAGTTGTTTTGATGCAGAAAATCATTGTTTAATATACTTATAATAATAATAATAATAATATAAATCGTAATAATTATATATATAGAGGGGGAAAAATTCTTTATGCACCGTCAGAGGAGACCGTGGTTCCTCTGGTGTGTGGGACACTCACACACGAAAAACCCCACCTCTAATTCAGGCACTCATATTCAGCCTAGAACCACTTATCGGGCTCCTTCTCTTTTTTAACTGCCCGTTGGGTGCAAGTTGGTCCTGTCTTTTTTTTCTGATAGGGCCCACTGAATAAATGCATTGATGCGGTCCCATTCCGCCTTACCACGAAGCATAAGCGCAACTACACTCTCGGGCATGAAGTCCCAGAGCTCCATTTCCAGTACCATCCTCTGTCTTCCGAATCTGCAGCACTTGAAACAAATGTGTGAGGTATATTAATTGCGAGTCTCCGTATTGGCTGGGCTTTGCAACTTTTTTCATTCTATGGAGTTAGGCATTAAAAATGCCGCGGCCACTGACGAACTGAGTCAGTGCTAATAATAACAATACAGATACATTATAATAAAATACAAAACGCTTTTCTAATCAGAACTTCCTTCTACAACTATGTTAACATTTAACAGTTAGCAAGTTAAAAATCTCTTCACATAATGATTTGTCCACTTCTGGAATGTACTGTTCCAATTTCTTGATGTCAATTAATTTATTAACATTGATAGCATGCCTCCTTCATGTGCATTTTGTATAGGAAGAAACATTGATACCAGCAGGTTGAGTAGCTTGAGGATATTTTTTTCAATACATAGATATAATCAAACATGACTACAAAACCTGGCTTATGTTTGTCATATCGCCACAGATAATATTGTGGAACCACAAAATTTAATTTCTGTGATCTTTCACAGTTTTCCCCAATTATTTAATCGGTAAAACAATTTTCTGAAAAAGGTCGGCAACCAACCTTTAAAATTCTTAACAATATTATTATCTTAAAAAAAATTGTGTAAGTTGATGGGTTTTAAAATGAATCTATTATTATTCAAACATATTGCAATTATAACACACTCTATCGATGTTTTACATTTTTTACTGAATGACACCAAGTATGCTACCTCATGGTAAGAATATACGGTAGTATTTGGTATTATTCCTTCTTTTCTTTTGCTCAATATCATTCTCAAGATTCATTTACTCAAGACTAACATTCTCTTCCATCATACACAATAAACAAAACGATAAAATCTTTGGTAAATAACGAACCTTCTAATTGGTGTAATAAAAATACATCTAACGAAATAGTATAGAATACTCATCACCAAAGAAAATATTTTAAGTTATAACAGTTGATTTTTGATTTAGGTTTCATATTATTGTGGGTAGCAAGTTATAATAGGCTGTTTATTTCGAAAAGATTAAGCTTCGAGTTCTGATGTTAGGTATGAAAAAGCCATGAGTCCTGAACCCTTTCACCTGGACCTTTCTACCCTAATATTATTTTTATATTTGCAATATTTCACTATAGAGACATGGGACTCATGCCTTTGTCATACAAAATGACGTGATTAGAAGCATATAACAATAGTATATTAAAAACTCATTTAGGGCTAATGAAAAAATGTGACTCATAAACATTTCATAATAACTGATTCAATTAAACCATATTATTTTTTGTATTATGTGTGAAGATTGTATGATTGCCATAGTAGTTACTGCCAGGAATATGGCTGTTGCTTCATTGTAATTCGCATTGACAAATTCTCGATAACTTCTGTTAGTCTTACATTATCTTGTAATTTAAGATACCGATACCTTGTGTAGTAATTGGAGATAATCTTGAGAAACAGTAGTAGTTTGAGCGTAAAGAAAACATTTCAAGAAAACGTTACTCTTTTTGCTCTGAGAATTATTATTCAAAATAAGTAAAAGTAACTGCACGTAAATCAAATAAAGCAATTGTATAATTTTGGTTAACTCTCCTGTGCGTCAATACTGATATTTGTATTATCGGTTTGATATCAGAATACGCCTGTTGGGTCACTTGCTCTGGGAGTAAGAAGCCGAACCTATATTTTACAGATAATATTAAAGAAGTTTATTTGTTCTACGCAAGTCCGTAATTATTAATAATAAATATTATTATTACTAATAATAATATAATGTAATATAATAATATAATATAATAATAATTATTTATTACATACGCAATTAAATAATTTATTATTTATTTATAATAATTATTTACGCAAACCTTCAATAAAAATGTTTCAATAAAATAATAATTATACATAGGTTTAAAAATATAATCTTAGGAAAAACTTTAAGAAACAGTCACATTTAATAAATGATTTTATGTTTATAATAATTTTGTTCTATGAAATTTTGCAACCTAGATTTTAAGCGATGTTAAACCACAAAAGAAACGGACTATATGAGATGTAGTGTCAGTCTTAAAACGAACTTTGGTTCAAGTAAAGATGAAACTGTTTGATCTTTACGTGTATTTAGCCTATAACCAATTAAACGTAAGAATTATAGGCTATAACCTTGCGGCTAAATATTCCCATGGATACACGCTGTTCAATCAATGAAAAATTCAAATTAACAGATACTTGTATAGTATTTGGTCTGTACCTTTGAGTGCCGTAAACACATACGTTTTGCCAGTTATGAACAGTCTCAAAGTTTCAGCAAATTAGAGATACTTTTATTATGCTTTAAGAAATCATGTCGGAGTGTATAACAAATATTATATACATAACCTACCCATTAATTTTCTGTTTCTATAAAAGCAAATCTCAATATTATTAATAAAAATACTCATTTAAAAATTGATTTTAATGTCCGCTTCAATGATTTATGAAACTGTGTTCTAATTTCTGAAATTTGCAAATTTCACAAATTTCTAAATGTGTACGTATTTCCCACAGTTGCTTTGTATTTGAATCTTAAAAACTCGCATTCTGTTCACTTGACGCTAGTGGTAGATCTACAAGCGAAGCTTCACACTGATTATTAGAAAAATAACACCATGATATCGTTTTTTAAGTAACTAAGATATTACCTAAAATATACGCAAAAATTTTTTAGTACTTGTTTTTTTATGTAAACCACCTACTTATTGACATGTGTTCGGATAACTAACGGGATTCCATCCAAAATACCGCTGTGGTTAACCTACAATATTATAACAAAAACAAACATGGATTTAATAAACAAACACTTGGTAAGTTCTACAGATGACTTTATTTTCCTGACAATTGTTTCAACAGTTACGGCAGCTTCAGATGTTGTATTTCAATATGTACACCTGACTGCACGTTTGGATTTAAAATCCAACTTGTTAAATTGTTATTAATACAAAGTTCAAGTTTCGCTGAGGTAATGTTACTTCCAAATTTAGGAAAACTTTACATTCGACTAAATTTGTTTTATGGGGGAGGATTTCGTTGTTGGCAAGTTGTAGTGCCGACGTGGTTCACTATTTTCAGGATAGATGGCACCACCGACTATTATTTTGTAATTACTTCAAAGTATTCCACTTTTTTGTTTTATAAATTAAAATTAAGCGACACGGACAATTGCAAATATCGAAAAATTGTAGGTTCTGTTAAGTAACCGATGAAACGTCCGGTAATAACAGACCGTGCGAACAGACAGGTCCGTCAAAAACCGAGTTCGCGTCGTCTTAAACTCGAGTTCCGAGATAGACACAAATATTTTTTTGTTTTAAAACCAAATTTATAAGAACAACATAAGTTGCTTACTAACAAGACAATAAAGTATATCATGTGTTTTACATTGTTTATCAGTTTTATTAGCAAACAATGAGGTACACCTTGATAAATTAATTTTAGAGTTTTCAATGGCAAGTACATCAAGATGCAGTAAATATGTTGTTGGGTTCCTTATAAACATAAATAATTTTTAACCCTTAGGTGTGCTGAAAAGTATATTTTAGCTGAGCAGTTTGTAGCATATATAAATAAATATTGTTACGTAATACGGAACATTCTCGTACATTCGATAATGTCGTTTTACTATTCTCAGCTATCCCTGCCGGTACGTGTTTCTGCCAAGGCCGCTTCCATTTGTTTATACTGTTCAAACTTATTGTAATACATTTCTGTTATATATTACAGAAGGTTTTTTGCAACATTTTATTTTGATGTTGATGATGATTATTTGTACTTAAGACTTTATGTGGCATTAAGTTATGTTTCTAGAAAATCTCATATCCTTTCATTACGTAAGTGATTCGCCGTTTCAAATGTTTCATTACCAGAACCGCGCTGCGTCTTATTTACGTTTAAACTCATTTACACTCACACTAGTTTACGTATGGTACTTAAGTGAATGTATTTAATTATTTTGAAGCCTCTATCTCTACTAGTCAGCAGTTTTATGATTGATTTGAAGTGGTCATTCGGCTACCCATATTCTGAGAAAATATTTTACCTCAACATAATTCCACAACACAAATATGATTCAAATATGCTAATCGAATCGTTGTCATTCTTACACTATTTTCCGTGTACTGTACCTTCCTGTACTCTATACTAGTGTATTAACTGAGCTTTGGTACATCAGAATATGTCCTACCAAGTATTCCTTCTCCTTAAAACAGTTTTCTTTAAGCTTCTTCTCTCTTCAACTCTCTGAAAGGCGTCCCCCACTGCTCGCTTTGCTGTATCACCTAATTTTTACATGCATCTCTAGCACCACATTTTGGTAGCATTACCTTTCAGCCTAATTTTTACAAGATCTTCGGTACTGTAAAGACTCACACTTCGTGCATACAGCATTAAATTTCGGTTTCAAACGTTTAAATCCAAGTCTTCAGATCACCGACCGGTTACTTTTAGAGAGAGCTACCTTTTGTTGTGTAACGCCACCTTTTACATTTTCACTGCTCCATCCGTCTTTGAAATTGTACTCCCTAAATATCAGAATTCAGTCACCTCTTGCACTTTGCATTTCCTATTTTAATATTCACTTCATTTCTGTCTTCACTGCCACGTCTTTTTTTATACCAATTTTGTCTTAATTTTAATTCTCAGTCTTTTATAATTCTCCAATATCGTATCCACATACGCGTATTTTTCATCTTCCTCATTTTCTGCGAACGACGTTATATCGTCAGGAAATATAAATATCGCTACGCTCTCTCCTGAATATTCGTTTTATGAATTTCGTTTAACATCTGCATTGTTTCTTTAACGTACAAATTGAAAATTATCGGTGATAAAATCTGCATCCTTATCTCACACCGTGCCTATGTTTGCTTCCCTTCCCAAGATAATATTTATACAATCTGAAACTGATTCTTCTGTCCCACGTAAATCCTTTATCATCTCTTTTCGTAATAATAAAAATTATATCCCAGTTTACGTTGCCGTTATAAGTCAACGAAAGTCATGGTTGCAATCCCATCCGTTAAAAGTACCATACCATCAATAACTGTCAACCAACGAATTTCCTTCCTCCTACACTAACAATTACCTCTCCATTTGAAATACTATTTAGTATGTGTTACTTTATAACAGAACCACTTTCAACTTTACGACCTTACTCTTCGACATTGTTACTAGTTAATTTTACTAATCTTCTAGCATATACACGGTATGTTACTAAAAAGAGATCACTGTTCACCAGCAATTTTAGCTTGGAACGCACTATTACTGTTGTTACGACGGTCTCATGGGTCGTCGTGATTTACAGTGGAAGCAAAATAACTGACGCAAATGAAGTCACTAATTACAAATTTTAATTAGACACAAACAACAGTTAGAAATCAACAAAGACACTCTTATTAGGACGAGCGAAGTGAGTCCTACTATTAGGCAACAATTGGTACATTTTTATGGTACACTTTACGGAAAAAGTACTAAACCTATAGACTTGAAATTGAACATAATTATTCATATTCATGTCTATATGTGTCATCAGTCATTATTTTTATAAAAAATTAATTTTGACATGAAATAATTGTAATACTTTTTTTTTTATAAATCTATATATATGTATATAAAGTGTCGCCATCTGTGGGATTGCGAGTCCTACTACTATATAGTCTGTTACTATCGTGTTCCGTGGTATGTATGTAAAGTGTCGCCGTCTGTGGGATTTCTTTAATATTACTATTATAGTCTGTTACTAATACGTTTCCTGGTTTTAGACAAAGAGTGTATATACCGAATATTCTACCGTTTTTCTTGAATGAAAGACACTGGTGTGCTGTGTTGTTTATAAAATATATTTCATAAATCATAAAACATATTTCATAAATCCAAGATTCATTTTTCATGTAGGCCTATATTTTTTTATAAATATCGACAAGTGAAAATAATTTTTGTATTTTTATATTTGCGTTTGAGGTTGTTACATTGTTACAAGAGATTTTTTGTGTGAAAGGTAAGTTTTTTATTTTTTAATCAAAAAAATATATATGTAATTATTTAAATTATACGGCTCCTATATGTCCACAGGCTTGGTTTCCATGTAATGAAATAAGATCACTGAAACTACATTACACACAATGATATTACAGATTTCCTTGAACTTAACAAAGCTCTAAACACATTTAGTATTTCATTTCTGTAAGTTCCTGTTTTCTACAACTTCATCGTAATACTTTTAAAAATGTAGAATTTAATTAACGCCCTGAATAAAATGTCATTAACGAATTATAGTAAATAATTTTTATGCAATACTGTTTGTTATCAAATTTTTTTTAAAGTCTAATATACATGTGTGTGTGTGTGTGTGTGTGTGTGTGTGTGTGTGTGTGTGTGTGTGTGTGTGCACGCGCGCATAAACATCTTATATTTCACTCAACGTTTATCTGTCACTGAAATTAGTGTACACATTTTTTTTGCCTGCACTCCACATTAGACTATGAGCATTCATAATTTGAAAAAGAAACACTACATTTTTCTTACTAATACTTTTAATGTTTTAGATTTTAATAATACATATGTGATGTTTATTGAAATAAATTATATTTAAAATATACGTAGTTGTTAAGTTATTAAAAAATTAAATTTTTACAAGCAACAAGTTTTATTACATATTCCCTGGCGACAACTGAATGATCTAAATCCACATAATAGTACTTGGAAGATTATATATGAGTAGCATTTTGGGAATGGCGATATTTTGAATTATGATTTGGATTATATGCTACAAAATTTGGAAGACGAAGAAGATTTTGCAGAAACAGACCAATTAGAAGTAGATCAACCATATGATTGGATGGACGTAGCTGCTGGACCAAATACTATTCAGGAAAAAGTAGATCTAGGTAGAAGAGAAATTGATATCATATATAATTGGCATTCTATTTTGAATCAACAAGTGTTGAATACATTAGAAAATTTTATTGAAAATGAAAAGGTAATAGAAAATCAAAGAAATTACATTGTTAATGTTCAATATAAACTACTTAGTTATCTACAAGGTAACGAAGAAGAACTTCCGATTAAAAGAATTGTTATTCAAGGAAAAGACGGTTCTGGAAAGAGTACTTTAATTAATTATTTCACTTGTCGATTGAATCAAACATTCGGATCATCTTCTTATCAATTGCTTGCTCCAACTGATGCTGCTGCTGTTAATATTAATGGATCAACAATACACTCCAAACTTTTATTAGGAGTACATAAAGTATTTAGAGAACTCAGTTCACACTCACTTGCTCAATTTCAACAGGAAATTCGTGGTTGTAAATTTCTGTTTATAGATGAAATGAGTATGATTGAATGTAGTCTTTTGAGGAAAATTGATTTAAGAGTACGCAGAGCTATTCCGTCAAGACAAGATAAACCGTTTGGTGGATTATTTGTATATTTTTGGGGGGATATTAATCAGTTACCTCCTGTTAATGACAGACCACTTTACAGTGATAAAATTGAAAGAAGTAAACTCTATATTCAATAGAAGGAAAATTATTATTTACATCAAGTATTCAAAAGTATTTTTTTTTATCGTCATCATTTCGACAAAATGAATCTCAACAAATATTTCGAGATATACTTGATCGTGTTAGTAATGGTGAATGTACAGTTCATGGCTATAAAATATTAATGACACGTAGTATACAAACTTTTCAGAAAATGAACGTCATTTTTTTAACGATGCAATTAGGCTATTTGCAACAAATAAAAATGTAAAATAATTTAATCATCAAAAGTTAAAAGAATTTCGTCAACCAGTTGCTTATATTCCAGCTATTCATAATTGTTCTAAAGCAAAATCAGCAAGTGCAGAATTATCAGGTGGACTTGAAACATTTATAATTTTATCAAGTGGATCTAAAGTTATGTTACGTTCTAATTTGTGGGTTGAAAAAGGATTAGTGAACGGAGCTTTAGGTTACGTTGAAGATATTATCTATGAAGAAAATCATGGTCCATCTGATCAAATGCCACGAGTGATAATGGTTCGTTTTGAAAATTATTTTCATTCAACTTTTGAAAATAGTGGTTGTGTTCCAATTCCACCTATAATTAAATTTTAGAAAAGTGGAAATATTAATTGTTCAAGGAAACAATTTTCGTTACAATTAGCCTTTGCAATTACAATTCATAAGTCTCAAAGTTTAACCTTAGATAGAGCTGTTGTAGATATTGGAGAAAAGAAAACTTCTATTGTTTTAACATATCCGTATGTTGCAGAAGACTGAGGCAGGGATCTGGGTAACCGCCGTAGTACTCGTACGGTTATGTGAGAACTATGCCCGGCAGGTACAGCAGCTGTAACCATACTTGGGAGGCAATGAGGGAGATAGCCACTCGCCACGGTTTAATGTGATTTTTGTTACTTTTACGCAGTCTTTACGGTCTCTTGTCTTTGTGCGTGTTTATTACTATCAATTATCTCTTCTTGGTCACTATCAAGATCGTCTTAGCTATATTGCTTCAGTTTCAATTGAAAACATAATTCTCTGCAAATTGAAAAATAGACCGATATGGCACGATGATATTATCGACAATTTTGCCAGTAAGAAGGCCCGCTAACTGAATTTGCTGTAGGTGTACAAGTAAATTCATCGCAGCTTACAAAATAGGTTTAGTCAACAGTTTATTTCTTTGCTAGAACAAAAGTAAGTTAACCTTCGGTTTATCTTGTTAAACATACGTATATATTTCTAATAAGACATGTATGCTGTAAAAATCTATTGTCTCTACCAAACTTAAAAGTGAAATACAAGTGCCGAGGGGTGGCGGCTGCTATGACTGAGCGCGACTCAGGTGACTGTCTCGTAGCCTCCCCTTCCTCAGAACTCATCGGCCGCCACTGAATCTAGTATTTATATTTCGCCGCCTAGCGTTGTAGTGATACAGCGGCCGGGACGGCGAAAAATAAAGTCGAGTAACGTCTGGAAGGGCAACTCGAACAATCCACATTGTTTTGTAATTCCGCCACGCGAATATACGTGCACGGTGTCACGTAGGCACTCATCGTTAAGGTACTATTTCCTCAGGGTAGGAATATGTTACATTTGTGGCTTTGCTCTGTGTAGATAGAAAATGGAGACTAACAGAATTGGAGATGATATACCTTGAAAGCTTTTAAATGAATAAATTGCTGGAAAAAATGGAAAAAGTAAACTGGTCAGTCAGACAATGTGACAGATGATGAGGTCCTAAGATGTGTAGATGAGAAGAGATAAATCCTGAATACGTTTCTTCATATGAATGCAAACTGGATCAGACACACGCTAAGATGAAATTTCCGCTGCTGCGTGATATCGTGAAGATAAGATTTAGGAATTCCGTGGCTTGGAAAAAGAATTTAGCAGCTGACCAATTTAAAGGAGAAAAGGAAATATTGGGAAATTAAGGAGGAAAGCGACGACAGGAAAAATGGAAAAATCGCATATCAAGTCAAGTGACAGAAAACTTAACAGAAATAATAATAATAACATTTATTAATTTTTTTTTGACAGGCCTACCATACACCCCTGCACCCTGCCGATCCATACGCTGGAAGAGAAGGGCACCCAGTAGAGGGACAGGGGACAAGTATCATAAAATTTTTCATAGATCCTTCGTATATCACACTTGAAAAAGACACAAATCTGCGAAATTTATATGGTCAAGTAAAAAAGATTGTGACCAAGAAATAGAAAACACAGTACATTCTAAGTACAACGCCTCTAACAAGTCATACCATAAAAAATGCAGGTCAAAGAAATGCAGGCCAAAAATCCCATCCCTCACTGAGCGTTGAAAGTTCCTTGTGGCACTAAAGAAGTCGAGGACGTCAACATAGAGGTTGGAAACTTCAGTGCATCTCGCGTAACATGGATTTATGATCAGAAAGTCCACAGTTGCAAACCAAAGTGACAAGATATCCTTTATCGTTCCTGAGGTATAGAATAGACAGCAACTTGATACCATTTAGCAAAATGGTAACAGTTGTATCAGTAAAAGTAGCAGAGTCTATTACTGGATAATAAAATCCCTTAAGAGAGAGACAGAACGCGGCAAGATACCCACACGGACCACATTATAAAAAAAAAGCAAATCTAAAATAGCCGCGTCAGTTTGAATTATTTAGGATATATAGCGGAAAGGACAAGATTGGATAGAATGAGAAATACAAGCATATAAAAGCATAACACAAATGAGAAATAAGTACAGGGGCAAAGTTCTATGAACATAGATAATGTAGTAATAATTTACTTTAACTAAAAGCAATTCAGCAGTAAACGTCGGGCTGTAAATTATAATTCCAGTCAAAGAACTAAAAATTGTAAGGAAAACCTTTACGTATAACGTACATTGTGTTTGTACGGAGGAGAAACAAGATTAAATGCCTGACGTTTAATCTTTGAGACGGACGTTTTCTGTTATTCCCTCACCGACCGCCAAACAATTCACTACAGACTTACCAGTCTAATTTTCGCGTTACAACAATAACACAGGTTATAATTGGGCTTTTAGTACTCACAGTATTCAGGATAGCACAAACCTCGCCTGCCATGAGGATCAAAAATGCTTTATATACGCTGTCCTTTGCCGTTCTGTAGATATGCTTGTAAGCGTAATAATTTTTCCTGCCGCCACCGCTGTGTCTTATATATGTAAAAAGCCTACAGTTTCCAGGTTTGCATTCAAACAGGTGATTGAAAACGTGGAACATTTTCTTGAACTGGTGAGACGTGAGGTTAATTCATCACTTTTGAGGTAATACGGAGGAAGCAAAAGAAAATAATATCCATATAAAATTATACACATTGCTCCCACGTGAAATAAAATATATATGTTTATCAATCAATATAAGCGGTGTAAATACGATGAAAACATATTAATAACACTATGTTATTTATAGTCCAACAAAATACTAAAGGAAAACAAGGTGTTGAGTGACGTAGCGGGCCTGAATGCCGGGAGAATAGTCGGGTAATTTTAAAATGCCTTCCCTGGCTGTTTGGCAGTGCTATCGACTGCCATCTTCAGTGAAAATCGAGTACGCTAACGAGTATCACTAACATTAGTGACCACAGTACTATGGTTAAGGCTGGAGAAGTCCCGTGAACACCACTCTTACTCATAAAGTTTTTAAGTGCCACGATACTGTGGCACTTAACCACGATTCACTTTGCAAAAATTAGTATGCTCTTTAATTAACTACAAATTTATCAGGTACATTGAATCGTGATAATTTATATCATTATCGTGATCATTTGAATCAGTACCGTAGCCATTTATAATATAATGCACGGTAGAGGGGATTATCTGGGGAGGGAATCCCGTTGCTAGGCAACAGCTGCCGAATCCTATACAACCCCTACAGCACAAACCTTCCCTTGAGACTGCCCCGACCGGGTCCACTTCCAATAGTTATACTAATTGTTGAGCATGCTCTGTTACAAGAGGTCTCTATTTATGGTTTCCAAGACGTCTCAGTAGCTCTGATACGTTAAGGGTCGGTATTTTCTTCGTAGATACTCGTCTACAATTTTTTGTGTACAATTTATTGTTTCTTACCACACAGTACATGTAGCCTTCACCACATTGTAAATTAGGTATTCTTCGCCTTTGAGATGTAATTATTCAGAAGTATACTCTGGAGAATCTCGGCCACGAGAAAATTAAAATAATAAAGCTGTCTCCGTGTTATTATCTGTTACAGCCGTCCAAGAACGCTACATGCAGTTGTAAATTTACACGTTGTGTCCGTAATGTGTCTCACTAAGAAGCATACAACAATGTGACGGAGACATTAGAATTTTAGAATGATAAAATAGCTATTATGTTGGGAATAATAAGTAATAAAGTAATAATATTCAATTTTGCAACTATAAAATATAGCATATGATTAACCGCTCGTAAGTAGTAATCTATTATGGTCACAGCACCTTATCAAGTCTGCGACAAAGTTAAAACAAAAAATATTTAAACACTACAAGCCATACAAGCAAAACACAAAACAGATCAAAACACAGGTAAAATGTAAAAGATAAAACGGGGAACAATGAAAGAGTATCGATTCTGAAGAAAAGAGATGTAACATGCACAGAGGCTAGAGGATTGGTGAATGTTCGTGTTTTGTGCCGATGGGTTTGTGTGCCGTAAAGTGGAAAACATTTAGATTTAAGAGTTTAAACCGGGCGCAATCGATGAGGTTCGCAACTAATATCCATACTGGTTTAAAAGCGGTTTAAAACGTCCTTCGTTATAATGGTGATTTTTATGAAATTAATATTCTTCGTTTTAATTTACATGAAGAAAAGATTTAATTTGAAATCGAATTGTATTACTTCTGTACTGGTAAACCATTACGTCATAATATGTGATACCATTTACGTCTAAATAGTTATCATTGCGTATGCGGGGTAGACTACAGCGAATTCAAGCTGTGCTGCTATCTGCAGTTAAGTATTTCAACTAGCCTCCTACAGCGCGCCTCGTTTGTGCTGACACCGCTGTTTCTCTGTACAGAGAAATGATTTCTTTTTATTATATAAATAAATAACTCACCGTAAAACATGTTTAAGTATGAGAACATACTATACCAAAACCTATTAGTTTCAATAGGTATTTCATGGAAATTCTCTTTCATGAAAATACCGATCTGTGAATTATAAACTCATAAAGGTTTAAATTCAAGGCTTTGTTCGTTCAAGGCTTTTTTCAACTTATTTTACTTGATTTCAATTCATAAACAAACATCTTATGCTATTATCAGCTGAACTGCTTCTGATCCACAAGGAAATATTCTCAAATCATTGACATTATTTATATAAAAAATATGAACAAATCCTCCCCCAGACAGTGCACACAAACGGTACGATCATAATTAATTAAGAAATATTTAACTGAAGTTATCAAGATGCATATTCTGAGCTTTAACAAACTGGGCATGAGTCTATCGGAGAAGTAGGCTACCCTTGGTCTATTATATACTGTCTGTACTTAGAGAGTTTCAGCAGAATCTAGAGATGATTCCTGGTCAGAATAAGCTAGGACTCGGCAATTTCCTTGAATTATATACCCACTTACGTAATTCAAAAACACCTCGTTTTAAGAATTAGGAAAGTTGGATTTCACAAATATGGCTTCTGCTTTTGTGTCAGCTCCTACTAAAATATGATCAGTACGAATGTAAGATTCAAATGTAGCTTGAGCGAAGTCACTAACTTCGCCCTGAGCTTCTTGAGAGTGCGAGTGGCTATAAACTGTGAGCTATTCAGGTCATAAATTATAGTCTTAAGCTTAATGGTTTTGTCTCCACGACATTAAATCAGCTGCAACATTGGTCATTACGATTCAGCATTATCTGTTTGTCCATCTTTTTAATGTCGCATACAAACGCAACATTGAAGTAACGCATGTACATTATCTGTTTGCAATTTAGGTCCAGGCAATAGTATACGTGTGCTGGTATGGAAACCATTCTAAGTTTTAATAGCGGTAGGCCTACTACTTGGTTTAGTAAACCATTGCGTGGTAGACACCACTGTGGCGGTGGTAGTTGTCCCCCCATAGAATTAGCCTAACAATTTTATCAAAATTGGAAACTAGTTCTATTGAAGCGTCCCTAAAGCTATTGTAATTACAAGTTGCTTGCTTACATGTATTCTAATAAACTGATATAATTACAAGTTCATTCCTTATATTTAAAATTGACAATATATTCAAGTTAATTACTTGCTTTATATTACTTAATCTAAATTGGTGAGTACACTAAAGTTAACTGCATGGAAGTAGTATCGTCAAGGTCACACCGCTTACTTACAGCGTTGTTACTAAGCAGCAGTTTCCCTTTCTTCCGAAAAATGCTACACTAGTAAGCAGGCCTACTTAATGTAAAGAATATAACAAAGTGATTTTTAATTCAATATTTACTTTGTTGTTGTCAATAAGGCTTCCATTAAAATCACTTTTTGTGCTTTAAACTGTTGAACATTCTAAAATCAGTGACAACAGAAGACTGAAAAAACAACGATACATTTTGAAGGTTCATAGATCCCTACTGCAGACATTTTATAGATAAAATTTAATGTTATTTAAAGTAAAAAACATTTTAAAATCTTACGAGTATCACACAGTTGTTCTGATTTTGTAAGATAGTGTAATGTAAGGTTAACTTGCGTTTTACTGTATTTTTTTAAGTAAAATTTTACAGGGAGAAAGTTTCTAATACATACATTAGAATATTTTTTTACATTGTCAATAATTCTTAATAATAATTACATCACAATTAATACATTGTTAATAATTAATTAACAATTAATTTCCGTAACTTATACATAACATTCAATGCGACGCGTCAGCTATAGTTTGTTTGAACGAATTTTCATACGCATCCTGTGTCTTAAGCTTGCCCCATTTAATTATTGAAGACACCGCACTATTCGTGACTCCGAAAAATATTCTATTTTTATTTCCTGCGCTGCTTATTAAAAATTAAGTAAAAAAATTAGAACTATACTATAAGACGTTACATGCACAAGTAGGATAAAAATAATGGTATGTATAAACGTGAAACGAATTGGATTTCTTAAGAAAATAAGGATAACTTTATAAACAACAAATACAAATGCCTTATGAAATAAATTTAAAATTCCTTATTCATATATTAATGTATTATAAATCTTTAAATATAAAATTTAAATTTATAATTCTATATTTTATGAATTGTTCTTACAAATTTTATAATTAAAATTTTCCTTATTTTATAAACTATAGAATTCCTTATGACTATTATAAATAAGCAGTATGTAGAAAAAATCACCTCAAATAGGGTTAGTCACACAATTATCACTTTGCAAAGTGATAGCACAGAGCACATTCATAACACTCCTGAATAAAACACGCACATACGGTTTTTTATGTTTCAATAAAAATATAAAATACTACGCTTCGCTATAGACACGTTTACCGCCGATATGCACTTTTAACACTCCTGCAGTAATTCGTCTTCGGATTAACTGGACTCAGGTTCGCTGTCACTACTCACACGTAAGTGTATGATGAAGAGCTCCACTGTGGTGTCTCTCATGCACTGCTTTGAGTAATTGGCTACTTGTAGTGCCTCCACATGTCTTACGCACTTCTCCCAGTCTTCCTGAGTTATCCTGTGCAAAGCTTCGTGTGCTAGTTGTTCAGTATCGGCTAATCTGAAAGTCGTATTCTTGTTTGCAACATACCGTTTAACTTGGGCCCATATCAGCTCGATCAGATTATACTGACAATGATATGGTGGCAGGCGCACTACTGTATGTCCCATTTCATTTGCCAGTTGATCCAATTTTGCTTGCAGTGGGGTATTCCCCTCGGTCGTAATATTCTAGTACGGTCCTGCGGACTATTTGTTTATTAGAATCGTCCAGTTCAGTGTTTTTGTGTTCCCGGTTATACCCTTTCCATTGAGAACTGAACACAACGCTCACGCCTTGATCATCTGCCGAAGCAACGGTATTGCTAATACGTTGCACCGACTGTTCAGAAATGCCACAAGCTTCCGCTGTAAATTTTCGTACTTGTGCAAAGTTTATGTTCCTCTTGGCTTCTTCATTATACGCAAGATTTTTAAAAAACTTGTAAACGTTTGCTATGATGACTTTACTTTGTTTTCTAATGTCCTCTCGGCCCGCACGTACACCACCGTTGCTTGTACCCGAACTAAATGTAGGATAGGCTACTGTTCCTCAATATCACTCATAAAAAATAAAAATTATTGAAATAAAATAATGCACACTGTCTACAATAAAGACGTCAACCGTTCACATGAAACGCACAAAATGTCTGTCAACAATACTAAGGACGATAAATATGTTGGATGTTTGTTGCTAATTCGTCCCTTCCTCACCTCGTTCACCAAACCTACTTGGAATGGGGTAAACTGAAATGGGATTGGCTTTTGACACAACAGCGACAATTTTGTTTACAGAAATTGCTCAGTCCTATTTATTTTTGTGCAACGGAAGAAAGGTAGTAGCGCGGCTAGTAAACATACACATTTTTGAGGGGAGTGTAAAATGACAAAGGCATTCATAAAAGTGTCAGACAGCAATATTCACCGAAAAGACATGCCGACAGGGTATACGCAATTTGCATACCAAATGTGTACATATACCTAACAGAACTTCCGAAACATATGGCTTAGTAACGACCGTGCAGAGAACAAAAACAGATTCAGTTACAAAAGGGAAAAGACCGTGATTACAACAGCAGGCAAGGTCAGCGTTCTCAGACAACTGTCAGTCTGTAGGATAACCGCCCATGAAGGAAACCGTAAAACTTTAAATAAGTAAGTTCACTGTACGGAAAACACAAAATAACTGACCTAATGGTACTTCGTAAAGTTAGGGTGTGTATTGCTAAAAGCTTTAGATTCTAACATAAGAAAAACCAGCGCAGTAAATCGTAGTTTCAGGGAACTGCAAATCGTAACAAAAGAAGCCAAAAAAAGAGAAGAATCGCAAAGATAGAAATTCTGTAGACATTTACGCGGCAACAAAAAATATGTTGCCGATTCACGCAAATTTTTATAGCTCAAATACTGGCGCCCAGAATTTAACTGAGTAACGTTACCCACAACTAATTTTTCCTGATAAAAAAATTCATTTACGCGATACGCATAAATAAATTTGAAACGAGCAATATAAGGTGGATCTTTCCTAACACAGCTAAAACGCTACACACTGTACTAGCCGGCAACAACGCTTGGCGAGGGGAGTGGAGGTGACAGGGAGAAGCAGTGAAAGTGAGTGACCTTGACGGTACTACTTCCATGCAGTTAACTCTAGTACAATATTACTCGGTTACTACCTACTACTACGCACAAGGGTCGATAGCCTGTTATGGTTTGTTTACTAACATACACTTCCCGTTCTCTCTACCTAACTTGCCAAACTACTCCCAAATGGGGCTGGTCCACTTTCCTTCTCAATAACAACTGTTTACATAAAGCAATCTCCCTTTTAACCTTTTTGGTACCATTTTCATTTACTTATTTAGGGTATTATTTTTTTATACTCATATTCAATACATTATTTCTCCTTTTCTTATTTTTCTAAACATTTGTGACTTCTTACATGACTAAACTTCATTATGCTTTGATTACATTGAAAACCCTTACATTTAGTTTGATAACTTACGATTACTACATCAATATTCGGTTGTGTGTTATTACATTTTGTTTCTTAATTTTCATGTGATGTTCCTGTATGTGTGTGTGAATTTGGGTTTCTTTCTCATAATAAGGCTTTAGTTGTCGTACGTTGAAGTTCCCGCGGATATGTCCTGGTCTTTGTGGATCTTCCAACTGGTAGGTCGCTGTCCGATTTCTTTAGTTACCTTATATGGACCCTCAAATAGGTTACAAAATTTTCCTATTACTTTTTTATTTAAATCCGCCATCGGGTACGCCCTTAACAAGACCTGGTCTCCTATGTGAAATCTAATAACGTGGTGAGTAGTGTTGAGCTTATCTGTCCTCTTATCTCCCTTTTCCTTAATTCGTAGGTAGATGCTGTGATAGTTGATGGGTTGGTCTGGAGGTATCATATCTTGGTCAATATATTTTATCCAGTCCCCCTCTGGTTTCTTCCCCCACTGCGCTTCAAAAGGGGTGGTCTCAATTGTCTCCTGATAGGTCTGGTTTATGCACGCCTCAATGAGTTTAAGAAACTGCGCCCATTTGGTGTGCTTATCGGAGGTCATTGCCCTGAACATATTACCTAATTGCCTGTTTATTCTCTCTGCCAGATTTGTATTTGGATTTCGGATTGCGGTATATTTTGCCTTGATACCCATGTCTGTCAATGCGGTAGACCATCTATTGCTGGTGAACTGTGTACCATTATCAGATAAAATAGCTATTGGTTTTCCTATCTCCTTACAATATAACAATCGAATTCTCTTTATTGTGGCAGTCGTTGTGGGTTGCCTCAGTTTATATAATTTGACATACTTAGTAAAATTGTCGATTACAGTTAAGATATACCTTACTTTCCCTGTGGAAATCGGCAGCGGTCCATAATAGTCGACGCTGATCAGTTCGCCTTTCTTCTTCGGTATGACCGGTCGCGTCTCTCCTAATATCCTTTTAAAATGATCGTTACTCTTTTGGCATGTAATACAGGTTTTCGTAACTGCTTTTGTGATTTTATTTATGGAATCCCCTGTGAAATTTTCCTTAAACAGCTGATATGTCCGCCGGTTCCCCACGTGACTATATGCCTCGTGTAGATACGTGATCATGCTGTGGCACAACTCCGCCGTCAACATTAGCTTCCATACTCCCTTATCATTACGATACAGCTTTCCATTATGCCAAGTGTATTTACTGGCAAGTTTATGCTGTTCATTTGATTGAATTGACTCGATAATCTTTTTCAGTTTGGTGTCGGCTAATTGATAATTCTGTACGTTTTTAATTTGTTTCTTGATTTCTTTACTGATGGGGACACTGACAAGGTTAATTTCAAATTCTTCGATTTGGTCTATTGCCTGCTCTTCATTTATGTCCTCCGGATGTCTGCTAAAGATGTCGGCTACAATGTTATTTCGACCCTTACAATGCATAATCTCGAAGTCATATTCTTGTATGGCGAGGATCCACCGTGTTATACGGGAGTTATTTAGATGATATTTCTTGATGAAAACCAACGCCTAGTTGTCGGTGATGATGGTCAAGGGCTTCCCTAGCACTAAGTTCTGAACGTTTGCAAACAATGGACGATACTCAGCAGTTCCAGCTCCGTGGTAAAGTAGTTTCGTTCCGCCCCTCTCACCACTCGGTTCGTGAACGCAACCATTCCGATATCATTGTTATTGTCTAATTGATATAGCTGTCTGCCCAACGCATAACGGCTAGCATCGGTTTGCAAATAAAACCGCTTGTTGGGGTCGGGATGCTTGAGAATTACCGCCTCGACAAATAGTTTCTTGACTGTCTCGAAGTGCCGGTCCATCTCGCTCGTCCACTTGAAAGTAACGTTCTTCTTTCGGAGGTTCAATAATGGTTGGGTAGCCTCGGCGTATCTATTGGTAAATCTATTGTAAACATTGGTTAAACCAAGGAATCCTTTGAGCTGCTTCTGATTTTTCGGTGTCCGAAATTCCTGTATAGCCGTGATTTTGTCTGGCGCGGTAGTAATACCCGTGGTTGTTAACCGGTACCCCAAATAATCAATTTCCTCTCGGAATAATTTTAATTTGCTAACGTTAACGGTTGATTGGCTAGTTTTAAATCTTGTAACAATAACTTCAGGTGCCGTAAGTGATCTGCAACACTGTTCGATATGCATAAGCAGTCATCGACGTACAAAATGGTGAACTCCTTTACTTCCTTCGATAGCACTCGGTCTAGTCCCCGCGTCAAGCTGGCCAAACTCGTCTTTAGCCCAAACGGCGTCACCGTGTATCGGTAGCATTTTCCTTCGTATAAAAATCCTGTGAAGTCCCTACATTTCCGATGTAATGGGATCTGCCAGAACGAACTACGTAGGTCTATCGTGGACAATACTTTGATATTCCCACATTTTGCTAATATTTCATTTATCGGAAGGGCTCCCTCATAGTCAGGAACGGTAACAGAATTCAGCTTGCGCGCATCTAAACATAGTCTGACCATCTGGTCCTTTTTGATAACTGTGACCATCGGGTTGACTTATGGACTTTGCGTCCTTTCAATCATACCATGTGCCTCCATCTTTTGTATCTCGGCCCTCACTGCTTCTGGTAGTTTAGTGGAACCGGCCACCCCTTCTGGCAGTACGGTGTCCGATCAGTAACTTCAATTTTGTGTTGGTATGGTTGAATCCTACCGGGAGTATTTCGGAAGATCGTTTTGTTGTCCATTAAGATTTGCTGTAGTTCATTCCTTTCCGCCTCGGTGATTCCGCAGATTGATAGCACCTTTTGTTTGATTACCGCTTCAATATCTTCTCCCCCAGACGCGATTTCTACGTGGAATATCTCTGCCGTGGCTTCCTTCTGGTCCCCTTTTCCTGGAATTGTTAACTGTTTGTTGTGTAAGTCGATAACTCACCCATGTTCTTCCAGCAACCCCACGCATACTATACAATCCTTTACTAGCTCTGGTACCACGACGAATACGCTGTCAACTTCCACATCTCCGATCCTGGCCGTCAACAATACCTGCTGCGTCACCCTTTTCGATTTATTTCCAGTTGCTCCTTTGATAACAGTATTCGATAGACTCAATGTTTCTACGTTCCCCAATTTCTTCTTCCTATTCTTAAACCATTGCTCAGATATAGCGTTTACTTGGCTCCCAGTATCGATTAATGCGCAGATGGGCACCCTGTTTAATGATATCCTGGTCTCCGGGGAATTGTTCACACGATAGGTTACATTTATATCATCGTTACACAATAAATCGTCTCTTACATCTAAAAAAGTGGTATTAATATACTTATTAAAGGTGCTTAAATCTAATTCATATGTACAACACTGCCCTAGTTTTTTGACATTGCAGTGGCGCTTTTGTTATTCTGGATACCGCTAGTCGAAGGGATCGGCTCTGGTTCATTTTTAAATTTGTTTGGCCGTCTATTGTAGTGTTGTGTAGTCGGTCGGTTTTCACTTTCGTGCACCCGTCCTTGCTCGACCCTTCTCCCACTCTCCTCTTCATCTCTTACCTATTGCTTATGCTCGCGCCGACTGTCATAATGTGTCCGGGTCATTGTCCTTGCTTCACTTTTCAAATTCATGAACTCTGATAATGCTTGCTCGAACTCATTAATAGTTGTAACCCCACGAGTAATGATGGCGATCTGTACCCCCTGAGAATAGTGTTTTGCAATTTTTCTGATCAGGTATTGATCCGGTATCGGTGGAGTTAGCTGCCTGTTCTCCAACAATTTCCGTTCTAAGTACTGTATCATGTTCATACCACTCTCCATCATCTGATAACGTCCAAACTCGAGCTCGTTTCTTACTTTTTCTTGAATCACATCATTCTATTATTTATTCGTGAAGGCTTCCTTAAATTCTGCGAAGTTAGTCATGCTATTTTTTATCAACCTCCACCACACAGCGGCCTCTCCTTCTAGGTGCCTTCCGATCCATGCGACGTTACCGTTATCTTGGTAATGTTCCATCTCCTTCATAAACTCCATCGGGAAGTCTCCAGTCCCGTTGTACTTGATATCTTTGACTTGTTCGTGAGTAATGTTACGGTTGCACGACTGGTTGCTAATTGAGGCTAATTATTCCTAACTTCTCGTTGTATCTGTCGTATTTGCAGGTCAGTTATAACGTCTCGTCGTTATAATATCGGGAACCTGGTTAATTGGCTCAGGTCAATTAAACAGGCTGCCATAACCTTAACAAACTTATAATTAACTGGAATGTAAACAAATGTTAAATAGGATCCCGTGAATTGAGGGATATTGACAGGGGTTTGTAGATTTATTCACTCACTATTTGGACCATGACATCTCTTTATTACATAATGTTTTTACATCTCCGAAGAAATTTAGCAATGAGTATATTAAAGGTAAAAACATTTGCACCTCTTGTACAAATAGAATTAGAGTAATTAATGAGTTAACATAGCTTTTACTGCCCTCGGATCCGAGTATTTTGTTTCAGTATATGATATTAAAATTATAATCTTTATTTTGTGCCATCTGAAGAATGGGCTTATTTAACTCTAACGTGTTATATTCATAAAAGCTTTAAACTTACCACATATTTTTACTAAGCATGAAATTACAATTTTATAAATATCACTATAGTATTGACGACTCGGAACACTAAGTTTTTTATAAGTAAAAACGTAAAGTTTTACCTTACAGCTTAGTGTTCCGAGTCGTCAATACTATAGTGATATTTAGTTAAGTAACGGACACGTCATGGACAACGAAATCCAAGAATACAATTTTATGGTAATTAAGTCAGTCTTTCGTGTTTTACTTTACTTTCATTTGTTAATTAAGTGTCTATCATGTATTATTTTAAGTTAAGTTCAGAACCACGGAAGTTGAACTTCCGTGTCACCTGTGTGTAACATCGTCGGCGAATCGGCGCTTCTATCGGTTGTGCAGGGTGTCTTGGAGATCTTCTGGCTATCGTGTTTTGGTAAAATCTGCTCTCATTCCTAAAGATGAGTCGTCTGTTGGGTCTGTAGATACTTGTGGTAGGTTTTGGGTTGTAACTTTCACTGGTGTTCACATTGTTGTACCGCACATATTACTTACGGTTAACAGTTACATGTTAAAAGTTTAACATCACATTTAGGTGATTTTAGTTTGTTACAGAGATGTCATTGTCATACATTCACGTCATTTACGACATTTTTACATCATCCAGCTATCTCACACAAGCTTCTCCTCGTTTACAGGTTTTATATTGACTACATACTTTTGTACGCTGTATCAGCAGCGGAGTCTGAGATACAACTGAACTAATTTAATACAGGGGTGAAGAGGCTGTCCGCGCGCGGGTAGTTTATCAGCGCGAAAACTAGTTCTCACTTATTATTAATTATTTTGCTTTAATTCTCGTACAACTTAATGACATCGCTCTTTACTTTTATTACTCTTTTATGTGACGAGGGGTAGTTACGGATTTATTTAGTTTCTCAAATCTAATTTAATTAACTGCTACATTGGCAAATCGGCAGGTTACTACCGGTTTGGGGCATGGAGAAGGGTTCATTCGTACCTTATTAAAGCCAATATTAGTATAATAAAATTTTTTTTTATTTTGTGGGATTTAGGCTTATTAAGTCGTCACATACTCCTCCACTTAAAGAAGACACAGGGTCAGGGACCGATGTGTTTTCAACGGGGATATAGATCAGAATTGCACTGGGAGTATGCTTGGAATTTCTGTGTGAAATTCCTTTCTCTCTTTTAACAATTTCCTCATGAGTTACATGAATCACTCTCAATTCACTATTTACTATTAGCAAGAGATACAATACCTTATTAACTAATACTTAAAATACATAAAATTCAAAGTTCATAAAATATATAAAATTTATCTTAATTCTACTACTTAAGACTACTACCGGTTTTTTCTTTAGCTTTTTCTTACTCTTCACAGAGTAGGTTTCACATCCTTACTGTGTTTCCTTTTCACTTTCAAGGGTTTCGTTCAATCAGGGTTGACGAATCATTTTATTAAAATACTAGTAAAGTAATTGTAAAGTAACGTTACTTATATTCAGTGTCAGCTAATTTCGTGGGGTAGTAATTCATGTATTTTCCACTTTGTGGATAATGGGTGATTCGGTTTATATTTATACAACAAATCAAAGAGTGTCGATTTATGTCCTTCATGATATGCTGAGTTGAAGGCAAATTGTATCCAGGATAGGTTCTGGTCCCAAGAGATATGGTCGTTTGCATGGTAGGCTATTAAAGCAGATTTTAGGTTTCGCAAATACCTCTCAGCTATATTACCTTGTGGACGATACTCTGTAACGGTAATGTGGTCTACGCCTAGTCTGAAACACATGTCCTTGAATTCTTTGGACTTAAACTGGTGTCCGTTATCTGACACTAGATGTACTGGTGTACCGAAGTCTTTAAATAATCTATCTTGCAAAATCTTCACAGTGGTAGATGCTAACGCTCGTCGCATGGGATACATCCAGACGAATTTGGTAAATGAGTCTACACAAATGAGTAGCATGGTATTACCTGATTTTGAACGTGGGTAGGGGCCAGAAAAGTCCAAGTAAATTTTTGAAAAGGGTGTCGTGGGAGTCTCCAAGATTAATTTACCTATGTGGCTGTTTCTCGCTGGCTTGCTCAGATCACACAACTTACACTGTTTTACGAATTTAGCTATCTCGCTGTTCATACTTTCCCAATGGTATTCTTTTCGAATGCGATGTATCGTTTTATTTATTCCCATATGTGCTCCAATGGCGGATTAGTGGTAGTATTCCATAAGCATAGGTTTAATAATATCCGGGGCAATTATTCTCAAGGATTTTCCATTAGCTACTCTATAACATAATACTCTCTTACTCAATATATATTTTCCTGAATTATTTCCTTTATCTAGCTCTTCTATTATTGTATTGAAATACGGGTCTTGTTGTTGATACTGAGCTATATCAGTAAATGCAAGGGGGAATTCAGTAATTAGCGTATTGATTATCGATGTTCCACCACTTTCCTTATTTTCGGATATTTTATTAGGCGGCTGGAACATACGGGACAGTGTATCAGCAACAACATTTTGGGTACCTTAAACTTGTAACAATTTAATCTCAATACCCATCGTCCGATACGACCTAACTGTTTAGGGTGATTTAATAACCAAGATAAGGCTTGATTATCCGTTTCTAACAGAAATTCTTTATGTTCTAAAAAGGGCTTGAATTTCTCAAATGCGAAAACTATAGCTAAACATTCTAATTCGTATGCGGAGAAATTCTTTTCCTGGTCGGTTAGAGTTCGTGAGACATAACTATTCGGTAATCTAGAATTATCTACTTCCTGATATATTACTGCTCCTAGTGCTACACTTGAACTGTCAGTCTGTACTACAAATGGTTTAGTAAAATCAGCTAATTGTAATACCGGGGGTGATATTATGCTTTCTTTCAGTTTTTCAAATGCAGATTGGTGTTGTGGAGTCCATTCAATTTTCTCTCCTTTTCTTCTTAATGCGTTTAACGGAGCTGCTATATCAGCTAGGTGAGGGATATACTTGTGGAAGTAATTTATCATTCCCAAAAATCGGTCTATTCCTTTCGTATCCCGTGGTGGTAAAAATTCTCTGATAGCACGTGTGCGTTCTGGGTCTATACTTACCTTTCCGTCGGCCTTTACTATGTGACCTAAAAATGAAAATTGTTTAACGGCAAAATTTACTTTACTTGGTTTACTGTAAATCCGGTTTTCTTTAATCGTGATAATACTTCACGTCAATGATGAAGATATTGATCCATAGATTCGCTGTAGATTACTATGTCATCTAGGTAGCGATATACAAATTTAAATTTTATGTCGTGGAATATTTTCTCTAACAATCGGCTACATACAGAACTTCCTTGGGATATTCCAAAGGGTACTCTAGTAAATTGGTACATGTTGAATGGGATGGCGAAGGCGGTTAGGCGTTTGGATTCTTCCGATAGTGGTATTTGATGAAATGCCTGATTGAGATCCATTATGGTGAAAACTTTAGCTTTTGTAAAGTAATGGAAGGCGCTGTGGATGTCGGGGAGTGGTATGGACTCGAATTCTATCCTTTCATTTAATCGTCTATAGTCCACAACTAATCTACGTTTATCGGTGCCTTTAGGTACTAAAAACGCAGGTGATGAATACGGTGAAGTGGAAGGTTCTATGACTTGTTGTTCCAACAATTTATTGATTTGATTTCTCATTAATTCCATTTTTGGTGGTGATAATTTGTATGGGTGCAGTCGTATTACTTTATTGTCACTCAGGTTGATCTTGTACTCTATAAGATTCGTTAATCCTAACTTTGGGGTGAGGACGGAGGAAAATTCTTTTATTATTTTCTGTATTTTCAGTCTATCTTTACTTTCTAAATGATCTAATTCGGACTCGCGGTGTTCTAGGTGCGTTGCAGAAGTTTCCGTTTTTTTACTGTTATTTATTTCATAATCAAAATTATATTTTTGACTGCGGTCGAATCTAAAATAATACTTCTTATCGTACATGTCAAGAATTATACCTGTTTTACTGATAAAGTCCGCTCCCAATATTAAGTCTGGTCCTAATTCGTCGTATACTAACACTGGAAAATACCACGTTAAATTTTTAATTTTTAGTTTAATCGTAACGCTGAGTTTTATGATTAAGTTTTGTTTGTTAGCGGTAGCGCATTTAATGTTCACCGGTTGACTACGTTTAACAAGATTGTGTTAAGCTAAAGTATCTGCTAGCTGTTGGCTGATTAAGCTCTGTGTCTATCCAGAATCAATTAATCCAAGTGTGGTAGTAACGCCAAGGTCAACTTGTATGTATGGTAATTGACACATACTGGACTTGCATGTAGTAATTGAGTTGCATTTATCGATAAATCTCTCTACGTAGGGATCTAATTTATTTTATTATTATTTTTGTTTCCAATTTGGTACTCTCGGGTTTTACCTATTTTCACGATGCGGCGGAAGACATAGAATTTCGGATCTCCCTGCCTTACATGTTTTTTGAATAAGAGGGTTTTTGGTAGTGCTGTTTCTGTTTACAGTATCTACTGATGTGTCCTAATTTCCCGCAGTCATAACATCTTTTTTCTCTACTTACGGTATCACTTGTATTCTGTTGAGGTTGTTGATTATTCGATTTAGTTTGGTAGTGAGAAGTTGCAGGAATTCGAAATGGTCGTCTTTCACGGTGTGTTCTTGTATCTGAGATACCAGGGGTTGTGTTTCATTTCTACGTTGTACCTGGGGGAGTAGCGAACGTCGGTTCTGATCCGAATACCATACGTTGGATGAGTGGATACTGCATTGTTCTAATTCTGCGAACGTGTTGGGCTTATTTATAAGTGATAAGCGAGATCTCACTTCCGGGGATAATCCTACAAAGATTGTTTCTACTAACTGCTTTTCGCTCCAGTTTACTTGCAGTAATAGTGAAGCTTCTCTTATGTCAGCGATATAGTGGGCGAGTCTCTCGTGAGCTCCTTCTACTCGAAGTACTGTGTTTCGTTTCAGCTCTTCGTAAATTCCTGTTGGAATAAACTGTCTTATCAGAGTTGTATGGAGTTCTTCTACTGGATGTTGTGAGCTTAATGACTCCAGTACACGATCCTTTAATGGTGGTCTACATTTGGGCAGAAGGACTTGTAATATTTGGCAATCGTTTAGTTGCTGTAAGTCTTTTATTTGTAGCAGATATTTTATGAAGTCTAATAGTTTGGTGATACTCAATCCATCGGTGTATGGGATTTCTGATAAAATTTTTTCTAAGGGGTGAGTTATCTTTCCGTAGAGGTCCGCACTAAAGTTTACGTGAGGTGTTATTCTAGGAGGTCCCGATGCTTGATATGTCATCGCTGAGGATGGTAACGCATACTTATTGGTGAGATTGTAGAGGGCATTGGGAAGTGATGCTTCAGCTATCGGTAGGGTATTCACATTCCTATTCAGTAACTGATCATTACTCGGTTCTATCCTTGATACTGGGGGGGATTCGAAATTCACGGTAGTGGGTCGCTGTTCTAGGGAAGGTGATTGAAATTGGGAGATATATAATTTCGTCAGAGCTTCTTCAATTTCCTCCATTTTAAATGAGTCGGACTTTCTACGTAATTCTCTTATTATTGTGGGTAATTGCTATAATGCTTCATCAGCAAATTGTTGCACATCTGGGGGAATTACAGTAACTTTGGGCCAGTTTAATAAATTATTTATCCGACGGGTTAAATGGTCCATTCTCTGTGTGGTACGTAAGATTATAGCGGGTGATTTTTCGTCGTGGAGGGTTTGCGATATTGACGTCAATTCCCTATACTTCGCATAACATGTTTCTCTTTCGCTATCAAGATCTATTTCGCTTAATCGACCTAACTGTGCGGGTGTATCTGGCCTACTTTCGCGTAACGTTGTAACCTCTCTATGCTTTTGGTATTTATTTTATTTCCTTTTAAATTTCTATCGCCTTGCTTATTGGCATTCCAAGAGAGGTTACAAGTTATATAGAACTAGGCAGGAGCCTAGAGAAGCAAAATTATGCTGGGTCCAGTATGACGGGACTTGCAATGAACTCAGCCATAATATAACGATAACAGATTTATTAAATCTCTGGAATTCATACTTGTGTACAAGATAAATATGTATCTATGTAAAAACTACCACAAGGTACATCATGGCAAGCATGTATAATTAAGTGCACATCAACATAAGTGTGCACAAAGTAAATGTGTATACATATATATAATAAAAAAAATTTGAATCACAACTAGCATATATAATTCCAGTTTACCTAAGAACAAGTGTATATAATTGAATAGCATTGCATAAGAACAAGTGTATATAATAGTATATAAGTTAAATGTACATACATAAATAAAATATAAAATGCACAAACACATGTAAAATTCTCCCCGTCGTGTGGCTAGCTAGACACATACAACACGCACACAGAACACAAGGTACACAACTCACAATCATTTACTTTCAGCACGCATGCCCCTGTAACGCACCCACCCACTGAGTTAAGCAACTATCATTTTATGTCCCGGCAGTGATAAAATATACGCTCGTCAGCAACCCGTTCAGTAGGATTACCCAAACTCCAACCCCTTTAAAGACGAATAATTCATGAAGCATAACTGAAACTGGACCACCCATTTGTCTAGCATTCCGTTTATTAATGACCCATGATGAGTGTGTGAACCTTTGTTCCGTTCACAGCACCAGGTAATGTTAACAAACTCCTCACCTACTTCCAGACAGTGTTTATAAAATTCTAGACAGTATTGACTTCACAAAATTCCCAAAAAGGAATTAAATCCTTATGTACTTTAATAGCAGAAATTAATTGATTGAGGCTTTACAATTTCAGAAGATTTTGACAATATGTATATCTATTTAATTTACCCAAAAAGAAGAGGATGAAAACCAGTTTTATATTCAAAATTAAACAGCAACTTCTCTACGTGTGAAGTCAACCCATATGTGTTTGCCAGTTAAGAAAACAATCAGCTTAGCCCTTGTGCAAGGGGCAAAATCGTCTAAGATATTTCAAGAACATTAATAAATAGTTTCGATGAGCCTCAGATAACTGTATAAAATAATTAGAAAAAGAATACAATAAGGTGGTTGTGCCCTGGCATCTGTGGGAGCGCGCCCACATGTAGTTGACAAAAGTTGACAGGCGATCAACCTGTCTGAAGTTGTACCAGCGTGTCAGAAAACTAAGTCCCATATTGTAAACCCAGAAAAGTCCCCCAAAAAAAAACCACCGGAAAGTCCCCAGCCCTTAAATATGAAATCCCTAGTCAAATTAAAAATTTATACGCAGCTGTTCCAGCCGGAACAGAACTACTGAGCAATAATTAAATTTTGAAAGAGTAAATCAGATGCAACAATAAAAATGGTACAAGATTAAAATCTCTCTATGGCGCGCTCTCGCAGTGCAGCACGCACTTACAGACAAAGCATTTAGTGTTACTTAACTGAGTTATAAAAGGTATATGAAATTTTAAGTTAAAGTGTTCAGAGTCATGATCACAGTTCACTTCCCAAATAGAGTCTGGACACGTGGTCCCCGGGCATCTAAGTTATTCTCATAAAACAGGCACACTGCCGGTTCGGCCCCCAAAAAGAAAAAGCATAAATGTCACCTCATAAGTGCTGGTGAGTGCAACGTGGTGATCCCGTCTCCATCTCCCACTTCGTAGGCGGTCTTGACATGGTTTCAGCTTGAGCAGGTGATCGGCTCAGAGCCAGCCAGGAACCCGACTTAGGGCGAGAACCCTAAGGAATCAAGTAAATTAGAGAACAGTCTAAAAGAATGTACACCCGAGTTAAGGTAATTAACCTCTTAACGGGCCGCCAGCTAACTCTCACCAAAGGCACAAATTTAATTAATTAAAGTTTTTACAACCTGCTTAAATAGTCTACATTCAGCTATGGAATAAGTGAATTTGCATTATGAACAGAACTTATTAAATTGTGGCATAATATAAAGTGAACTGTACTCAGTCAACATGCTTCGACAAACTTTTGCAGGTTAAACCGGCCACGTGCAGAGCAGTAATCATAATTTAGTCAGAAAAATTTTAACAGCAAGTCACTCACAGCTTTGAGAATGTTTTACCTTCAATTAAGGTTGATACCGAAAGCTCTCACACTTCATTCTCTATTCGTGAAGCTAATTAACAAGACAGCGACAGTATACAACATGTACCACACAGTTCACTACTTGACTGCACACCAAGTTTTGTAATTAAATTTTTCTTTATGTAAAGCACTTTTACCATGAGAATGACTCTTGAAACTTCTCGCATTATAACAGAAAATACTAAGGCATGGCAATACAAAGGGCGTAGCGTACAACAGAAAAAAAATTATGTCTTACATAATTTTGTCAGGTCGCACACACACATAAATACGTACTTCACAAGATAGCGTAAATCTTGTTATTAAATATCCACACAACTAATAAAATAATTAAATCTTACCGGGGTGTCGTTATATTTTCTACTCCATTATGTAGAAGATAGAAACTGCGCAGAAGGAATACAAAGAGCGGAGATGGAGTACAGTCTTTCTAGTAGAGGCAAGCGACGACGACTGACTTCCATAGCATCAGATCGTAGCGGCCGAAGTAGAGATGCGCGCGCACTGCTCACAACACCGCTCCCCTTTACACCGCCGGACAAAGGTCGCGCGACACCCTCACGTTATGTTACACAAAAAACGAAACCTTTCTAGCATATTTTGTGACGGCGGGCTCCGCGCCTCACTCGCGCATACCACAACCATGAAAACTTTCTAGAATTCATATTTTGCAATCGCCGGCTTCGAACCGGCACACCCCCACCCCGAAAGGGCAACCCGGTTGCCCCACTCTGAAACTCGGGAAAGTACCCTGCAGTGTACTTCCAACTGAAAACCGGTGGACATCGTGAGTAAGGTGGCTAGGCAAACCCGCTCCCAGGAGAACAGCACCAATCCCCATGCGACCCTCTCCGCCACGCCAACCCCACGGGACCGCCCAAATACGTCACCCTCTCCGGTGACCACCAATTACTCCCACCGGTCCCACTCACATATTCGTCATACGACCAAACAAGGTATCTCCCACCTTGATATGTGAGTGACCGTACTACTCCCGTCCGTCTCTCGGACCGACCAGCCACATGTACCCACAAGGCATCTCCCTCCTTGCCATATGGCTGGCCCACTCCCTACACAAGGGCGGACGGCCCCGCTTAGCCAGACAGAGAGGACCGCACCAAGGGCACACGAACATTAATCCCATCATTTACTTATTCGAATACACCATAACTAGAGGGGGTTTACTTTTCTACAGTACCCACTACACAACTTTCTCTCGCAACAAAAATAACACCAGGAAAACCGGAGAATGCGGCATGGCTCGGACCCTATAATGAACAACATCAACCTCAACAACTATCAACAATCAGCAACAGCACACCATCACTCCATCTAACCTTTAACACAGGGGAAACTGACGATCTCGAGGACCACAAGCTAAGTCTCTCTCTAACTCCGTTTGATAGATTTTTTTTTTTTTTTTTTTTTTTTTTTTTTTTTTTTTTTTTACTAAGGGGAGTGGTAGGAAAATTGGGAAGATGAAATGGGGCAAGGATCATTAAAGGGCAATAGCTAGGACTGAGGGTAAGGACCTGGCTACCTCCGGAAAGAAGGAAGAATGGAGGGAACCAAGGCTCGCGTGGGCAGGGGCGCAACCCTGAAATAGATGAACACCACTGGGAATGTGGGGAACATCTACCCGCTACCCGTTAACCTCTACTTCTTACCTTTCTATGACGTACCTCGGGTGCCCGTTCCTTTCGGACACCACTCTCTAAGAAATTATTTCGTGTTGAGCTATACTGGCTGATTTCCTCCGAATCAGAATCAAGGCAACTTACCTCACTACTTTCACTCCGCCTTGGATTATGCTTGCCGTCTAACTCCTCTGCTACCATTTCTTCCTTTTCTACAACTTCTCCTTCTTCGTCCACATAATCCAAATCAACATCATGACACTGCACCTCCTCAGCATCTTCCAGTTGCTCCTCACCAATTTCTTCATGACACTCATCGCCAGCCGCTTCACAAACTTCCTCACTAACCTCTTCTCCAATCTCATTTTCACTAACACATTTATCATCAACATCATCGCCACTACCACCATCTGAACATTGCACATCCTCGTCCTCCTCTAGTTGCTCACCTGGTCCACCTGAAACTTCCTCCCGTTCCTCGGAATCCTCAACAATACTTACAGAAGGCGTCTGCACATCCTCACACACTACATCACTCTCACTCACAAACTCTACAACGCTGCCACCAAATTTCTCCTCAACTTCTACCTCATCTACTTCTACTACACTTGCGGCATGGACATCCCCTTGTCCATCCACAACCTCAGAAACACTCGCAGCCCGGACATCCCTGTGTCCATCTGCAACTTCAGACTCTACAGTCTCCCTAACACCTACAACTATACTCACCTGCGCAGCATCTGCAGACCGCTCTTCTGACTCTTCTGTCGATTCCACTCCTTGACCACTTTCAGCAACCACAACGTCCTCAACGTCTTCCACCCTGGAAACCAGCTGTCCAGGTTCATGTGCAATGACTAAATTAATTTCGACTGGCGATGGTGATGTTACAGGATCTGGATCCCTCACAAACCGAGATGTAAAAACCGGAACAAATTCCGCGGCCTCTGGATTCAACCATGACGTCCTCTTTGAGTCCGGTAATTCAGTATTAACTGACGCGCTCTTATTCTCTTGTATTGTTCCCACAAAGTCATTCCGCTCTTCTACTTCTGCTTCCTTTTCTTCATCCACTACTCTCTTAGGCGCTTGTACTTCCTCTTGAACTTTTACAGTTTCCTTTTTCTCCAAATAAGAATAACGCCCAACTACCGGCTCCCTACTTGCCGATGGTTGTTCCCTAACATAATTTCTTTTTCCCCTGTTAATTTCATGTTTCCTTGTTTTCTGTGCTGTAGCTGTTGTTACCGTCTTCACACTTGCCACCCCCTTGTAGCCTCCATCACCTCCGGAATATACCGGCTTTCTAAGCGTCTCTTGGGTTTTCCTCCAACCTCCATGTTTGTCCCTTTTGGCTCTTCCTGATGAACCACTGGAGGATTGGACATCTGTGGCATCTCTTCCTCGGGACTCATCAGCCGCCTGGACCGTTCCTGAAAGCACACACAGTCGCTCAAGGTCCGCAAAACAACGTGGACGATCTGCGAATGCCAAACGAGATCTCTCTTGGGGAGTCAGTCCTTGCAGAATTGCTTGGATAACTTCTGTCTCGGGCAACCCCAATCTTAACACCCGGGCAGCTTTCCGTATATCGCGCACGAAATCTCCTAACGCCTCTCCGTAGGCCTGTGGGCGATAGAATCTTTCCAACTCAAGCTTGAAGCGTCGTCGAGTGGGTATGAAGAAGTTCAACACCTCCCCATGGAAAGCATCAACACTGTCACCCCGACGCAGAGCCTTGGTGACCAGATTAGCCAACGTACTCCGGCAATACGGGTATATAAGAAACAAGACCTCTCCGTCGGACACCCCTGGGAAATCTGCCACCTGCAGGACCAGGTCCAAGAAAACCAACAGCTGATCCTCATCAAATCCATCCACCACCGGAAATTTCTGGAGAACGCCTGTAAGAGGGTGGGGCAATTTCTCGTAGCATATCCCCGCCAGAATTACACAATTCAAAACAAACAATCATAAAACAAATCCCCACTAAACACCTAACACAAACATAACCTACAAAAACATATTAACAAAAATCGGAAAAACTCAAGTACTGTCCTTCCTTTGAGTAGACCCCCGGGTTCTCTAGCGCTGCGGAAACCTGGCCTATTCTGAACCATGCAATCCACGATGGAAGGAGACAAAAGACAAACAACAAAACTACACACACATAACATCCACCAGCAACTCGACACACACGCCGTACCAACACATAAATCACCACAACCCACTAACAATCAAGTACAAGTCCTAATTCGGGAATACAGAATCATTCAACATCAACCGGACGCAAATCGGTTCCGGTACCGATTTCCGATCGGGCCATACCGCATCCCGTCAATATACTACGCTCAACACCGACCCCAATGAACATTCCATATTCCAGGCCACATTTAAGACTCCCCGGCAATACAAGCTATCAAAATTTTTTAACACTATTAACCGCCTCAGTGGTGCGACCCGACTCACAAATTTAAACAACTTACAATTAGCCTACACTGGCATCTATCCACTATTTTACAACAATCATTAATTTACAACTGCCTTAATATTCCCGAGTCTGCAAGCCCCGTCACACACCAGGACCCCAGGGTTCAGGCCTAAAATGAACCACGCTCTTCTACCATTTGTAACCTCTCTATGCTTTTGGTATTTATTTTATTTCCTTTTAAATTTCTATCGCCTTGCTTATTGGCATTCCAAGAGAGGTTACAAGTTATATAGAACTAGGCAGGAGCCTAGAGAAGCAAAATTATGCTGGGTCCAGTATGACGGGACTTGCAATGAACTCAGCCATAATATAACGATAACAGATTTATTAAATCTCTGGAATTCATTCTTGTGTACAAGATAAATATGTATCTATGTAAAAACTACCAAAAGGTACATCATGGCAAGCATGTATAATTAAGTGCACATCAACATAAGTGTGCACAAAGTAAATGTGTATACATATATATAATAAAAAAAATTTGAATCACAACTAGCATATATAATTCCAGTTTACCTAAGAACAAGTGTATATAATTGAATAGCATTGCATAAGAACAAGTGTATATAATAATATATAAGTTAAATGTACATACATAAATAAAATATAAAATGCACAAACACATGTAAAATTCTCCCCGTCGTGTGGCTAGCTAGACACATACAACACGCACACAGAACACAAGGTACACAACTCACAATCATTTACTTTCAGCACGCATGCCCCTGTAACGCACCCACCCACTGAGTTAAGCAACTATCATTTTATGTCCCGGCAGTGATAAAATATACGCTCGTCAGCAACCCGTTCAGTAGGATTACCCAAACTCCAACCCCTTTAAAGACGAATAATTCATGAAGCATAACTGAAACTGGACCACCCATTTGTCTAGCATTCCGTTTATTAATGACCCATGATGAGTGTGTGAACCTTTGTTCCGTTCACAGCACCAGGTAATGTTAACAAACTCCTCACCTACTTCCAGACAGTGTTTATAAAATTCTAGACAGTATTGACTTCACAAAATTCCCAAAAAGGAATTAAATCCTTATGTACTTTAATAGCAGAAATTAATTGATTGAGGCTTTACAATTTCAGAAGATTTTGACAATATGTATATCTATTTAATTTACCCAAAAAGAAGAGGATGAAAACCAGTTTTATATTCAAAATTAAACAGCAACTTCTCTACGTGTGAAGTCAACCCATATGTGTTTGCCAGTTAAGAAAACAATCAGCTTAGCCCTTGTGCAAGGGGCAAAATCGGCTAAGATATTTCAAGAACATTAATAAATCGTTTCGATGAGCCTCAGATAACTGTATAAAATAATTAGAAAAAGAATACAATAAGGTGGTTGTGCCCTGGCATCTGTGGGAGCGCGCCCACATGTAGTTGACAAAAGTTGACAGGCGATCAACCTGTCTGAAGTTGTACCAGCGTGTCAGAAAACTGAGTCCCATATTGTAAACCCAGAAAAGTCCCCCCAAAAAAAACCACCGGAAAGTCCCCAGCCCTTAAATATGAAATCCCTAGTCAAATTAAAAATTTATACGCAGCTGTTCCAGCCGGAACAGAACTACTGAGCAATAATTAAATTTTGAAAGAGTAAATCAGATGCAACAATAAAAATGGTACAAGATTAAAATCTCTCTATGGCGCGCTCTCGCAGTGCAGCACGCACTTACAGACAAAGCATTTAGTGTTACTTAACTGAGTTATAAAAGGTATATGAAATTTTAAGTTAAAGTGTTCAGAGTCATGATCACAGTTCACTTCCCAAATAGAGTCTGGACACGTGGTCCCCGGGCATCTAAGTTATTCTCATAAAACAGGCACACTGCCGGTTCGGCCCCCAAAAAGAAAAAGCATAAATGTCACCTCATAAGTGCTGGTGAGTGCAACTTGGTGATCCCGTCTCCATCTCCCACTTCGTAGGCGGTCTTGACATGGTTTCAGCTTGAGCAGGTGATCGGCTCAGAGCCAGCCAGGAACCCGACTTAGGGCGAGAACCCTAAGGAATCAAGTAAATTAGAGAACAGTCTAAAAGAATGTACACCCGAGTTAAGGTAATTAACCTCTTAACGGGCCGCCAGCTAACTCTCACCAAAGGCACAAATTTAATTAATTAAAGTTTTTACAACCTGCTTAAATAGTCTACATTCAGCTATGGAATAAGTGAATTTGCATTATGAACAGAACTTATTAAATTGTGGCATAATATAAAGTGAACTGTACTCAGTCAACATGCTTCGACAAACTTTTGCAGGTTAAACCGGCCACGTGCAGAGCAGTAATCATAATTTAGTCAGAAAAATTTTAACAGCAAGTCACTCACAGCTTTGAGAATGTTTTACCTTCAATTAAGGTTGATACCGAAAGCTCTCACACTTCATTCTCTATTCGTGAAGCTAATTAACAAGACAGCGACAGTATACAACATGTACCACACAGTTCACTACTTGACTGCACACCAAGTTTTGTAATTAAATTTTTCTTTATGTAAAGCACTTTTACCATGAGAATGACTCTTGAAACTTCTCGCATTATAACAGAAAATACTAAGGCATGGCAATACAAAGGGCGTAGCGTACAACAGAAAAAAAATTATGTCTTACATAATTTTGTCAGGTCGCACACACACATAAATACGTACTTCACAAGATAGCGTAAATCTTGTTATTAAATATCCACACAACTAATAAAATAATTAAATCTTACCGGGGTGTCGTTATATTTTCTACTCCATTATGTAGAAGATAGAAACTGCGCAGAAGGAATACAAAGAGCGGAGATGGAGTACAGTCTTTCTAGTAGAGGCAAGCGACGACGACTGACTTCCATAGCATCAGATCGTAGCGGCCGAAGTAGAGATGCGCGCGCACTGCGCACAACACCGCTCCCCTTTACACCGCCGGACAAAGGTCGCGCGACACCCTCACGTTATGTTACACAAAAAACGAAACCTTTCTAGCATATTTTGTGACGGCGGGCTCCGCGCCTCACTCGCGCATACCACAACCATGAAAACTTTCTAGAATTCATATTTTGCAATCGCCGGCTTCGAACCGGCACACCCCCACCCCGAAAGGGCAACCCGGTTGCCCCACTCTGAAACTCGGGAAAGTACCCTGCAGTGTACTTCCAACTGAAAACCGGTGGACATCGTGAGTAAGGTGGCTAGGCAAACCCGCTCCCAGGAGAACAGCACCAATCCCCATGCGACCCTCTCCGCCACGCCAACCCCACGGGACCGCCCAAATACGTCACCCTCTCCGGTGACCACCAATTACTCCCACCGGTCCCACTCACATATTCGTCATACGACCAAACAAGGTATCTCCCACCTTGATATGTGAGTGACCGTACTACTCCCGTCCGTCTCTCGGACCGACCAGCCACATGTACCCACAAGGCATCTCCCTCCTTGCCATATGGCTGGCCCACTCCCTACACAAGGGCGGACGGCCCCGCTTAGCCAGACAGAGAGGACCGCACCAAGGGCACACGAACATTAATCCCATCATTTACTTATTCGAATACACCATAACTAGAGGGGGTTTACTTTTCTACAGTACCCACTACACAACTTTCTCTCGCAACAAAAATAACACCAGGAAAACCGGAGAATGCGGCATGGCTCGGACCCTATAATGAACAACATCAACCTCAACAACTATCAACAATCAGCAACAGCACACCATCACTCCATCTAACCTTTAACACAGGGGAAACTGACGATCTCGAGGACCACAAGCTAAGTCTCTCTCTAACTCCGTTTGATAGATTTTTTTTTTTTTTTTTTTTTTTTTTTTACTAAGGGGAGTGGTAGGAAAATTGGGAAGATGAAATGGGGCAAGGATCATTAAAGGGCAATAGCTAGGACTGAGGGTAAGGACCTGGCTACCTCCGGAAAGAAGGAAGAATGGAGGGAACCAAGGCTCGCGTGGGCAGGGGCGCAACCCTGAAATAGATGAACACCACTGGGAATGTGGGGAACATCTACCCGCTACCCGTTAACCTCTACTTCTTACCTTTCTATGACGTACCTCGGGTGCCCGTTCCTTTCGGACACCACTCTCTAAGAAATTATTTCGTGTTGAGCTATACTGGCTGATTTCCTCCGAATCAGAATCAAGGCAACTTACCTCACTACTTTCACTCCGCCTTGGATTATGCTTGCCGTCTAACTCCTCTGCTACCATTTCTTCCTTTTCTACAACTTCCCCTTCTTCGTCCACATAATCCAAATCAACATCATGACACTGCACCTCCTCAGCATCTTCCAGTTGCTCCTCACCAATTTCTTCATGACACTCATCGCCAGCCGCTTCACAAACTTCCTCACTAACCTCTTCTCCAATCTCATTTTCACTAACACATTTATCATCAACATCATCGCCACTACCACCATCTGAACATTGCACATCCTCGTCCTCCTCTAGTTGCTCACCTGGTCCACCTGAAACTTCCTCCCGTTCCTCGGAATCCTCAACAATACTTACAGAAGGCGTCTGCACATCCTCACACACTACATCACTCTCACTCACAAACTCTACAACGCTGCCACCAAATTTCTCCTCAACTTCTACCTCATCTACTTCTACTACACTTGCGGCATGGACATCCCCTTGTCCATCCACAACCTCAGAAACACTCGCAGCCCGGACATCCCTGTGTCCATCTGCAACTTCAGACTCTACAGTCTCCCTAACACCTACAACTATACTCACCTGCGCAGCATCTGCAGACCGCTCTTCTGACTCTTCTGTCGATTCCACTCCTTGACCACTTTCAGCAACCACAACGTCCTCAACGTCTTCCACCCTGGAAACCAGCTGTCCAGGTTCATGTGCAATGACTAAATTAATTTCGACTGGCGATGGTGATGTTACAGGATCTGGATCCCTCACAAACCGAGATGTAAAAACCGGAACAAATTCCGCGGCCTCTGGATTCAACCATGACGTCCTCTTTGAGTCCGGTAATTCAGTATTAACTGACGCGCTCTTATTCTCTTGTATTGTTCCCACAAAGTCATTCCGCTCTTCTACTTCTGCTTCCTTTTCTTCATCCACTACTCTCTTAGGCGCTTGTACTTCCTCTTGAACTTTTACAGTTTCCTTTTTCTCCAAATAAGAATAACGCCCAACTACCGGCTCCCTACTTGCCGATGGTTGTTCCCTAACATAATTTCTTTTTCCCCTGTTAATTTCATGTTTCCTTGTTTTCTGTGCTGTAGCTGTTGTTACCGTCTTCACACTTGCCACCCCCTTGTAGCCTCCATCACCTCCGGAATATACCGGCTTTCTAAGCGTCTCTTGGGTTTTCCTCCAACCTCCATGTTTGTCCCTTTTGGCTCTTCCTGATGAACCACTGGAGGATTGGACATCTGTGGCATCTCTTCCTCGGGACTCATCAGCCGCCTGGACCGTTCCTGAAAGCACACACAGTCGCTCAAGGTCCGCAAAACAACGTGGACGATCTGCGAATGCCAAACGAGATCTCTCTTGGGGAGTCAGTCCTTGCAGAATTGCTTGGATAACTTCTGTCTCGGGCAACCCCAATCTTAACACCCGGGCAGCTTTCCGTATATCGCGCACGAAATCTCCTAACGCCTCTCCGTAGGCCTGTGGGCGATAGAATCTTTCCAACTCAAGCTTGAAGCGTCGTCGAGTGGGTATGAAGAAGTTCAACACCTCCCCATGGAAAGCATCAACACTGTCACCCCGACGCAGAGCCTTGGTGACCAGATTAGCCAACGTACTCCGGCAATACGGGTATATAAGAAACAAGACCTCCCCGTCGGACACCCCTGGGAAATCTGCCACCTGCAGGACCAGGTCCAAGAAAACCAACAGCTGATCCTCATCAAATCCATCCACCACCGGAAATTTCTGGAGAACGCCTGTAAGAGGGTGGGGCAATTTCTCGTAGCATATCCCCGCCAGAATTACACAATTCAAAACAAACAATCATAAAACAAATCCCCACTAAACACCTAACACAAACATAACCTACAAAAACATATTAACAAAAATCGGAAAAACTCAAGTACTGTCCTTCCTTTGAGTAGACCCCCGGGTTCTCTAGCGCTGCGGAAACCTGGCCTATTCTGAACCATGCAATCCACGATGGAAGGAGACAAAAGACAAACAACAAAACTACACACACATAACATCCACCAGCAACTCGACACACACGCCGTACCAACACATAAATCACCACAACCCACTAACAATCAAGTACAAGTCCTAATTCGGGAATACAGAATCATTCAACATCAACCGGACGCAAATCGGTTCCGGTACCGATTTCCGATCGGGCCATACCGCATCCCGTCAATATACTACGCTCAACACCGACCCCAATGAACATTCCATATTCCAGGCCACATTTAAGACTCCCCGGCAATACAAGCTATCAAAATTTTTTAACACTATTAACCGCCTCAGTGGTGCGACCCGACTCACAAATTTAAACAACTTACAATTAGCCTACACTGGCATCTATCCACTATTTTACAACAATCATTAATTTACAACTGCCTTAATATTCCCGAGTCTGCAAGCCCCGTCACACACCAGGACCCCAGGGTTCAGGCCTAAAATGAACCACGCTCTTCTACCATTTGTAACCTCTCTATGCTTTTGGTATTTATTTTATTTCCTTTTAAATTTCTATCGCCTTGCTTATTGGCATTCCAAGAGAGGTTACAAGTTATATAGAACTAGGCAGGAGCCTAGAGAAGCAAAATTATGCTGGGTCCAGTATGACGGGACTTGCAATGAACTCAGCCATAATATAACGATAACAGATTTATTAAATCTCTGGAATTCATACTTGTGTACAAGATAAATATGTATCTATGTAAAAACTACCAAAAGGTACATCATGGCAAGCATGTATATTTAAGTGCACATCAACATAAGTGTGCACAAAGTAAATGTGTATACATATATATAATAAAAAAAATTTGAATCACAACTAGCATATATAATTCCAGTTTACCTAAGAACAAGTGTATATAATTGAATAGCATTGCATAAGAACAAGTGTATATAATAATATATAAGTTAAATGTACATACATAAATAAAATATAAAATGCACAAACACATGTAAAATTCTCCCCGTCGTGTGGCTAGCTAGACACATACAACACGCACACAGAACACAAGGTACACAACTCACAATCATTTACTTTCAGCACGCATGCCCCTGTAACGCACCCACCCACTGAGTTAAGCAACTATCATTTTATGTCCCGGCAGTGATAAAATATACGCTCGTCAGCAACCCGTTCAGTAGGATTACCCAAACTCCAACCCCTTTAAAGACGAATAATTCATGAAGCATAACTGAAACTGGACCACCCATTTGTCTAGCATTCCGTTTATTAATGACCCATGATGAGTGTGTGAACCTTTGTTCCGTTCACAGCACCAGGTAATGTTAACAAACTCCTCACCTACTTCCAGACAGTGTTTATAAAATTCTAGACAGTATTGACTTCACAAAATTCCCAAAAAGGAATTAAATCCTTATGTACTTTAATAGCAGAAATTAATTGATTGAGGCTTTACAATTTCAGAAGATTTTGACAATATGTATATCTATTTAATTTACCCAAAAAGAAGAGGATGAAAACCAGTTTTATATTCAAAATTAAACAGCAACTTCTCTACGTGTGAAGTCAACCCATATGTGTTTGCCAGTTAAGAAAACAATCAGCTTAGCCCTTGTGCAAGGGGCAAAATCGGCTAAGATATTTCAAGAACATTAATAAATCGTTTCGATGAGCCTCAGATAACTGTATAAAATAATTAGAAAAAGAATACAATAAGGTGGTTGTGCCCTGGCATCTGTGGGAGCGCGCCCACATGTAGTTGACAAAAGTTGACAGGCGATCAACCTGTCTGAAGTTGTACCAGCGTGTCAGAAAACTGAGTCCCATATTGTAAACCCAGAAAAGTCCCCCCAAAAAAAACCACCGGAAAGTCCCCAGCCCTTAAATATGAAATCCCTAGTCAAATTAAAAATTTATACGCAGCTGTTCCAGCCGGAACAGAACTACTGAGCAATAATTAAATTTTGAAAGAGTAAATCAGATGCAACAATAAAAATGGTACAAGATTAAAATCTCTCTATGGCGCGCTCTCGCAGTGCAGCACGCACTTACAGACAAAGCATTTAGTGTTACTTAACTGAGTTATAAAAGGTATATGAAATTTTAAGTTAAAGTGTTCAGAGTCATGATCACAGTTCACTTCCCAAATAGAGTCTGGACACGTGGTCCCCGGGCATCTAAGTTATTCTCATAAAACAGGCACACTGCCGGTTCGGCCCCCAAAAAGAAAAAGCATAAATGTCACCTCATAAGTGCTGGTGAGTGCAACTTGGTGATCCCGTCTCCATCTCCCACTTCGTAGGCGGTCTTGACATGGTTTCAGCTTGAGCAGGTGATCGGCTCAGAGCCAGCCAGGAACCCGACTTAGGGCGAGAACCCTAAGGAATCAAGTAAATTAGAGAACAGTCTAAAAGAATGTACACCCGAGTTAAGGTAATTAACCTCTTAACGGGCCGCCAGCTAACTCTCACCAAAGGCACAAATTTAATTAATTAAAGTTTTTACAACCTGCTTAAATAGTCTACATTCAGCTATGGAATAAGTGAATTTGCATTATGAACAGAACTTATTAAATTGTGGCATAATATAAAGTGAACTGTACTCAGTCAACATGCTTCGACAAACTTTTGCAGGTTAAACCGGCCACGTGCAGAGCAGTAATCATAATTTAGTCAGAAAAATTTTAACAGCAAGTCACTCACAGCTTTGAGAATGTTTTACCTTCAATTAAGGTTGATACCGAAAGCTCTCACACTTCATTCTCTATTCGTGAAGCTAATTAACAAGACAGCGACAGTATACAACATGTACCACACAGTTCACTACTTGACTGCACACCAAGTTTTGTAATTAAATTTTTCTTTATGTAAAGCACTTTTACCATGAGAATGACTCTTGAAACTTCTCGCATTATAACAGAAAATACTAAGGCATGGCAATACAAAGGGCGTAGCGTACAACAGAAAAAAAATTATGTCTTACATAATTTTGTCAGGTCGCACACACACATAAATACGTACTTCACAAGATAGCGTAAATCTTGTTATTAAATATCCACACAACTAATAAAATAATTAAATCTTACCGGGGTGTCGTTATATTTTCTACTCCATTATGTAGAAGATAGAAACTGCGCAGAAGGAATACAAAGAGCGGAGATGGAGTACAGTCTTTCTAGTAGAGGCAAGCGACGACGACTGACTTCCATAGCATCAGATCGTAGCGGCCGAAGTAGAGATGCGCGCGCACTGCGCACAACACCGCTCCCCTTTACACCGCCGGACAAAGGTCGCGCGACACCCTCACGTTATGTTACACAAAAAACGAAACCTTTCTAGCATATTTTGTGACGGCGGGCTCCGCGCCTCACTCGCGCATACCACAACCATGAAAACTTTCTAGAATTCATATTTTGCAATCGCCGGCTTCGAACCGGCACACCCCCACCCCGAAAGGGCAACCCGGTTGCCCCACTCTGAAACTCGGGAAAGTACCCTGCAGTGTACTTCCAACTGAAAACCGGTGGACATCGTGAGTAAGGTGGCTAGGCAAACCCGCTCCCAGGAGAACAGCACCAATCCCCATGCGACCCTCTCCGCCACGCCAACCCCACGGGACCGCCCAAATACGTCACCCTCTCCGGTGACCACCAATTACTCCCACCGGTCCCACTCACATATTCGTCATACGACCAAACAAGGTATCTCCCACCTTGATATGTGAGTGACCGTACTACTCCCGTCCGTCTCTCGGACCGACCAGCCACATGTACCCACAAGGCATCTCCCTCCTTGCCATATGGCTGGCCCACTCCCTACACAAGGGCGGACGGCCCCGCTTAGCCAGACAGAGAGGACCGCACCAAGGGCACACGAACATTAATCCCATCATTTACTTATTCGAATACACCATAACTAGAGGGGGTTTACTTTTCTACAGTACCCACTACACAACTTTCTCTCGCAACAAAAATAACACCAGGAAAACCGGAGAATGCGGCATGGCTCGGACCCTATAATGAACAACATCAACCTCAACAACTATCAACAATCAGCAACAGCACACCATCACTCCATCTAACCTTTAACACAGGGGAAACTGACGATCTCGAGGACCACAAGCTAAGTCTCTCTCTAACTCCGTTTGATAGATTTTTTTTTTTTTTTTTTTTTTTTTTTTACTAAGGGGAGTGGTAGGAAAATTGGGAAGATGAAATGGGGCAAGGATCATTAAAGGGCAATAGCTAGGACTGAGGGTAAGGACCTGGCTACCTCCGGAAAGAAGGAAGAATGGAGGGAACCAAGGCTCGCGTGGGCAGGGGCGCAACCCTGAAATAGATGAACACCACTGGGAATGTGGGGAACATCTACCCGCTACCCGTTAACCTCTACTTCTTACCTTTCTATGACGTACCTCGGGTGCCCGTTCCTTTCGGACACCACTCTCTAAGAAATTATTTCGTGTTGAGCTATACTGGCTGATTTCCTCCGAATCAGAATCAAGGCAACTTACCTCACTACTTTCACTCCGCCTTGGATTATGCTTGCCGTCTAACTCCTCTGCTACCATTTCTTCCTTTTCTACAACTTCCCCTTCTTCGTCCACATAATCCAAATCAACATCATGACACTGCACCTCCTCAGCATCTTCCAGTTGCTCCTCACCAATTTCTTCATGACACTCATCGCCAGCCGCTTCACAAACTTCCTCACTAACCTCTTCTCCAATCTCATTTTCACTAACACATTTATCATCAACATCATCGCCACTACCACCATCTGAACATTGCACATCCTCGTCCTCCTCTAGTTGCTCACCTGGTCCACCTGAAACTTCCTCCCGTTCCTCGGAATCCTCAACAATACTTACAGAAGGCGTCTGCACATCCTCACACACTACATCACTCTCACTCACAAACTCTACAACGCTGCCACCAAATTTCTCCTCAACTTCTACCTCATCTACTTCTACTACACTTGCGGCATGGACATCCCCTTGTCCATCCACAACCTCAGAAACACTCGCAGCCCGGACATCCCTGTGTCCATCTGCAACTTCAGACTCTACAGTCTCCCTAACACCTACAACTATACTCACCTGCGCAGCATCTGCAGACCGCTCTTCTGACTCTTCTGTCGATTCCACTCCTTGACCACTTTCAGCAACCACAACGTCCTCAACGTCTTCCACCCTGGAAACCAGCTGTCCAGGTTCATGTGCAATGACTAAATTAATTTCGACTGGCGATGGTGATGTTACAGGATCTGGATCCCTCACAAACCGAGATGTAAAAACCGGAACAAATTCCGCGGCCTCTGGATTCAACCATGACGTCCTCTTTGAGTCCGGTAATTCAGTATTAACTGACGCGCTCTTATTCTCTTGTATTGTTCCCACAAAGTCATTCCGCTCTTCTACTTCTGCTTCCTTTTCTTCATCCACTACTCTCTTAGGCGCTTGTACTTCCTCTTGAACTTTTACAGTTTCCTTTTTCTCCAAATAAGAATAACGCCCAACTACCGGCTCCCTACTTGCCGATGGTTGTTCCCTAACATAATTTCTTTTTCCCCTGTTAATTTCATGTTTCCTTGTTTTCTGTGCTGTAGCTGTTGTTACCGTCTTCACACTTGCCACCCCCTTGTAGCCTCCATCACCTCCGGAATATACCGGCTTTCTAAGCGTCTCTTGGGTTTTCCTCCAACCTCCATGTTTGTCCCTTTTGGCTCTTCCTGATGAACCACTGGAGGATTGGACATCTGTGGCATCTCTTCCTCGGGACTCATCAGCCGCCTGGACCGTTCCTGAAAGCACACACAGTCGCTCAAGGTCCGCAAAACAACGTGGACGATCTGCGAATGCCAAACGAGATCTCTCTTGGGGAGTCAGTCCTTGCAGAATTGCTTGGATAACTTCTGTCTCGGGCAACCCCAATCTTAACACCCGGGCAGCTTTCCGTATATCGCGCACGAAATCTCCTAACGCCTCTCCGTAGGCCTGTGGGCGATAGAATCTTTCCAACTCAAGCTTGAAGCGTCGTCGAGTGGGTATGAAGAAGTTCAACACCTCCCCATGGAAAGCATCAACACTGTCACCCCGACGCAGAGCCTTGGTGACCAGATTAGCCAACGTACTCCGGCAATACGGGTATATAAGAAACAAGACCTCCCCGTCGGACACCCCTGGGAAATCTGCCACCTGCAGGACCAGGTCCAAGAAAACCAACAGCTGATCCTCATCAAATCCATCCACCACCGGAAATTTCTGGAGAACGCCTGTAAGAGGGTGGGGCAATTTCTCGTAGCATATCCCCGCCAGAATTACACAATTCAAAACAAACAATCATAAAACAAATCCCCACTAAACACCTAACACAAACATAACCTACAAAAACATATTAACAAAAATCGGAAAAACTCAAGTACTGTCCTTCCTTTGAGTAGACCCCCGGGTTCTCTAGCGCTGCGGAAACCTGGCCTATTCTGAACCATGCAATCCACGATGGAAGGAGACAAAAGACAAACAACAAAACTACACACACATAACATCCACCAGCAACTCGACACACACGCCGTACCAACACATAAATCACCACAACCCACTAACAATCAAGTACAAGTCCTAATTCGGGAATACAGAATCATTCAACATCAACCGGACGCAAATCGGTTCCGGTACCGATTTCCGATCGGGCCATACCGCATCCCGTCAATATACTACGCTCAACACCGACCCCAATGAACATTCCATATTCCAGGCCACATTTAAGACTCCCCGGCAATACAAGCTATCAAAATTTTTTAACACTATTAACCGCCTCAGTGGTGCGACCCGACTCACAAATTTAAACAACTTACAATTAGCCTACACTGGCATCTATCCACTATTTTACAACAATCATTAATTTACAACTGCCTTAATATTCCCGAGTCTGCAAGCCCCGTCACACACCAGGACCCCAGGGTTCAGGCCTAAAATGAACCACGCTCTTCTACCATTTGTAACCTCTCTATGCTTTTGGTATTTATTTTATTTCCTTTTAAATTTCTATCGCCTTGCTTATTGGCATTCCAAGAGAGGTTACAAGTTATATAGAACTAGGCAGGAGCCTAGAGAAGCAAAATTATGCTGGGTCCAGTATGACGGGACTTGCAATGAACTCAGCCATAATATAACGATAACAGATTTATTAAATCTCTGGAATTCATACTTGTGTACAAGATAAATATGTATCTATGTAAAAACTACCAAAAGGTACATCATGGCAAGCATGTATATTTAAGTGCACATCAACATAAGTGTGCACAAAGTAAATGTGTATACATATATATAATAAAAAAAATTTGAATCACAACTAGCATATATAATTCCAGTTTACCTAAGAACAAGTGTATATAATTGAATAGCATTGCATAAGAACAAGTGTATATAATAATATATAAGTTAAATGTACATACATAAATAAAATATAAAATGCACAAACACATGTAAAATTCTCCCCGTCGTGTGGCTAGCTAGACACATACAACACGCACACAGAACACAAGGTACACAACTCACAATCATTTACTTTCATCACGCATGCCCCTGTAACGCACCCACCCACTGAGTTAAGCAACTATCATTTTATGTCCCGGCAGTGATAAAATATACGCTCGTCAGCAACCCGTTCAGTAGGATTACCCAAACTCCAACCCCTTTAAAGACGAATAATTCATGAAGCATAACTGAAACTGGACCACCCATTTGTCTAGCATTCCGTTTATTAATGACCCATGATGAGTGTGTGAACCTGTGTTCCGTTCACAGCACCAGGTAATGTTAACAAACTCCTCACCTACTTCCAGACAGTGTTTATAAAATTCTAGACAGTATTGACTTCACAAAATTCCCAAAAAGGAATTAAATCCTTATGTACTTTAATAGCAGAAATTAATTGATTGAGGCTTTACAATTTCAGAAGATTTTGACAATATGTATATCTATTTAATTTACCCAAAAAGAAGAGGATGAAAACCAGTTTTATATTCAAAATTAAACAGCAACTTCTCTACGTGTGAAGTCAACCCATATGTGTTTGCCAGTTAAGAAAACAATCAGCTTAGCCCTTGTGCAAGGGGCAAAATCGGCTAAGATATTTCAAGAACATTAATAAATCGTTTCGATGAGCCTCAGATAACTGTATAAAATAATTAGAAAAAGAATACAATAAGGTGGTTGTGCCCTGGCATCTGTGGGAGCGCGCCCACATGTAGTTGACAAAAGTTGACAGGCGATCAACCTGTCTGAAGTTGTACCAGCGTGTCAGAAAACTGAGTCCCATATTGTAAACCCAGAAAAGTCCCCCAAAAAAAAACCACCGGAAAGTCCCCAGCCCTTAAATATGAAATCCCTAGTCAAATTAAAAATTTATACGCAGCTGTTCCAGCCGGAACAGAACTACTGAGCAATAATTAAATTTTGAAAGAGTAAATCAGATGCAACAATAAAAATGGTACAAGATTAAAATCTCTCTATGGCGCGCTCTCGCAGTGCAGCACGCACTTACAGACAAAGCATTTAGTGTTACTTAACTGAGTTATAAAAGGTATATGAAATTTTAAGTTAAAGTGTTCAGAGTCATGATCACAGTTCACTTCCCAAATAGAGTCTGGACACGTGGTCCCCGGGCATCTAAGTTATTCTCATAAAACAGGCACACTGCCGGTTCGGCCCCCAAAAAGAAAAAGCATAAATGTCACCTCATAAGTGCTGGTGAGTGCAACTTGGTGATCCCGTCTCCATCTCCCACTTCGTAGGCGGTCTTGACATGGTTTCAGCTTGAGCAGGTGATCGGCTCAGAGCCAGCCAGGAACCCGACTTAGGGCGAGAACCCTAAGGAATCAAGTAAATTAGAGAACAGTCTAAAAGAATGTACACCCGAGTTAAGGTAATTAACCTCTTAACGGGCCGCCAGCTAACTCTCACCAAAGGCACAAATTTAATTAATTAAAGTTTTTACAACCTGCTTAAATAGTCTACATTCAGCTATGGAATAAGTGAATTTGCATTATGAACAGAACTTATTAAATTGTGGCATAATATAAAGTGAACTGTACTCAGTCAACATGATTCGACAAACTTTTGCAGGTTAAACCGGCCACGTGCAGAGCAGTAATCATAATTTAGTCAGAAAAATTTTAACAGCAAGTCACTCACAGCTTTGAGAATGTTTTACCTTCAATTAAGGTTGATACCGAAAGCTCTCACACTTCATTCTCTATTCGTGAAGCTAATTAACAAGACAGCGACAGTATACAACATGTACCACACAGTTCACTACTTGACTGCACACCAAGTTTTGTAATTAAATTTTTCTTTATGTAAAGCACTTTTACCATGAGAATGACTCTTGAAACTTCTCGCATTATAACAGAAAATACTAAGGCATGGCAATACAAAGGGCGTAGCGTACAACAGAAAAAAAATTATGTCTTACATAATTTTGTCAGGTCGCACACACACATAAATACGTACTTCACAAGATAGCGTAAATCTTGTTATTAAATATCCACACAACTAATAAAATAATTAAATCTTACCGGGGTGTCGTTATATTTTCTACTCCATTATGTAGAAGATAGAAACTGCGCAGAAGGAATACAAAGAGCGGAGATGGAGTACAGTCTTTCTAGTAGAGGCAAGCGACGACGACTGACTTCCATAGCATCAGATCGTAGCGGCCGAAGTAGAGATGCGCGCGCACTGCGCACAACACCGCTCCCCTTTACACCGCCGGACAAAGGTCGCGCGACACCCTCACGTTATGTTACACAAAAAACGAAACCTTTCTAGCATATTTTGTGACGGCGGGCTCCGCGCCTCACTCGCGCATACCACAACCATGAAAACTTTCTAGAATTCATATTTTGCAATCGCCGGCTTCGAACCGGCACACCCCCACCCCGAAAGGGCAACCCGGTTGCCCCACTCTGAAACTCGGGAAAGTACCCTGCAGTGTACTTCCAACTGAAAACCGGTGGACATCGTGAGTAAGGTGGCTAGGCAAACCCGCTCCCAGGAGAACAGCACCAATCCCCATGCGACCCTCTCCGCCACGCCAACCCCACGGGACCGCCCAAATACGTCACCCTCTCCGGTGACCACCAATTACTCCCACCGGTCCCACTCACATATTCGTCATACGACCAAACAAGGTATCTCCCACCTTGATATGTGAGTGACCGTACTACTCCCGTCCGTCTCTCGGACCGGCCAGCCACATGTACCCACAAGGCATCTCCCTCCTTGCCATATGGCTGGCCCACTCCCTACACAAGGGCGGACGGCCCCGCTTAGCCAGACAGAGAGGACCGCACCAAGGGCACACGAACATTAATCCCATCATTTACTTATTCGAATACACCATAACTAGAGGGGGTTTACTTTTCTACAGTACCCACTACACAACTTTCTCTCGCAACAAAAATAACACCAGGAAAACCGGAGAATGCGGCATGGCTCGGACCCTATAATGAACAACATCAACCTCAACAACTATCAACAATCAGCAACAGCACACCATCACTCCATCTAACCTTTAACACAGGGGAAACTGACGATCTCGAGGACCACAAGCTAAGTCTCTCTCTAACTCCGTTTGATAGATTTTTTTTTTTTTTTTTTTTTTTTTACTAAGGGGAGTGGTAGGAAAATTGGGAAGATGAAATGGGGCAAGGATCATTAAAGGGCAATAGCTAGGACTGAGGGTAAGGACCTGGCTACCTCCGGAAAGAAGGAAGAATGGAGGGAACCAAGGCTCGCGTGGGCAGGGGCGCAACCCTGAAATAGATGAACACCACTGGGAATGTGGGGAACATCTACCCGCTACCCGTTAACCTCTACTTCTTACCTTTCTATGACGTACCTCGGGTGCCCGTTCCTTTCGGACACCACTCTCTAAGAAATTATTTCGTGTTGAGCTATACTGGCTGATTTCCTCCGAATCAGAATCAAGGCAACTTACCTCACTACTTTCACTCCGCCTTGGATTATGCTTGCCGTCTAACTCCTCTGCTACCATTTCTTCCTTTTCTACAACTTCCCCTTCTTCGTCCACATAATCCAAATCAACATCATGACACTGCACCTCCTCAGCATCTTCCAGTTGCTCCTCACCAATTTCTTCATGACACTCATCGCCAGCCGCTTCACAAACTTCCTCACTAACCTCTTCTCCAATCTCATTTTCACTAACACATTTATCATCAACATCATCGCCACTACCACCATCTGAACATTGCACATCCTCGTCCTCCTCTAGTTGCTCACCTGGTCCACCTGAAACTTCCTCCCGTTCCTCGGAATCCTCAACAATACTTACAGAAGGCGTCTGCACATCCTCACACACTACATCACTCTCACTCACAAACTCTACAACGCTGCCACCAAATTTCTCCTCAACTTCTACCTCATCTACTTCTACTACACTTGCGGCATGGACATCCCCTTGTCCATCCACAACCTCAGAAACACTCGCAGCCCGGACATCCCTGTGTCCATCTGCAACTTCAGACTCTACAGTCTCCCTAACACCTACAACTATACTCACCTGCGCAGCATCTGCAGACCGCTCTTCTGACTCTTCTGTCGATTCCACTCCTTGACCACTTTCAGCAACCACAACGTCCTCAACGTCTTCCACCCTGGAAACCAGCTGTCCAGGTTCATGTGCAATGACTAAATTAATTTCGACTGGCGATGGTGATGTTACAGGATCTGGATCCCTCACAAACCGAGATGTAAAAACCGGAACAAATTCCGCGGCCTCTGGATTCAACCATGACGTCCTCTTTGAGTCCGGTAATTCAGTATTAACTGACGCGCTCTTATTCTCTTGTATTGTTCCCACAAAGTCATTCCGCTCTTCTACTTCTGCTTCCTTTTCTTCATCCACTACTCTCTTAGGCGCTTGTACTTCCTCTTGAACTTTTACAGTTTCCTTTTTCTCCAAATAAGAATAACGCCCAACTACCGGCTCCCTACTTGCCGATGGTTGTTCCCTAACATAATTTCTTTTTCCCCTGTTAATTTCATGTTTCCTTGTTTTCTGTGCTGTAGCTGTTGTTACCGTCTTCACACTTGCCACCCCCTTGTAGCCTCCATCACCTCCGGAATATACCGGCTTTCTAAGCGTCTCTTGGGTTTTCCTCCAACCTCCATGTTTGTCCCTTTTGGCTCTTCCTGATGAACCACTGGAGGATTGGACATCTGTGGCATCTCTTCCTCGGGACTCATCAGCCGCCTGGACCGTTCCTGAAAGCACACACAGTCGCTCAAGGTCCGCAAAACAACGTGGACGATCTGCGAATGCCAAACGAGATCTCTCTTGGGGAGTCAGTCCTTGCAGAATTGCTTGGATAACTTCTGTCTCGGGCAACCCCAATCTTAACACCCGGGCAGCTTTCCGTATATCGCGCACGAAATCTCCTAACGCCTCTCCGTAGGCCTGTGGGCGATAGAATCTTTCCAACTCAAGCTTGAAGCGTCGTCGAGTGGGTATGAAGAAGTTCAACACCTCCCCATGGAAAGCATCAACACTGTCACCCCGACGCAGAGCCTTGGTGACCAGATTAGCCAACGTACTCCGGCAATACGGGTATATAAGAAACAAGACCTCCCCGTCGGACACCCCTGGGAAATCTGCCACCTGCAGGACCAGGTCCAAGAAAACCAACAGCTGATCCTCATCAAATCCATCCACCACCGGAAATTTCTGGAGAACGCCTGTAAGAGGGTGGGGCAATTTCTCGTAGCATATCCCCGCCAGAATTACACAATTCAAAACAAACAATCATAAAACAAATCCCCACTAAACACCTAACACAAACATAACCTACAAAAACATATTAACAAAAATCGGAAAAACTCAAGTACTGTCCTTCCTTTGAGTAGACCCCCGGGTTCTCTAGCGCTGCGGAAACCTGGCCTATTCTGAACCATGCAATCCACGATGGAAGGAGACAAAAGACAAACAACAAAACTACACACACATAACATCCACCAGCAACTCGACACACACGCCGTACCAACACATAAATCACCACAACCCACTAACAATCAAGTACAAGTCCTAATTCGGGAATACAGAATCATTCAACATCAACCGGACGCAAATCGGTTCCGGTACCGATTTCCGATCGGGCCATACCGCATCCCGTCAATATACTACGCTCAACACCGACCCCAATGAACATTCCATATTCCAGGCCACATTTAAGACTCCCCGGCAATACAAGCTATCAAAATTTTTTAACACTATTAACCGCCTCAGTGGTGCGACCCGACTCACAAATTTAAACAACTTACAATTAGCCTACACTGGCATCTATCCACTATTTTACAACAATCATTAATTTACAACTGCCTTAATATTCCCGAGTCTGCAAGCCCCGTCACACACCAGGACCCCAGGGTTCAGGCCTAAAATGAACCACGCTCTTCTACCATTTGTAACCTCTCTATGCTTTTGGTATTTATTTTATTTCCTTTTAAATTTCTATCGCCTTGCTTATTGGCATTCCAAGAGAGGTTACAAGTTATATAGAACTAGGCAGGAGCCTAGAGAAGCAAAATTATGCTGGGTCCAGTATGACGGGACTTGCAATGAACTCAGCCATAATATAACGATAACAGATTTATTAAATCTCTGGAATTCATACTTGTGTACAAGATAAATATGTATCTATGTAAAAACTACCAAAAGGTACATCATGGCAAGCATGTATATTTAAGTGCACATCAACATAAGTGTGCACAAAGTAAATGTGTATACATATATATAATAAAAAAAATTTGAATCACAACTAGCATATATAATTCCAGTTTACCTAAGAACAAGTGTATATAATTGAATAGCATTGCATAAGAACAAGTGTATATAATAATATATAAGTTAAATGTACATACATAAATAAAATATAAAATGCACAAACACATGTAAAATTCTCCCCGTCGTGTGGCTAGCTAGACACATACAACACGCACACAGAACACAAGGTACACAACTCACAATCATTTACTTTCAGCACGCATGCCCCTGTAACGCACCCACCCACTGAGTTAAGCAACTATCATTTTATGTCCCGGCAGTGATAAAATATACGCTCGTCAGCAACCCGTTCAGTAGGATTACCCAAACTCCAACCCCTTTAAAGACGAATAATTCATGAAGCATAACTGAAACTGGACCACCCATTTGTCTAGCATTCCGTTTATTAATGACCCATGATGAGTGTGTGAACCTTTGTTCCGTTCACAGCACCAGGTAATGTTAACAAACTCCTCACCTACTTCCAGACAGTGTTTATAAAATTCTAGACAGTATTGACTTCACAAAATTCCCAAAAAGGAATTAAATCCTTATGTACTTTAATAGCAGAAATTAATTGATTGAGGCTTTACAATTTCAGAAGATTTTGACAATATGTATATCTATTTAATTTACCCAAAAAGAAGAGGATGAAAACCAGTTTTATATTCAAAATTAAACAGCAACTTCTCTACGTGTGAAGTCAACCCATATGTGTTTGCCAGTTAAGAAAACAATCAGCTTAGCCCTTGTGCAAGGGGCAAAATCGGCTAAGATATTTCAAGAACATTAATAAATCGTTTCGATGAGCCTCAGATAACTGTATAAAATAATTAGAAAAAGAATACAATAAGGTGGTTGTGCCCTGGCATCTGTGGGAGCGCGCCCACATGTAGTTGACAAAAGTTGACAGGCGATCAACCTGTCTGAAGTTGTACCAGCGTGTCAGAAAACTGAGTCCCATATTGTAAACCCAGAAAAGTCCCCCAAAAAAAAACCACCGGAAAGTCCCCAGCCCTTAAATATGAAATCCCTAGTCAAATTAAAAATTTATACGCAGCTGTTCCAGCCGGAACAGAACTACTGAGCAATAATTAAATTTTGAAAGAGTAAATCAGATGCAACAATAAAAATGGTACAAGATTAAAATCTCTCTATGGCGCGCTCTCGCAGTGCAGCACGCACTTACAGACAAAGCATTTAGTGTTACTTAACTGAGTTATAAAAGGTATATGAAATTTTAAGTTAAAGTGTTCAGAGTCATGATCACAGTTCACTTCCCAAATAGAGTCTGGACACGTGGTCCCCGGGCATCTAAGTTATTCTCATAAAACAGGCACACTGCCGGTTCGGCCCCCAAAAAGAAAAAGCATAAATGTCACCTCATAAGTGCTGGTGAGTGCAACTTGGTGATCCCGTCTCCATCTCCCACTTCGTAGGCGGTCTTGACATGGTTTCAGCTTGAGCAGGTGATCGGCTCAGAGCCAGCCAGGAACCCGACTTAGGGCGAGAACCCTAAGGAATCAAGTAAATTAGAGAACAGTCTAAAAGAATGTACACCCGAGTTAAGGTAATTAACCTCTTAACGGGCCGCCAGCTAACTCTCACCAAAGGCACAAATTTAATTAATTAAAGTTTTTACAACCTGCTTAAATAGTCTACATTCAGCTATGGAATAAGTGAATTTGCATTATGAACAGAACTTATTAAATTGTGGCATAATATAAAGTGAACTGTACTCAGTCAACATGCTTCGACAAACTTTTGCAGGTTAAACCGGCCACGTGCAGAGCAGTAATCATAATTTAGGCAGAAAAATTTTAACAGCAAGTCACTCACAGCTTTGAGAATGTTTTACCTTCAATTAAGGTTGATACCGAAAGCTCTCACACTTCATTCTCTATTCGTGAAGCTAATTAACAAGACAGCGACAGTATACAACATGTACCACACAGTTCACTACTTGACTGCACACCAAGTTTTGTAATTAAATTTTTCTTTATGTAAAGCACTTTTACCATGAGAATGACTCTTGAAACTTCTCGCATTATAACAGAAAATACTAAGGCATGGCAATACAAAGGGCGTAGCGTACAACAGAAAAAAAATTATGTCTTACATAATTTTGTCAGGTCGCACACACACATAAATACGTACTTCACAAGATAGCGTAAATCTTGTTATTAAATATCCACACAACTAATAAAATAATTAAATCTTACCGGGGTGTCGTTATATTTTCTACTCCATTATGTAGAAGATAGAAACTGCGCAGAAGGAATACAAAGAGCGGAGATGGAGTACAGTCTTTCTAGTAGAGGCAAGCGACGACGACTGACTTCCATAGCATCAGATCGTAGCGGCCGAAGTAGAGATGCGCGCGCACTGCGCACAACACCGCTCCCCTTTACACCGCCGGACAAAGGTCGCGCGACACCCTCACGTTATGTTACACAAAAAACGAAACCTTTCTAGCATATTTTGTGACGGCGGGCTCCGCGCCTCACTCGCGCATACCACAACCATGAAAACTTTCTAGAATTCATATTTTGCAATCGCCGGCTTCGAACCGGCACACCCCCACCCCGAAAGGGCAACCCGGTTGCCCCACTCTGAAACTCGGGAAAGTACCCTGCAGTGTACTTCCAACTGAAAACCGGTGGACATCGTGAGTAAGGTGGCTAGGCAAACCCGCTCCCAGGAGAACAGCACCAATCCCCATGCGACCCTCTCCGCCACGCCAACCCCACGGGACCGCCCAAATACGTCACCCTCTCCGGTGACCACCAATTACTCCCACCGGTCCCACTCACATATTCGTCATACGACCAAACAAGGTATCTCCCACCTTGATATGTGAGTGACCGTACTACTCCCGTCCGTCTCTCGGACCGGCCAGCCACATGTACCCACAAGGCATCTCCCTCCTTGCCATATGGCTGGCCCACTCCCTACACAAGGGCGGACGGCCCCGCTTAGCCAGACAGAGAGGACCGCACCAAGGGCACACGAACATTAATCCCATCATTTACTTATTCGAATACACCATAACTAGAGGGGGTTTACTTTTCTACAGTACCCACTACACAACTTTCTCTCGCAACAAAAATAACACCAGGAAAACCGGAGAATGCGGCATGGCTCGGACCCTATAATGAACAACATCAACCTCAACAACTATCAACAATCAGCAACAGCACACCATCACTCCATCTAACCTTTAACACAGGGGAAACTGACGATCTCGAGGACCACAAGCTAAGTCTCTCTCTAACTCCGTTTGATAGATTTTTTTTTTTTTTTTTTTTTTTTTTACTAAGGGGAGTGGTAGGAAAATTGGGAAGATGAAATGGGGCAAGGATCATTAAAGGGCAATAGCTAGGACTGAGGGTAAGGACCTGGCTACCTCCGGAAAGAAGGAAGAATGGAGGGAACCAAGGCTCGCGTGGGCAGGGGCGCAACCCTGAAATAGATGAACACCACTGGGAATGTGGGGAACATCTACCCGCTACCCGTTAACCTCTACTTCTTACCTTTCTATGACGTACCTCGGGTGCCCGTTCCTTTCGGACACCACTCTCTAAGAAATTATTTCGTGTTGAGCTATACTGGCTGATTTCCTCCGAATCAGAATCAAGGCAACTTACCTCACTACTTTCACTCCGCCTTGGATTATGCTTGCCGTCTAACTCCTCTGCTACCATTTCTTCCTTTTCTACAACTTCCCCTTCTTCGTCCACATAATCCAAATCAACATCATGACACTGCACCTCCTCAGCATCTTCCAGTTGCTCCTCACCAATTTCTTCATGACACTCATCGCCAGCCGCTTCACAAACTTCCTCACTAACCTCTTCTCCAATCTCATTTTCACTAACACATTTATCATCAACATCATCGCCACTACCACCATCTGAACATTGCACATCCTCGTCCTCCTCTAGTTGCTCACCTGGTCCACCTGAAACTTCCTCCCGTTCCTCGGAATCCTCAACAATACTTACAGAAGGCGTCTGCACATCCTCACACACTACATCACTCTCACTCACAAACTCTACAACGCTGCCACCAAATTTCTCCTCAACTTCTACCTCATCTACTTCTACTACACTTGCGGCATGGACATCCCCTTGTCCATCCACAACCTCAGAAACACTCGCAGCCCGGACATCCCTGTGTCCATCTGCAACTTCAGACTCTACAGTCTCCCTAACACCTACAACTATACTCACCTGCGCAGCATCTGCAGACCGCTCTTCTGACTCTTCTGTCGATTCCACTCCTTGACCACTTTCAGCAACCACAACGTCCTCAACGTCTTCCACCCTGGAAACCAGCTGTCCAGGTTCATGTGCAATGACTAAATTAATTTCGACTGGCGATGGTGATGTTACAGGATCTGGATCCCTCACAAACCGAGATGTAAAAACCGGAACAAATTCCGCGGCCTCTGGATTCAACCATGACGTCCTCTTTGAGTCCGGTAATTCAGTATTAACTGACGCGCTCTTATTCTCTTGTATTGTTCCCACAAAGTCATTCCGCTCTTCTACTTCTGCTTCCTTTTCTTCATCCACTACTCTCTTAGGCGCTTGTACTTCCTCTTGAACTTTTACAGTTTCCTTTTTCTCCAAATAAGAATAACGCCCAACTACCGGCTCCCTACTTGCCGATGGTTGTTCCCTAACATAATTTCTTTTTCCCCTGTTAATTTCATGTTTCCTTGTTTTCTGTGCTGTAGCTGTTGTTACCGTCTTCACACTTGCCACCCCCTTGTAGCCTCCATCACCTCCGGAATATACCGGCTTTCTAAGCGTCTCTTGGGTTTTCCTCCAACCTCCATGTTTGTCCCTTTTGGCTCTTCCTGATGAACCACTGGAGGATTGGACATCTGTGGCATCTCTTCCTCGGGACTCATCAGCCGCCTGGACCGTTCCTGAAAGCACACACAGTCGCTCAAGGTCCGCAAAACAACGTGGACGATCTGCGAATGCCAAACGAGATCTCTCTTGGGGAGTCAGTCCTTGCAGAATTGCTTGGATAACTTCTGTCTCGGGCAACCCCAATCTTAACACCCGGGCAGCTTTCCGTATATCGCGCACGAAATCTCCTAACGCCTCTCCGTAGGCCTGTGGGCGATAGAATCTTTCCAACTCAAGCTTGAAGCGTCGTCGAGTGGGTATGAAGAAGTTCAACACCTCCCCATGGAAAGCATCAACACTGTCACCCCGACGCAGAGCCTTGGTGACCAGATTAGCCAACGTACTCCGGCAATACGGGTATATAAGAAACAAGACCTCTCCGTCGGACACCCCTGGGAAATCTGCCACCTGCAGGACCAGGTCCAAGAAAACCAACAGCTGATCCTCATCAAATCCATCCACCACCGGAAATTTCTGGAGAACGCCTGTAAGAGGGTGGGGCAATTTCTCGTAGCATATCCCCGCCAGAATTACACAATTCAAAACAAACAATCATAAAACAAATCCCCACTAAACACCTAACACAAACATAACCTACAAAAACATATTAACAAAAATCGGAAAAACTCAAGTACTGTCCTTCCTTTGAGTAGACCCCCGGGTTCTCTAGCGCTGCGGAAACCTGGCCTATTCTGAACCATGCAATCCACGATGGAAGGAGACAAAAGACAAACAACAAAACTACACACACATAACATCCACCAGCAACTCGACACACACGCCGTACCAACACATAAATCACCACAACCCACTAACAATCAAGTACAAGTCCTAATTCGGGAATACAGAATCATTCAACATCAACCGGACGCAAATCGGTTCCGGTACCGATTTCCGATCGGGCCATACCGCATCCCGTCAATATACTACGCTCAACACCGACCCCAATGAACATTCCATATTCCAGGCCACATTTAAGACTCCCCGGCAATACAAGCTATCAAAATTTTTTAACACTATTAACCGCCTCAGTGGTGCGACCCGACTCACAAATTTAAACAACTTACAATTAGCCTACACTGGCATCTATCCACTATTTTACAACAATCATTAATTTACAACTGCCTTAATATTCCCGAGTCTGCAAGCCCCGTCACACACCAGGACCCCAGGGTTCAGGCCTAAAATGAACCACGCTCTTCTACCATTTGTAACCTCTCTATGCTTTTGGTATTTATTTTATTTCCTTTTAAATTTCTATCGCCTTGCTTATTGGCATTCCAAGAGAGGTTACAAGTTATATAGAACTAGGCAGGAGCCTAGAGAAGCAAAATTATGCTGGGTCCAGTATGACGGGACTTGCAATGAACTCAGCCATAATATAACGATAACAGATTTATTAAATCTCTGGAATTCATACTTGTGTACAAGATAAATATGTATCTATGTAAAAACTACCAAAATGTACATCATGGCAAGCAAGTATAATTAAGTGCACATCAACATAAGTGTGCACAAAGTAAATGTGTATACATATATATAATAAAAAAAATTTGAATCACAACTAGCATATATAATTCCAGTTTACCTAAGAACAAGTGTATATAATTGAATAGCATTGCATAAGAACAAGTGTATATAATAATATATAAGTTAAATGTACATACATAAATAAAATATAAAATGCACAAACACATGTAAAATTCTCCCCGTCGTGTGGCTAGCTAGACACATACAACACGCACACAGAACACAAGGTACACAACTCACAATCATTTACTTTCAGCACGCATGCCCCTGTAACGCACCCACCCACTGAGTTAAGCAACTATCATTTTATGTCCCGGCAGTGATAAAATATACGCTCGTCAGCAACCCGTTCAGTAGGATTACCCAAACTCCAACCCCTTTAAAGACGAATAATTCATGAAGCATAACTGAAACTGGACCACCCATTTGTCTAGCATTCCGTTTATTAATGACCCATGATGAGTGTGTGAACCTTTGTTCCGTTCACAGCACCAGGTAATGTTAACAAACTCCTCACCTACTTCCAGACAGTGTTTATAAAATTCTAGACAGTATTGACTTCACAAAATTCCCAAAAAGGAATTAAATCCTTATGTACTTTAATAGCAGAAATTAATTGATTGAGGCTTTACAATTTCAGAAGATTTTGACAATATGTATATCTATTTAATTTACCCAAAAAGAAGAGGATGAAAACCAGTTTTATATTCAAAATTAAACAGCAACTTCTCTACGTGTGAAGTCAACCCATATGTGTTTGCCAGTTAAGAAAACAATCAGCTTAGCCCTTGTGCAAGGGGCAAAATCGGCTAAGATATTTCAAGAACATTAATAAATCGTTTCGATGAGCCTCAGATAACTGTATAAAATAATTAGAAAAAGAATACAATAAGGTGGTTGTGCCCTGGCATCTGTGGGAGCGCGCCCACATGTAGTTGACAAAAGTTGACAGGCGATCAACCTGTCTGAAGTTGTACCAGCGTGTCAGAAAACTGAGTCCCATATTGTAAACCCAGAAAAGTCCCCCAAAAAAAAACCACCGGAAAGTCCCCAGCCCTTAAATATGAAATCCCTAGTCAAATTAAAAATTTATACGCAGCTGTTCCAGCCGGAACAGAACTACTGAGCAATAATTAAATTTTGAAAGAGTAAATCAGATGCAACAATAAAAATGGTACAAGATTAAAATCTCTCTATGGCGCGCTCTCGCAGTGCAGCACGCACTTACAGACAAAGCATTTAGTGTTACTTAACTGAGTTATAAAAGGTATATGAAATTTTAAGTTAAAGTGTTCAGAGTCATGATCACAGTTCACTTCCCAAATAGAGTCTGGACACGTGGTCCCCGGGCATCTAAGTTATTCTCATAAAACAGGCACACTGCCGGTTCGGCCCCCAAAAAGAAAAAGCATAAATGTCACCTCATAAGTGCTGGTGAGTGCAACTTGGTGATCCCGTCTCCATCTCCCACTTCGTAGGCGGTCTTGACATGGTTTCAGCTTGAGCAGGTGATCGGCTCAGAGCCAGCCAGGAACCCGACTTAGGGCGAGAACCCTAAGGAATCAAGTAAATTAGAGAACAGTCTAAAAGAATGTACACCCGAGTTAAGGTAATTAACCTCTTAACGGGCCGCCAGCTAACTCTCACCAAAGGCACAAATTTAATTAATTAAAGTTTTTACAACCTGCTTAAATAGTCTACATTCAGCTATGGAATAAGTGAATTTGCATTATGAACAGAACTTATTAAATTGTGGCATAATATAAAGTGAACTGTACTCAGTCAACATGCTTCGACAAACTTTTGCAGGTTAAACCGGCCACGTGCAGAGCAGTAATCATAATTTAGTCAGAAAAATTTTAACAGCAAGTCACTCACAGCTTTGAGAATGTTTTACCTTCAATTAAGGTTGATACCGAAAGCTCTCACACTTCATTCTCTATTCGTGAAGCTAATTAACAAGACAGCGACAGTATACAACATGTACCACACAGTTCACTACTTGACTGCACACCAAGTTTTGTAATTAAATTTTTCTTTATGTAAAGCACTTTTACCATGAGAATGACTCTTGAAACTTCTCGCATTATAACAGAAAATACTAAGGCATGGCAATACAAAGGGCGTAGCGTACAACAGAAAAAAAATTATGTCTTACATAATTTTGTCAGGTCGCACACACACATAAATACGTACTTCACAAGATAGCGTAAATCTTGTTATTAAATATCCACACAACTAATAAAATAATTAAATCTTACCGGGGTGTCGTTATATTTTCTACTCCATTATGTAGAAGATAGAAACTGCGCAGAAGGAATACAAAGAGCGGAGATGGAGTACAGTCTTTCTAGTAGAGGCAAGCGACGACGACTGATTTCCATAGCATCAGATCGTAGCGGCCGAAGTAGAGATGCGCGCGCACTGCGCACAACACCGCTCCCCTTTACACCGCCGGACAAAGGTCGCGCGACACCCTCACGTTATGTTACACAAAAAACGAAACCTTTCTAGCATATTTTGTGACGGCGGGCTCCGCGCCTCACTCGCGCATACCACAACCATGAAAACTTTCTAGAATTCATATTTTGCAATCGCCGGCTTCGAACCGGCACAACGTTTTGCGTAGTTCCGCGACCGTCATGTTCGCGTAAGGGAGTCCGCGCAACAGTGCTTCAGAGCATAATTCGTCTTTTAACAACAAATCTGGATTGAATTGAGCCATGTTCTTAAGATGCTAAGTCTTATACACTCCTTATTCTACTTATACTAAACACTCTATTTTACTATCTTTAGGTTTAGTAAAAATTTAAATACATGAGAGATATTTACAAATAGGTGATACGAGAGAATCGAATCTCGCCTTAGAAAGAGTGACAGGGGAGAAATCTCACACAGTCATATTTTAATTTTCAACATATGGTTAAAATATGTTGTTACTGGGCAAAGGGGGTCAAACACTTTTTATTAGACAATAGAGGAAGGTGGTGTATTGTCCAACTCGACTTTGCAGCTTGTAACAATGGGATTGTTTCGTACAAGCGGTAACAGGTTATTTTCCTGTCCGAGATTGTCGTCAAACCGACAAGTTGGGGAAGGAATTTTTGAACAGGCACGAACCTGGCCTTACAACATTTAAATATCCTTACCTATATTATGTTGCGTAATAATGATTATAAAACTCCCTATCCTAATTTATGAGTTTACTTATTTTGATTAATTTAATTTTTATTTTTTATTTTTTTACTTACTATTAAATGTTAAGGCCAATTATTAACCTTTAATAATAAAGACTTCTTATTTCACTACACGCAAAAGGGAGAGTTGCGTATTTTAAATTAACACGGTAGTTAAACTAACAGAGTGAATAATTTTACAAAATATTAAATGACAACAGCAGAGTAACGTAATTTATTTAGCTATTTTCACTGGCGCATTAAAACAAAAGTAGCAGAGTGGCGCATTTTATAACGTCTCGTCGTTATAATATCGGGAACCTGGTTAATTGGCTCAGGTCAGTTAAACAGCCTGCCATAATCTTAACTAATTTATAATTAACTGGAATGTAAACAAATGTTAAATAGAATCCCGTGAGGAATATTGACAGGGGTTTGTAGATTTATTCACTCACCTTTTTGGACCATGACATCTCTTTATTACACAATGTTTTTACATCTCCGAAGAAGTTTAGCAATGAGTATATTAAAAGTAAAAACATTTGCACCTCTTGTACAAATAGAATTAGAGTAATTAATGAGTTAACATAGCTTTTACTGCCCTCGGATCCGAGTATTTTGTTTCAGTATATGACACTAAAATTATAATCTTTATTTTGTGCCATCTGAAGAATGGGCTTATTTAACCCTAACGTGTTATATTCATAAAAGCATTAAACTTAACACATATTTTTACTAAGCATGAAATTACAATTTTATGGTAATTAAGTCAGTCTTTCGTGTTTTACTTTACTTTCGTTTGTTAATTAAGTGTCTATCATGTATTATTTTAAGTTAAGTTCAAAACCACGGAAGTTGAACTTCCGTGTCACCTGTGTGTAACATCGTCGGCGAATCGGCGCTTCTATCGGTTGTGCAGGGTGTCTTGGAGACCTTCTGGCTATCGTGTTTTGGTATAATCTGCTGTCATTCCTGAAGATGAGTCCTCTGTTGGGTCTGTAGATTCTTGTGGTAGGTTTTGGGTTGTAACTTTCACTGGTGTTCACATTGTTGTACCGCACATATTACTTACGGTTAACAGTTACATATTAAAAGTTTAACATCACATTTAGGTGACGTTGGTATGTTTTTTTGTCTTTCCACACCTGTATGTTTGTAATAGCTACAGCTGTATGACCTTCTTCGTTTAATGCTGCTGCTATGTCTTTTCTATCTGTAGTGTGATGAAGATTACGTAAGACTACCCTAAATTTTTTTCTTCATCCAGAGTGTATGTGTGTCGTATAACTTTATTGTCATTAAGAAATTTCTTAACCAGCTTATAGTTTGCCAGAGAGTTTACTTGTAGTTTTATCTTGTTTCCTTTCATTACCTGATAATAGTAGTCTTTGTCAGTAATGACCGATTTTAGAATGTCTAATAGAGGCTGCATCTTATCAACAAAGTGAAGGATGAAGCGTGGAATATTTTCTTTGCTGTTACCAGTGGTAGTTTTTCTGTTGGTAAGTTGTTCATCATTGAGACCTATAAGAGGTAGGAATCTGTTTTGCGTGTTAGTCACATTCATGTCACCTTCACGTGGGATTTGAGGATTGTCATCTGTCCTTTTTCTTTTGTTCTGTCTAACGACTTGGAAATTGTTGGGTCTATAGGATTCAAATCTTTTCTTTTTCGACCTACAAGAAAAGCAAATAATGCTGATATCTTCAAAATTAAACGACTATTAAATGCGGTCGTTCAATTCGAAGAACCTATAAAGAAAACCAAATTACCACAGTGTACTAGATGCTGGTGCTACGGTCACTCTGGAAAAAACTGCACTAGGGCCTATCGTTGTTACGAATGTGTAGGAAATCATGACTATAAAACCTGTACAAAAAAAGGTAGATGGACGAGACCCTAAATGCGCCCTATGTGGTGGTGCTCACCCTGCCAATGCCAAAATATGCAGAGTTTACCTGGAAATAATAAATAGAAGAGTCCGGTCCCCTAATGGCACAACTTTACAAAAGACACAACACCGTCAGACTCTACAAATCCATCAAGGCTCTCAAGACAATCAATTCAGCAACTCAACTAATGTGCAGCAACCGCTCGACAGTGCTCTGCCAGTTTTTAACACCACTCAGCAACAACCCAATGTATCAACTTACGCGCAGATTCTTCATGGCACGAACTCACAAGTTCCACAACACTCTACACCACTACAGCAAACCGAGTATAATAACAGTAACTTTATCTATTTCCTTCAGAATATAGTAACGAGTCAACAGCAAACTATGAACCACATGTCCGCAGAAATAAAAAGACTCAACGATAAGATTGATACACTAACGGAACTCCTACAACAAAAATTTACGTAATGGCACAACTCTATAAAATAGCGTTATGGAATGCAAATGGCTTGTCTGCTCACAGGCAAGAAGTACAGACTTTCTTAATTCACAACAAAATCGATATCTCGCTTTCAGAAACTCACTTTTCCATCAACTCATATTTCAACATTCGGGACTTTACACTTTACCACACCCCTCACTCTGATGCAGCCAGGAGACCTAGGGGAGGCACCGCAATATTAATAAGAAACCACATACAGCACTAAGAGCTCCCTAAGTTTGAACAAAACTATCTTCAGGCCACAAGTATTGTCGTAGAAGATTGGCACGGACCGCTAACAATCTGCTCTGTATACTGTCCGCCCAACTACCCCCCAAACAGGGAAGGAACTATAGAGTTCCTAAACTCTCTTGGCAACAGGTTTATGGCAGGAGGCGATTTTAATGCTAAAAATACGCTGTGGGGATCCCGTCTGACTGCACCTGGCAGAGGCAGACTACTATTTCAAATTATGCAAGAACTTCAGCTTGGCTTTTTATCAACATTTGCACCAGCGTCCACAGATCCAGCCAGAATTCCTGACTTACTAGATTTCTTCGTAACAAAAGGGATAGCCTCAGGATACCTTACGATAGAATCAAACCTGGACATGTCCTCTGATCACTCCCCGGTCATAGCAACCATTAGTAGCACAAAAAAACCAGCTACCCTTTTCAACAAGAGAACTGATTGGGAGTACTTCAGACAACTCGTTGACCGGAAGATAAACTTACAGATTCCCCTCAAAAACAAAATTGACATAGAGGTAGCGGTAAACACACTAAACTGTATAATTCAAGAATCCGCTTGGGAAGCTACACCGGAAATTCCTCAAAAAAGAAGAAATCAGAGCTGTCCAGTAGCAGTCAGGGAAAAAATAGCAATCAAAAGACGGCTAAGTAGGATTTGGTATAATTCCAGATACCCCTCAGACAAAAGACGTTACGACAAGGCCTCCAGAGAACTAAAAACTCTAATTAAAAAGTTAAAAAACGAATCACTAAAGAACTTTCTAGAAAACCTTACAAATACTGCTGAAACAGACTAATCTATTTGGCAAGCAACGAGAAACCTAAAACATCCCAAAAACCCTATCCCACCAATCCGGAAAGAGGATGGATCCTGGGCTCGTACAGATCATGAAAAGGCCACCACCTTCGGACTTCACCTGGAAAAAGTGTTCCAACCGCTGCCATCTCAAAATTCTTCAGTAGATGACGCTGAAATTTAAAACTTTTTACAGGCACCGTACCAAATGTCACCGCTACCAAAATTTCTTACAGTTAAAGAAGTGATGTTTATGGTAAAAAATTAACTGAATTCCAAAAAATCACCTGGTTATGACCTTATCACCGGGCGTCTTATTAAAGAATTACCGAGAAAAGGAATAATTCTACTTACAGTGATATACAATGCAATTCTATGTCTTGGATACTTTCCACCTCAGTGGAAAGTGGCAGATATCATCCTTATTCAAAAACCAGGCAAACCACCTAATGATGTAACATCCTACAGACCTATTAGCCTGTTACCGATACTCGGTAAATTTCTAGAAAAACTTGTTCTCCGAAGACTAACAACTGTGATTGAGGAAAAAAACTTGATACCCGACCACCAGTTTGGCTTCAAAAAAGGACACAGCCCTATAGAACAAGTTCACCGGGTAGTTGAACTCATAAATCATACTTTTGTAAAAAAGGGTTACTGTACCGCGGCCTTCCTTGACGTAAGCCAGGCCTTCGATAGGGTTTGGCACGTGGGCCTCCTTTACAAACTTAAAAAAGTACTTCCTCACACGCTATATCTTATTCTGAAGTCGTACCTGCATGAAAGGTACTTTAGGGTTAAATATGCACTAGAAGTAACACAGTTGTACCCTGTCGAAGCTGGTGTTCCACAAGGAAGCGTCCTTGGACCAACGTTATATCTACTTTTTACGTCAGATCTTCCTACTTGTCCCTATACCCGAACAACAACGTTTGCCGATGACAAAGCAATACTGGCTAGTCATGCAGATCCTGGCATTGCTGCGAGAATGCTTCAATACTTGGATCAAATTCAACGTTGGACGAAATCATGGCGCATCCTGACCAATGAAACAAAATCTATCCATGTCACTTTCACTAAGTGCAGAGGAGCGTCACTTCAAGTCTCTTTTAATGGCCATTACCTACCACAATCGGACAATGTTAAATATCTGGGCATTCATTTGGATAAAGCCTTGACATGGAAGACGCATATTTTCAACAAAAGAAAACAACTTGGCCATAAACTAAGCAAATACTATTGGCTGATTGGACGTAAATCAACTCTGTCCCTTAGCAACAAATTACTACTCTACAAAGTGGCATTCAAACCAATCTGGACCTACGGCACACAGCTGTGGTTGTCGGCATCAACGTCTAATATAGAGATACTAGAACGATTCCAGACAAAAGTTCTACGGATTATAACAAATGCACCCTGGTTTATACCAAATAGAGAAATCCTCTGTGACTTAAAAGTATCATCTGTTACAGACGAAGTGAGTAAGTGCAGTGAAAAGTATTTAAGTAAACTAGAACTACACCCTAATATTCTTGCAATCCATTTGCTAGACAATAGTGAAGACACTCATAGACTAAAGAGACAAAAAATACTAGACCTACCATCTAGATTTAAGCAACCACAATCTTTGTGACTGTTGTTTCTTTTTGCAACTTACTTTTAAGTAATAACTGAGTTTGTTATCATAGGATAACAGCTCCACATGGTCAACACCTACATTTTCTGATACCAAAGATTTGCTTATAGTATGTTATTTTTATGTTATACTGATTGCAAATAGTAAAAAAAAAACATGTTAGTTTGTTATAGAGATGTCATTGTCATACACTCACGTCATTTACGACATTTTTACATCATCCGGTTATCTCACACAAGCTTCTCCTCGTTTACAGGTTTTATATTGACTACATACTTTTGTAAGCTGTATCAGCAGCGGAGTCTGAGATACAACTGAACTAATTTACTATAGGGGTGAAGAGGCTGTCCGCGCGCGGGTAGTTTATCAGCGCGAAAAGTAGCTCTCACTTATTATTAATTATTTTGCTTTAATTCACTTACAACTTAATGACATCGCTTTTTACTTTTATTACTCTTTTATGTGACGAGGGGTAGTTACGGATTTATTTAGTTTCTCAAATCTAATTTAATTAACTGCTACATTGGCAAATCGGCAGGTTACTACCGGTTTGGGGCATGGAGAAGGGTTCATTCGTACCTTATTAAAGCCAATATTAGTATAATAAAATTTTTTTTTATTTTGTGAGATTTAGGCTTATTAAATCGTCACACATTTTCTTCCGACTTACGGTCAATTACATTTATATTTTCGTTGACTTTCTTCATTTCTTCCAGCTTTTCGGCTCGTAACTCTTTGATTGCTGCCGTATTGTCTTCGCATCTTTTGTTGTTTACATTGATTTTTTCGCTCATGATTTGAATGTTGTTGCTATGCCGTTCGTCCAGCTCTATGATCTGCTGTTTAGTATTGATATTAAGCTCAGTAATCTTATCGGTTTTGTCTTGGATTTTGTTGTTAGTCTCTACTTGGCAGTCTTGGAACAGTTTTTTGTTGTTTGTTCTCTCTTGTTCCATTTGTATGGCGACTTCGTTTCGTATTTCTGTGTTGTTTATGGATTTGTTTTTTCATTTGTTGTAACGCTTGTTCTAATTTTAATTCATGTTGTTCTAATCGTTTGTCTGTTCTTTTTGCATGTTCAGCAATTTGTTGTTCTATCTGCTCTTTTGTTTGTGCTAGCTGTTCTGATTGTCTTTGTATTTGTTCTGTTTGATGTGACAGTTGTTTTTCGGATTTTCTCGACTGTTGTGATAATTCTTGTATTTGTTGTGTTTGCTGTGAGAGTTGTTCTTTTGTATTTCTCGATTCTTCTTGTATTTGTTGTGAGAGCTGTTCTTTTGTTTGTTCTGATTGTTTTTGTATCTGTTCTTCTATTCTTTTCGATCGTTCCTCCATTCGTCGTGTGTGTTGTGACAACTGTTGTTCTAGTAATCGTTGTAGTATTGTGTATATATCAGTGTTTTTGTCTTTCTCTAGTGGTGTTTGACATACCGGTCTTTCTCGAATTTCTGCTACTATTGTTGGTGTAAATTGTTGTGTCTCTGCGTTTTCATCGTTCTGTCCGTTTTGTCCCCACGTCCCTGACGATTGATTCTCCTCTGAAATGTCTTCGAGCGTGTCTGGATCGCCTAACTGATTATTTATTTAAAATTCCATCTCGTTGCTTTGGGTATCTGTATTTGTGCTCATGTTGTTGTACAGGTTGTGAATGTTGTTTTGTGTGTCTTTGTCTCTCCTACTCCTACTTCGCGTAATCATATACTATGTTTGATACTATTTCTATTCTTAACTTCTACTTAGTCTTAATCTATAATTTGTAAGAGTTAAATTGTTGATTTGCATATTATGTTGGCCTATGAGCATGTAAGAAATAAGGTTTACAAACTACTTTAATTACTGATAATATTAACATTTGTACTCAATAGACTATAACACTTACTCCAGTGTACTGACTCTATATTGTACCTCAGGGCGCCAGTAATAATAAACACAAATTAAAATATATCAATCAACTTTTAATGATTCATTTGCATTTATATACTACAAATTTCTTTAACATGACTTGAATAGTTTTGCCTTAAAATTTGAATATTATTTCGTGGCAATGAGTTCTTTTTAGACAAACTGGGTCACTATATTTGATTACAAATATATATACTGTATTTATAAAACAATATTGAATCAAATGTTCATTTATTTGTTACTTGCGTGGAGAATCCTTCCGATGTGCGTAGTCCTTAAGGTGTTGTATGCCGGTGAGTCGTCAGCAGCTGTTTGTTGCGCGTTAATCCTGGTTATGAATGCACTAATTCACTTTATCACAGATGTACACTACTCTTGACATATTGGTGATACATACAATTATGTCGTATAATTATACACTCTGGTTTACAACGTATTCTTGAATTTACATTAAGTGCATCTAACACAGTTCGCGTCGCGTGCGTCTCGATTATCTCATACCGTTGTGAATTTAACCCGAACTAATTCGCTTTCTTCAGTGATTTCACCACAACATATATTATTGATGAACGTTTATATGTAGTATTTACTTCTCGTTGTTCGTTACTACTCCGAACATTCACTCATTAACTTATTACTGTATATTAAACTTTATAAATTTAGCGTTAGCAATTATCCCGTTCCCGTACTTCTGTTTACTGCAGCGAATTTACTTTATTCTTTAAATTACTAATAAAATTTATATCTATATAGTTAACGCAAAACAGCGCACGCCAGTCTCTTCAGTGTAGTTTCGCCGATCTAAAAGAAGACTGCCTGATTTCTCTCCAAATTCATATTTTTATACTAGTCTTTGAATTTCCCTTACCAAGTCTCGATAGAAAACAATCCCATAGGTTTAGACTAGCACTAAATACAAAATCGCCCAATCTCCTTAGCGAAAACCTCCCGCGCAACACATGACGCTTCCTCTGATTTGCCGAATGTTTTTCGCGTCTCACTGCTTAAAAAACTAGCGTCACTATCTATCTCACTCTTACATCGCTCTCTCGAACGTAACGGTATCTATTGTTACATGCACTTAAAGTTTACAACATTGGCAAACACCCCTAATATCCTAGCAAATAATACATTTTATAATAGTTATGTCCCAAAACGTGACTTAGCCTAATATTACCTTCCTTATAGACGTCAGCCCCAAGGCCGGCGTTGCTAACCTACCGCTATACTCTACAGCTTTTTACAAGTTAATTTCTTTCATGTAACGCCGCCTAACGGTACAGGCGTTTCACTACCTCCCCGCTTTCTAAAACATACACATTTCTTTGCGTTCAGCATAGTTTGATTTCGTAAAATTTGCGATTGCTCAATTTTTGCGTTACATAGTATAATAATTATAATTGTAGTAAAAAAAAAAGATTTTTGTTACGGGTCATAACAAATTTACTGTGGGGCCGTCTAATAGTAGCTCTATGACTTGCACATCCTAGAATACGGTCACTGCAGTTAAAAAAAAAAAACGTGGTGCTATAGGTTTTCATTGCCCAGAGATATGTTTTATACGTAGCAGCGTTACAGATATAACGATCTAGCGCTTCACACGGAGAACAACACTCAGAAGCAGCACTTTGTGAGAACAGGAAGGTATCGAACAATAATTACCTATTATTGATTTGGAAAGCTTCAGAAAAGTAACGTTAATTTTATATATACCACTATATGGTTGCAGGCTCTATTCCAAAATCCAAATAACTTCAGATTTCGGGTTTAGGCTCCCCTCATTATAATAGACTTAATAAGAAGCCTATCATATATATATATATATATCATAATAATTATAATTATCATTACTTACTACAATAATCACTATGTAATAATGAAAATAATAATATTATTATTATGGTTTATTATTATTATTACTATCACTCCTAGTAGTAGGCCTAGTAGTAGTAGTATTATTGAACGAATGTTATTTGTTATATGATTATAAGACATGTATGCCTAGGCCTCCGTTGTGTGTGTGTGTGTGTGCGCGAGAGAGAGAGAGAGAGAGAGAGAGATAGACATATAGACAGACAGGCAGGCAGGTAGACAGACAGACAGGAATTAAATTGTATAATAATTATTCCGACGTATAGAACTATTTATTGCATACCTGTGGTCCCGCTCCTAATGTTGGCATCGTCGGTTACTGTAGGCCTACTTCACAATTACGTCTACAATTTAAATGATAAATACGCTATCTAGCTTACTTCACACTGTTCGTATACAAGCAAACGGAGGTCTTTGTGCTGACTCTGGTTGTACATTTTATAATGTTTTATTGGCAATTCAAGATTAAGTGTCGATTAAGTTACTAATCGAATACGAAATTATGGACTAACTCTATCGTGGCAACGTTTTGATACCCTACAATACTTGTGCATTACATAAATTTAACTTGTCCACAAGTACAATCAGAACGTTTTGTGGTGACGGAAGTATGTCTATCAATGTAGTTATTATGTTAGTGAATACTAACTTTAAGTATAGCCTAGTAGTTGTGTTATTGAATAATTGTCACATGTTTCATGATTTTGTAATCACGTTGAACGTTTTGGTCCAATTATTTATTACCTGTCGTCAACTTGTTCAACATGTGGTGCTCTGTAGTCTCCGATTACTCCTGTCTCAGGCCCGGGCTCGTTGTTTAGCTATCTTATACCGTTCTCTCTTTACATCGTCTATACTCTTCATTCCCCTCCTCTTCACGACCATTGCAGGCCGGGCACCCATCGATTGTCCCTGATTTCATCCCTAACTCAAATGTTTTCCACACAAACAGACGTGTGCCTCCCCACAAGAAACATTTGCGGGGCCCTCCTACTACCGTTAGTTAATTCATGCCATTGCTCCCTCTTAAATCCTAACACCTCATTATAGCTGTGCCAGATACTAATATTATATGATCTAAACAGAATAAATTTTACTCAAGACTGTATAAAACCTCTTCATTTAAGACTAGGCCAGTTTAATCGGTCAGTTCTCCAATCCTAAAAAGCTTTCATTAACTTTAAGTTTGTGGGCCTTCCTTCTTCATCTTCAGAAACTGAGACATATCTGATTATTTGACTCAATTAATCTTTTCTATTAATGTCTTAAGTGGTATTCATTATTGTAGAGAAAACTGACCAGATTCAATATGCTTCAAAGTATTATTTTCAACATTTTTTTAGGAAAAACTCAACGAGTCCGTTTTGAATTTTGGGGCACATATAGGCCTACATCTCACTCGTCTTCGGACTACTGAATATCTCTTGCAACGACTGATCGTATTTACGTAAAAGACCGATAATTGCCAAAATATTTTCCGCTAGAGGGCTAGCCTATCTTCTCTTTGTGGCCTCTAAAAACTATACTTGAAACTGCCAATATCAGAGTAACATTTACAATGTCATCCAGTAACTTGGCTCATTTATTAGTTTTATTTCGCAGCTCATAACGAATAACGATGCGATGTAGGCCCGGCCTGTGGCCTTGGTGCATTCGTAACTGGAATCACCGCGCTCTATTGTGCAGTTGACCAAATTTATACTCTCTTATTTATATGAGTACATCATTAGACACTGGAAAATAACAGTAGAAAATAATTAATGTTTCTGTTTTTGATGTTACATACATGCCGGGAAATTTTGTTGTACTTAAAGTCAATGGTTTATACCATTATTAATAAATTAAGGGAAATGTTTGCGCCCCCCCCCCAAGTTCACATGCCCCCCGCATTGCGGTCCCGGCAGTTACGCCATTGACACAAACCTATCGACTGCGTTCGAGGTAACTTTTGCGGTCAGTTTCCACAAACATACATTCGTGCCAGTGCTCTCTCTCTCTCTATCTCTCTCTCTCTCTCTCCAGATAGTCATGCGCTTTATTAAGTGAATGTAACAAAATGGAGAGAGTGTTGAATGGATGAAACAAAAGTTATACAAATTTAGAAAGGCGACAAAAATTTTTTTCGAAAGATTGTAAATGGAGATGGAACCACGAAGACGTTTTCGGTAAAAACATACCTTGAGACTTCAAAACAGTGATCCTCGTAGACCAAGACTCCACAATCACTATCCGAATGAATGCGTGTGCTAAAGGATTATTTCTAACAGTACCTAAGTATAAGGTATAAAGAGGACAAAGTTATATTACAAAGACGAAAGCGGAGTATGATTAGTGTGCTTTAATCGAGAAACTCACACGAAGAGACATTTCCCGAAGAATTAGTAAACACTAAAATAACATAATAAAGAAACAGTCAAATTAAATAGAAAACATACAATGGTTGAGGAAATTCCCCGGCGCATTCGTTGAAAACCCTGCAGGACAACCTAAAGCGTTCTGTTTTCCTATATCCCATTCAGAACCTCTTCGTAATTAACCTACGACATTACCCACATATACACGACAAAAGCGTCAATTTATGCCCCTCTCTCTTCGTTCCTGTCTCTTCCTGGTTTCCATATCCGTACTGCTGCAAAATAGGCTCTTATTCTAATTAATTATAGGCTTATTTTTTCACGGCAAGTCTTGTTTTAGACTCTACTCCGCCCCTTCGGTTCTCTGTTAGCAGCGTCCCAAAATAAATAAATTTTATTCGTTGTCTTTTCCTTTCCGTTGTCATAACTGTCACGTTCATTCTGTTATTAATTATAACTCATTATGTTTTCCCTAAATTTATCTTCACCACAAATTTCTTCATTTGTTCTTCCGACGTCGCTATAGCCTTTAGAGTGCTTAGCCGTCGGCAAATCTTACACAGTTTACCTTTCTCCCTGCTATTCTTATACCTTCCCCGTCCTCCTAATTGCATAAGATAATCATTACGCCTTGCCTTACTACCCTATCTAGCTCTAGACAATTGTTAGTATCTGAAAGCCTATAATAATAAAATCCAATTATCGTAGCCTATATCACGTAATATCTAGGGTAACCTGGGGTAAAAGTACGCATGGGGCAAAGGTACGAATTAGGGATTTTTCATCTATCGCTTGCATGTTGGCAGCTCTGCTACTACAGCAGTATGCTGCCATTGTAGTGTATCCTTGTGCATAGTTACGTTACGCTTCGTCATTGCTTTGCTTCAAAATGAGGCAAAAATTACTTTTAATCTCTTCAACTCTAGATGTTAAACGATAGTCTGATTAAAAAAACGTAGTGCTCTGAAATGTTCAAGATCCTTCAAATATGTTACGATAATACCCGTATTTTTGTGTGTAATTAGAACAGTTTATACTTCTACGTTAACCTATAATAAGGCGTGGGCAGTATTGACAAACAAACGTGACGTTCTGGGGCAAAGGTGCGCGTGTGCACCTTTGCCCCATGTTGGTACTTATCACTATAGCCTCGTCGTTTTTCTTTTCTGTTTTAGAACATACAAACGGAAAACAGACGCTACTCCTATCACCGAAGAATTATTAGAAAAAGCTAGGAATCTGATAAGTGAAGGCTTTTCACGTAGGCAGGCAGCTACTAAATTGCATTTAAAAGAATCCTCCCTTAGAAAACGATTAAAATTGTTCTTATAAACAAGGAGATTTTATCTGTGACTATTGTCTTTAGTATTAGCCTTAACTGTTGTGTTTAAGATTTGTAAAATGTTTTTAACGTCATTTTTTTATATTTACTATTTTTTAATGTTTGTTGTTCATAACATTTTTCAATTTTTATTACACGTTAATAAATATCCAATTTATGAAAATCCCTTAGTGTTATCACATCATGATATCAATTTCTTACTGTTAATAAACATATATTATTAAAATAATTGTTACAGATGTTCTATGTAAATCCTAAAATACCAAATTAAACTCGCTCTATTTGCCTCAGAACGTTACAAGTTATGCGCACTTTTGCCCCAACCACGGGGCAAAAGTACGCATTTGCATTACGCTGAAATATTTTTTTTTCATTAATTACTGTGTGCTTCTGGCCAGACTTTTATACATAATAATGTAAAGCACAGACGTAAGTATAGCGTAGAATTTGTTTTATTAACAAGAGTAGTATATAAATGGGAACGACAGGACAAGGTCATCCCCCCTCCCCCTCCCGAAAGTGTTATCAAAACAAACATACGTCATCAGGTCATCGTCCCCTTGTAAACAAACATACGTCATCAGGTCATCGTCCCCTTGTAAACAAACATACGTCATCAGGTCATCGTCCCCTTGTAAACAAACATACGTCACCGGGGGGGTCATCATCCCCCCTCCCGCCTGACATCATCGGTTCAACGTAACAACATATACGTTAAGTATCGTGTACGTCATCGCATCATAAACGTAACGTATACGTCGAATAACGTATACGTCATCGCACGCGTTGTCCACGTGATCGTAGCATGATTTCATTTCTTGCATAGTTGTTGCAACATATACGGTTTCATCATAGTGATTTACCTTGAAACCACTTTCCGCATACTTGGAAAGTTACATGATTACCTTGAATGCACGTGTTATCGATTAGATATTATATTTCTCCTAGTAACATCCGCTTTTCCCACACGACTTACCTCGAGAATATTCACTATTTAAGTACGATGATTCTATATATATATTCGTTCTATCGTAACAATGTGTGCTGATCGTTACTTTTTCGAACACAAAAAACGTTTAAGTCATAGAAATAAAAATATAGTGAATAATTTATATGAAACACAGATATCCGGTGTTCTTCATTTCAATTTATGTTATTGTCGGCTCGGTCGATTTCGTAAACGTAAAATAGAAGAGTATTATTGTTTATATTGTTATAGTGCTGGTGTTAAACGATCTTTTGAAGAAAACGAGTCAAATTGGCGTTTACAGTCTACTCTCAACAACAATAGAAACAAAGATAAGGAGTATGAATTGTGGCAGTTACATCTTTCTCAGTGTACTCGCTGTGCTCAACTAGAAGAGGCTAATCTATCCGTTTGGAGAACAACTAATCGTTTGTTGGATACCGAATGTATTCACACCAACCGATGTGATTTTTATGAAGAGCCAGAGACTCATGAAAGTGTTGACTACTATGCACCGCTTAATCCTTATTCCGGTCTTGTAGGTATTCTATTCATTTAATATCATTAGTTTTTTACTCTATTAAAAAAAATCAGAATGAATTCAATCAGTTGTGATGATAATACCCCCGCAACTCAATGGTGTCTATCTTATTTAAATGGTTATTATTGTTTTGAGGAAATCTGTAAAATAGTGATAACCAGATTTCCTGATGTCGACATTATTCTAATAAATAACATTGAAAGGACAATTATTTTTATGCGTGCAGATGTAAACTTTACTCGTCAACAATTACGCGAAAGATTAGTAGGATATTCACGTCAATTACTAATTAGTCCTCCCACTTAAGTTAAGAAATTCTAATCGATTAAAAAAGCTTATTTTCAACAACAATATTTTTTCATTAGTCAGTTTGTCTACAAGCTTTGTCAGGATAACATCAGTCTTAACTATATATTTACAATGGATTTCAGCAGTCGTGATTGGTGTTTACATTATGAACCATCATTTAGTGAGCAACTAACTTATACAGATCTTTGTTTCATGCTTGCAGTAGAATTTTATGATGCTCAAATAATAACCAGCAGCATTCATTCAACAATTAGAATTATTTCACTATGTGCTATCAGTTTGGAGAGATTGAAGGATAAACTGAAGAACTGCTACGATGTGATTGTAACAAATCCTTATTCTGATGAGATATGTGCTATAATTAAAGCAATGTAACATTGTATTTTTTGTATATTGATTTAAAATACAATATTTCAGATGCGTCAGGTGTTGTTTTTCCTTTAATATACCTTATTTTTTCTTTTTTCTTTTATTTCATTATATGCATTAGAGGATGACAGATATAAGAAAACATATCGCTTATGAATTACATAAGCCGGCTCGTAGAAATTTTAAAACTCGTTATGTTGAGTTGAAAGGTATTAACGATTTATACCAAGCCGACCTTGTAGAAATGATTCCGTTTGGAAAGTTGAATAAGGGTTTTAAATATATACTAACTATGATTAATTGTTTTTCAAAACTCGCGTTCGCCATTCCTCTGAAAACAAAAACAGCATCTGAAATTGTAAAAGCTCTTACACCAATATTGAAATCTAATAAAATGAAACATTTTCAAACGGATCAAGGTAAAGAATGGTTTAATTCATCAGTGAAAAAGTTACTACAGAATTACAATATAAATCATTATTCAACTTTTTCGGAAAAGAAAGCGTCGATTGTTGAACGTTTTAATCGTACATTAAAAAATTTAATGTGGAGAAAAATGACAGAATTGGGGAGTTATGTATGGGTGAATATATTACCGGATTTGATTAAATTATATAATAATACACCTCATAGAACTATTGGAATGAAACCAATTAACGTAAACATGAGTAGTGAAAAAATCATATTAAACAAGATATATTCAAAGTTAATACAAAATCGAAAGTTAAAACCTTTAAAATTTAAAGTTGGTGATAGAGTAAGAATCAGTAAATACAAGAAAACGTTCACTAAGGGGTACTTACCTAATTGGACTAACGAACTTTTTACTGTTTACAAAATTAAAGCCACTAACCCAAAAACATATATATTGAAAGATGATAAAGGTAATATTTTATCCGGTGGTTTCTATGAACAGGAAATTAGTAAAACAAAATTTGGAGATGTATATTTGATTGAAAAAGTATTGAGGCGTAAAGGAGATAAATTACTTGTACGATGGAAAGGTTATGACAAATCTTATGATAGCTGGGTTGATAAAAGTACTGTAATATAAAGCTTAACAAAAAATTGAAATCTTTATTAATGGAGTTTGTGCGTCAGAGGAAAAGGTTGCGAATTCGTAACTTCGATAAAATAGTTTGTAACGATAAAGTAATGGAAAATAAAAAACATGGTGATTTATTACCTGATAATATTAGATGTATAATATCAGGACCGTCGTCGTCGGAGAAAACAAATTTAATGTTTAACCTATTATTTGATATTAATGGATTATATTTTGAAAATGTTTATGTGTTTTCAAAATCATTATATCAACCAAAATACGTGTTTCTAGAAAAAGTTTTATCTGAAATTCCACTGATTGGATACTATACGTTTACTGAAAACGAGCAAGTTATCCATCCCAACGATGTTAAACAGAATTCAGTTATGATATTTGATGATATTGCGTGTGAACGTCAGAATAATATCACAAATTATTTTACAATGGGTAGACACAATAATATAGATGTTTTTTATTTATGTCAAACTTATAGTAAAGTTCCAAAACAACTAGTTCGTGATAACACCAATGTAATAATCGTATTTTCTCAAGATGAGCTTAATCTAAAACATATTTATAGCGATCATGTTAATACAGACATGGATTTTGATAAGTTTAAAGAAATATGTTGTAAAGCATGGAATTCGAGCAAAAAAGGTTTTCTTGTTATAAACAAAGAAGATGATTTAAATTGTGGACGTTATCGTATTGGTTTTGATATCTATATTAATAATATTTCAACAAGCATTTAGTTATTACTCAGAATGGCGTCGAAGGTGAATGAACGTGAAAATCTTGTTAAAGAAATTAGCAAGATAAAGAAAAATATACGTCAAAAACATTATGCTTTAACACAGGATATTATGAATGTAGAACAACAGATGGAAAAATCATTGAAACCCATTACAGAACCTTCAAAACTGTTAATAGAGAAGGAGAATAAACCAAAGGCAATAGAGAAAAAGATAAATGATAGTCAAGATATAGAAATGGATGATATAGAACAACGAATGAAAAATAAAAGAGCGCATGAAGATTCGGTACTACATGAAAGTGAAAAAATAAAACGACCCGTAATAGAAGAACCTAATAACGATTCTGTTATGTTCACCGAGGAAATACCGATAGTGAACGAGGAAACTGTTTATGAATCTCCACCATCAGTACAAGAAGCGTTGTCAACATCAGATGAACGAATACGAGTTGATTATATTGATAACCTTTTTAAAGGAAATCTCGTACGACGTTATATGCAGACATTTTTTAACGATGTAAAACATGAAATCGATCATGTCTTTGGACCATATTATAACGATAATGAAATATTAATGGTTGGAAAAGAACCCATCACGTTTGACGATGATGATATTATAATTAATAATAACACATACGGAGGAACGCCGGCGTTATACGAACTTCTTTTTATGAAGAACCCGGATAGTTATACTTTTACACAAGAGGATTTACAATCATATGCGGATATACTAAAAACAACTAAAGCTCATATTCATTTACCGTCGGGACGAATAAAAAGTAGTAAGAGTGCAAAATATAATAAAATAATTAAACCAGCCCTTAAATCATTTAAATTACAACAATACTGGTGGGACCATATGGACGGTCGTGGAATGATGAAAGTAACTAATACTAAACCAAACTATATTTTATTCTTCGTATTGTTTAAATTAGCAGCCATCCTTACTTTTCTTTTATAAAATTGCTAAACTGCTATAATTGTTTTTATTATTTAGACAAAGCTTTTCGTCATTACTGACATCTTCAGGTCTGGTTGTTTAAGACCTGAAGATGTCAGTAATGACGAAAAGCTTTGTCTAAATAATAAAAACAATTATAGCAGTTTAGCAATTTTATAAAAGAAAAGCAAACTATATTTATTGGGACAATGTAAACGAACTTTGCGATAGATTACGATTGTTGATTGCATCACAAAATGCAGGTCATACAGGTCACGATAATGAAATATTATCTATTATTGAGGAATTACACGAAGCTGGTATAATAAATGAGAGTGCATCAATGGTTAGATATACATTTGGAAAATGAGTGTTGATAAATTCGGACATCACAGCACCTCCTCAAAACTAAAAGTTATTCGCGGTCCTCCAGGAGAAGGTTTTAGTCTTACAGAAGACGGAAATTACAATATTCACAACAAAAGACTTTGTAACGTTAGTGACCCGAAATCACCTCTAGATGCGGTAAATAAATCACACTTAGATAAACGATTAATTCTTAATTCAGAAAATAGTTTATCGTTTAATGGATACCGATTGACAGAAACAGGACAACCTATCAGCGAACAGGATGCTGTAAATTTAAAATATATGAAAGAAAATACTCTTATATTAGACAAAGACGGGTTTAACGCTAATGATAACTTTATACGTGGAATAAAAATACCTGAGGAACAGTCGCATGTTGCTAATAAAACGTATGTTGATAATAAATTACCAATTTTTGAAAATGGTGAGTGTGATTTTCAACAAACGAGATTAATTAACATTAATGATCCAATAAATAGTAACGACTGTGTAAATAAAAGAACTATGGTCAAAACGATGAACGAATATAAACACGATTTAGAAAGTTATTGTAATGATAAAATCCATTATCCAAAAAATAAATATGGATTAGATTTTAAAAACTTAAAATTAACTAATATAGGTAAACCTCTAAACGCAACCGATGCTGTGAACAAGGAGACATTAATTCACGTGATGGATACTTATAAGGAAGATTTAGCAAATGAATTTACCAGAAAAATTCGTTATAAAAAAACTGAAAAAGGGTTGGATTTTAACAATGAAAGATTAATTAATATAGGTAGACCGGATAATGAAAATGACGCTGTAAGTGTACGTTATCTAATCGACATATTAGGTTCAATTGATGAAAAAATTCTATCAATTTTGTACAGAATATATATTGAACTAACTAAAGATGAGCAGGTTAAAAGTATTGATGAATTTAAGAAAATGTTAATATCACAAGATTTGTTTCCGCTTTACGAAAAATGGAGATATACTACAAATTAATTTTCTGTAAAAAGAACGTGATTATATATATTGGAGAATAATATAAAAGAATGTGTATTTAACGTTACAACATCATAAATGCGTGTGTATTCAAAGAAGATAGAAGGTAGTGGTTTACTAAGTGATATAGCCGGAACCGTTCTAATAAATCAATCGATTTATTACCAGTAGAGCTACATATACCAGGTTATCAATATTGCGGTCCCGGTACAAAACTATCAAAACGGTTAAAAAGGGGTGACCCTGGTGTTAATAAACTTGATCAAGCTTGTAAAGAACACGATATCGCATATTCGAAGTATTCGGATAGTACAAATCGTGCAGTAGCTGATCGTCGATTAGCGGAGAGAGCTTGGGAACGTGTAAAAGCAAGCGATTCTTCGTTCGGGGAAAAAGCAGCGGCTTGGACTGTAACAAACATAATGAAAGCAAAAAGTAAATTTGGAGGTGGAATGAGGAAAAAGAATAAAGGAAGAAAAAAATCCGTTTCCTCTAAAATAAAATCATCTCTCTTAAAATGTATTAAACAAGGAAAGGGATTATATTTAAAACCTTATAAACAAACGTGGGAAGGTATTAAAAAAAAATTGAAAAAAAGAAGGAAAAACAAAAAACGTTAATTGAAATAATTAAAAAAATTCCTATCCACCCACTGTCAGCTGGTGAATTACTAAAATACGCTAATCTTTTAAAAATCCCAAATTTTAGAGGGGTATTTATGCGTGATACTTTACCAAGCAGAATTTGGTATAGCGAGACAGGAGTTGTTAATTTAGATAGTATTTTTGGTAGCGGAACACATTGGGTTTGCTATTCAAAAAATGGGAAAAATATATGTTATTTCGATAGCTATGGTAATCTTGGACCACCCTTAGAGTTAGTTGAATATTTTAATACATCCTCACAACAACCGCTTAATATTGTTTATAATTATGAGTGTAGACAGAATATGAACACAGTTATTTGCGGACATCTGTGATTGATGTTCCTCTGCAATGTTCTGTTTAAGTGGTAGAAGTTCTGCTTTGAGCTGTGATATTTTTCCGCCGCTCGAACTCGATGGAAAATACAAGTGGGAAATTGCTTTAATAGATCTAATGACGTATAATTCAATTCCAAATATAGAAGAGAATGTTAATAACGTATTGTATTATGGTGATGATGAAGAAATTAAATTATCTACAGGTTCCTATGAAATTGAAGATATTAACAGATATATAAGCGATTACCTTGAAAAAGAAAAGAAAAATAATATTAAAAATCTATTAAAGCTAATAATAATACTCTAAAAAGTGAAATTTTTTCAAATGTTTGGATTAATTTTGAAAAACCTGATTCACTAGCATCGGTATTAGGATTTCAAAAAATCAAATTAAAACCGAATATATTGCACAGTTCTACATCACAAGTATCTATTATTAGAGTTGACAGCATCAGAGTCGTATGCAGTATTGTTTGTGGATCATATATTAACGGATTCGAAAGTCACGTATTACACGAATTTTATCCAGCTATAGCACCAGGGTTTAAAATTATAGAAATTCCAAAAAACGTGATATATTTACCAGTAAACACATTTAAGATTCGAAATATTAGTATAAGGTTAGAAGATCAAAACGGAGAGTTAATTAATTTCAGAGACGAAGCAATAACGTTACGATTGCATTTGAGAAAACAATAATGGGTTTACTTTTTTCATATGGAGCCGATAAAACAGGTATTAACACCTCAATCAACGTTAGTAAAGATACAAACACTAAACGGTTAACATCGTTGAATAAACATTTTTTACAATCTCTAGGATTAACAGTAATAAGAGAATATCCAAAAAGAAAATGAGCGGAAGTATCTTAAATGTATTAAATAAATCAGTATATGAAGATGATACTATAATTAGATATGATTTTCATACACATACACCCTACGCCTCTACAACGTTTAATAACAATGATGAAATTCGTATTCCAATTCATCAGCAAGATATTTATACATTACCGAGTGAAAGCTTTCTGTATATTAAAGGCGAATTGGTTGGTGCTAATAATGCGGCTGATAAAACGATTCAAATGGTTTCAAATGGAGTAGGACATTTATTTGATGAAATTCGATACGAAATATGTGGAACTGAAGTGGATCGTGTTAAAAATGTTGGACTAACATCGATAATGAAGAACCTACTAACTTTTAAACCGCAAGAAAAGAATATTCTCACTACTGCGGGTTGTAATGAAAATTTACTAGATAATCTCACTGTAAATAAAGATTTTTCATGTTGTGTACCATTGAAAATGATGCTTGGATTTATGGAGGATTATAAAAAAATTATTTTGAATGTAAAGCAGGAATTGGTGCTTATTCGCTCATCGACCAATGATAATGCAATATACATGACAGCTAGTACCACGAAAGACTATAAATTAACATTAACACATATTTCTTTGAAAATTCCTTATATTCATGTGAGTGATAAAAAAAGGTTGGATCTACTAGAAATTGTTAGAAACGATATTCCTATACCAATTCCATTTCGTAGATGGGAACTTAATGAGTACCCTTCGGCACCAAAAACAAAGCAACTTATTTGGACGATTAAATCTACTGCTCAGCTGGAGAAACCACGATATGTTATAGTCGCTTTTCAAACAAATAGAAAATATCGGTATGGAGAACCATACATGACTTCCATATTCTAAGACTTATAATCTGAAATATGCTTGCCTGCCAAGCACGATATATTTTCTAATATATACATAATTTCCATTAAAATGAAAAAATTATAATTTTATTTCCTGGCAACAAAATTATTTTATTTTTAACAATTACCATTGTTTGAAAAAGTTTAAATGAATTTTCAAGTACTTTACTCTTGTTAAAACGTAAAAGGTTGCAGGTAAACTACCCCTTCCCCTTAACCGATCTTCACCAAAATCTAATGGCCTTGAGTCCTCTACAATTCACTGACGTATGCAAAACATTATTTGATTCTGTTTGAATTTGCGGCTGTTATCGTTTGCCATAGAAAATACGCTTTATAACAAACGTTGCAGGTAAACTACCCCTTCCCCTCAACCGATCTTCACCAAAAACAATAGGTCTTGAGTACTCTACAAACCAGGGCTGTATGCAGAAAATTATTTGATTATGTTTGAATTTGCGGCTGTTATCGTTTGCCATAGAAAATAACCTTGTTAAAAAAACGTTGTAGGTAAACTACCCCTTTCCCTTAACCGATCTTCACCAAAAACAATAGGTCTTGAGAACTCTACAATTTACGGCTGTATGCAAATAATCTTTTGATTCTGTTTGAATTTGCGGCTGTTATCGTTTGCCATAGGAAATACCCTTGTTAAAACATAAAACGTTACCGGTAAACTACCCCTTTCCCTTAACCGATCGTCACCAAAAACAATAGGTCTTGTGAACTCTACAATTCAGGGCTGTATGCGAAACATTATTTGATTCTGTTTGAATTTGCGGCTGTTATCGTTTGGCAAAAAAAAAAAATTCCCTTGATAAAAAAAAACCGTTGCAGGTAAACTACCCCTTTCCCTCAACCGATCTTCACCAAAAACAATAGGTCGTGAGTACTCTACAAATCAGGGCTGTATGCAAAAAGTTATTTGATTCTGTTTGAATTTGCGGCAGTTATCGTTTGCCATAGAAAAAAAATACCCTTGTTAAAAAAACGTTGCAGGTAAACTACCCCTTTCCCTGAACCGATCTTCACCAAAAACAACAGATCTTGAGAACTCTACAATTTAGGGCTGTATGCAAATAATCTTTTGATTCTGTTTGAATTTGCGGCTGTTATCGTTTGCCATAGGTAATACCCTTGTTAAAACATAAAACGTTACAGGTAAACTACCCCTTTCCCTTAACCGATCTTCACTAAAATTAGCAGATCTTGAGAACTCTACAATTAAGGGCTGTATGCGAAACATTATTTGATTCTGTTTGAATTTGCGGCTGTTATCGTTTGCCAAACAAACAAAATTACCCTTGCTAAAAAAAAAACGTTGCAGGTAAACTACCCCTTTCCCTCAACCGATCTTCACCAAAAACAATAGGTCGCGAGTACTCTGCAAATCAGGGCTGTATGCAAAAACTTATTTGATTCTGTATGAATTTGCGGCAGTTATCGTTTGCCATAGAAAAAAAATCTACATACACACAGACAGACAGACAGACAGACACACAGACACTTTTCGGAAAACGACTTTTTTTCATGTTTTGAGTGTAGTAGAATCAGAATCTGCAATAATCTCGAACACGATTTTTTTTGCCATCACCATACTTCCATTCCTTAAGGAATATGGAAGTAAAAATAATAAGTATTCAAGTTTATCAAATTTTGATTTTTGCTCGATGAGAAATATAAAATTATATCTGAATTCAGAATATTATCCATACGATAATATAAATGGTGATGCTGTACTTCTACATATGCTTTACACACGTTTTCAGTCTTCCTATTATTATGGAAGTAACAACGAGCCTATCATGGATGTAACATCGTTTTTAGCCAAAGCTCCTTTATATGTTATAGATTGTTCAAAACAGAGTGAAAATTTAAAAACAGGTTCAGTAGATGTTCGCCTGGAAATAGAAACAACGGAGGATATCCCCGACAAAACAACGATTAATTGTTTAATTATCTATGATACAGTACTTGAATATACGCCGTTAAGTGGATCTGTAAGAAAATCATTGGTGTAAAATATATGTACCATTTTTTTTTAAATCAATAAAAAATTCTTAATATCTATTTCTTGTTTCATTTAATTATCCTGTAAATGTAAAGTATGATATTTTTTGTTAAAAAGGTAAATAGGTGAGAACATAGAATATATGTACCACTATACATAAATAAACCCTTTATTGAAAAATATTGTTTACATATACATCTTTTTTATTACAATTTGATTTCATTACTTTCTAATAGCTTGTAATGACCATAGGGTAGAGTATTTATTTTATCATTACAAATCACACGTTTATCGTCAGCATTGTTTAATGCAAGTTTGTTACATGAAATCGTCTTTATTTCGTGTTTTTTTGATTGAAAAAGTCGCATTAACCTGTACATATTTCCACTATTACCTGGTAAAAATAAAGATAATTTATAATCTTCAAATTTTATGTTTTTTTCAATTATGTTTTTCTTAATCCCTTTCGCTTTCTTTATAATATTCTTTTTTTCTTTTTTTATTCTGAACGAATACAATTTCGGTCTTAATCCAACGAATTCTATTATTGGAAGACCGCTACATTCATCTTTAAATTTACCTAAAACTTTTTTATTTTTTAATGAATAGCAAAAATGATCTTTTGGATAATCAGATGTATCGAAATAAACTATTAATTCCTCACTAAGCATATCATGATAAAAATCATTCGTTTTAATTTCATAAAATAAACTATCAGTATCTGTGTATAAAAGAGCAATATTGCTTTGATATTTTCGTTTCATTACATCATAATGAAATGAATACATCAATGTCTTACTCAATTCTAGTACAGTAAATCCGACATAGATCGGTTGATTAAAACAAATCGATTTATTATTTAATAATATAGCACATAGTGTTTTATCATAAATAATTCTATCCTTAAAAACAGGTTGTGCAATAAGTTTTTGTAATCTTTTTACATTGCTTACAAGTTCGAGATTTGATCGTTTTCTTAAATTTTCCATGCACTTTCCAAAAACAGAATTATTTAATAATTTAAAAAATTCAATTTCAAATTTGTTTTTAGCATTTTGACGTTTTTCAGTGTTTAAATCAATATATGATTTTAACCACTGACTTTGAAAAAATTGAAGAACACGATGTATTTTTTTAATTACTAAATCATGGTTAACAGCCTGTTTTAAGTTTACATAATGACAAATATAGTTTTCTTTTAATTCTAGTGTTGTTAATAATTTACTTTGTTTACTTTTATTTGTACAATTATTAACTGGTAAAAAAGGAAGATCGCTGTGATTATCATGTAAAAACTGAGGATATTCAATATCTACTTCTAATATAAATCCAACCGGAGAATCGTCCGGTATATTAAGTATATCAATATCTGTTGTACACCAGGTAAACCCACCATAAGGTATATATTTACTCATTGCCCAACCATATAAATTGTTTGCGTCTAAATAAGCTAAATAAGTGTTGGGAAGATTAATATTATAAGTGTTGTCAATATACTTATTATTCGCAACCGCATGTCTTTTAATACAGTGTCTATTCCTCCTCTTATCCCTTTTTCAATCATTAAATATTTATCATAATCAGATAATAATTCTAATTCTATTTTAGTATAGGATAACATAGCATCAAATGCAAAACCTGGTGCAGTTAGATAATGAGCACAATCTAGATTATATATTGATAAGCAGAGTTTGCGAAAATTTTCGAAAACATCACATAATATTAAAACATCAGTTTTTAAATATAAATCGCTATATTCGCCAAGCGTATTTATTTGAAAATGATTCCATACTTCTACTACGTGTTGATATTGTTCGTCAGATATGTCATCATTGTTTAATTTACTAAAAAACTCTTTTTTTGGTGGTAGCTGTTTTTCTTCTAATTTTTTCCAAGAATCCGTATATTCATATGGATATACACCTTTTTTTGTAACTAAATTAATATCGTTTAATGAGAAAAATTTTTTTGAATGAATAAAACAATCTTCTGGAAGAAAACTACATAAATCCGCTAAGGAGAAATTTAGAAAACGATATGTATCAACAAATCTAATTATTATCCCACTTTGTGTTTTTTAGAAAAAGAAATGTATTTTTCAGACGAATTTGGAATTACATAGATTTTTTACTATCATATCCTAATTGTCGTATAATAAAATGAGAATCATAATTAGAATTTCCATGAATAAAAACTGGAATAAAACATTGTTTTCTCCTCTTTAAATTACAATTATTACATAGTGCTGCACGATATCTACCCGACAAGTGACAATGATCACGAACTGGTTTTTTTATCATAGTAAATTCGTCTTTACACATTTCACAGTGAGTGGTTGTGCGAAATTTATATTTATCTCTATCAGTCATCTTCAATGGGTTTATCTCCTTAGTAAGCTTTCCTATGGTATTAACAACTTTAACAAGATACATCATAAATTCTTTTGCAGCATTTTTACCCCGATATATATAAGGTACTTTTGGTAACTGACATCGTATACTATAGGGGATTTCCTCATCAATAAGAAAATAATACAAAAACTCATAGGAATGTGTAACTCATTAGCTACTGTAAAAGATTTTGTTGATTTTGGAAAACATCCACTAATAGGTTTCAGAATACACTCAAAGTCAGCGTAAGCTACAATTGGGATACGGAAACTAAATTGATAATTTTTGAATTTTAAAACAGTATCTTCAGGCATTACTACACGTGTTGGTTGAAATTTACCACAGTATTTTTTATGCGACTTTAATTTTGAAATATTATAAAAATGCATAAAATATCGTTTACAAATTTCAATTTTTCCATGATGTTTTTTTAATTGTTTTCTAACTAAAATATTAAAGTTTTTAATATAACAATAATGTTGTTTTCCTGTATTTCCATCATATAATAATAACAAATCAAAATGATTGTTTTTTTCTTTATCACAAACTTTAATTGGATAAATATTTTTTTCCTCATCTATAGCGTAAACGTTTATAGAAACATTATTATTTTTTTCAAAAATTCTAATTTCTTTAATAGGTGTAGGAAATGAAATTTTAGAAAAATTAAACTTTGTCTCCAAATCATTATATCTATAATTTATACGTTCAACATGTAAACCACTTACATAACGACATAGTATTGCCCATTTAAAACATTTTTCATCATTCAAATTTTTTGGATTAATAATACAATTTCTTGAAATTAAAAAATTTGGAAGAGCAATATATGACGAACCTTTCAAAGGTCGATATTTATTTATACGTAACAATATTCCATCTACATTGTGAAGAGCCCATCCAGATTTATGACTTTCATATGTTTGTTCTTCATAACAAATATTTTTTATTGAATTATCTAATATTTTACTCACATCAGACTCTAGAAATAATTCAGTGTTTTTAGTTTTAAACGCTCTATCTTGTTTTTCATTTATAACATGTTTTATATAAGTGCATTCAACAACCATATTAAATTTTATAGGTCCAAATTCGGTAAGTAGGGTGTTTAAAATATTTTCTAATTTTGTTTTTATATGAATTAATAATAGACAAATATCTTTAATATTTTTGTTGTGGTTCTTATAATAAAAAGTTTTTAGATTACCTCTAAAAGCGTTTTCAATTTGAATAAAATCATCCTCGGCTTGCAAGTTTTTTAAGCGGTTGACTTTCCTCTTGTACGTCATGTCCAGAGCGGGTTCATCCTCCATTTCATCAGCAGAATCGGATAGATCAGAATATGATGATGATGACAAATACCCCATCTGTTGTGTTTCGTTTGAAGCGGATGGTTCAGCTGTATTCTCCAAATCATGATGTAACGCTTCTGGTGAATTTGTTAACTCGGTGTTATAGCTGTCTTCTCTAATGAAGATCCGTTTTTTAAAAGGTAAATTCTTATCCATAAGTGAAATAAATGTCTAAACTGGTATCTAAGAACAGTGTAATGTTTCGAACGATTCTCCGGTTGGGTTTATACTAGAAATAGATATAAAAGCGATTGAAAAAAAAAACACGTTACATGCTCCTATTTATATCGATGACGAAGGTTTGTCTTTAGCAATCACGTTATTAGTGGTTATCTCAAATATATCCTGGTTTCCATAAACATTGATTATATATTTATATCGATGACGTATGTACCATTATCATACTGGTTGCACAAACACGGATTACATATTCACCTTGAACACTTTTCCGTCTTTCATTCAAGTATGGTAATTACTCAACTACCTTGAATACACGTGTTGTTGATTAATGCAAGATGTATCCTGTTTCCCAACATTACTCTTCTGAACTATATAAACCCCTGAGTTTCAATGATTCGACACACACAACCCAATACCGAGCTCTCTTGCTTCAATCAGCTTCGCAGTTACAGCTTCTAAGTTTGTAAATCGCTACTCTACAGGTAAATATTTTTTATATTAATTCGCTTTATTAGTAAAACTCTAATAATAATTCATTAGTAATATATTTTTTTTCTTTTTTAGATCTATTTTTATTAAATAAATCATGTCTGAAGTAACGCCAGTAGCCGATCAAATGCCAGAAGACGTTTACTCAATTGAAGAGATAATCAAAATATTTACTTTTCTGGAATAACTACATTTGGCTTGTGGGAGGATTTATTCAAAAAATTAACAGAATTATTCATTGAGAATACTGATTTAGCTATTTTAAATTATATGAACAATTAAATTCAATTATTAATTCCTATAAAAATGAACTATCATCAGAAATAAATTCTCAACTAAAAATGATACAACTACAAAAATACATATTTAGTTTGGACGAACTTATGAACCATATTAAATCACTCTCTGAAGATTTTAGTATAAAATCTTATAAAAAGAATATCGTATTAGCTTTTAAATCAAAAATTCTAAGCGTTTTACCTACTACTAATGATAATGTAACTGAAAAAAGTGAGGACGAGGATAGTGATAATAATGATTCTGATGATGAATTCAGTAAGATTTTTGATTCAATTACTGATGATAGTAAGAAAAAAAGAAAAGAAAAAAAAGCGATACCTCAAGTAATTCAAATTTTTTCTAACGATAAACAGAAAATTCTCACCACACCCGGTGAGTGGGGTAGTCATTTAGTAAAAATTGAACTCACTGATACTCGTGATTTAAAAGGGGTTCCAAAAAATGACCATTGGAAAAAAATTGAAAAAAAGCTGTTTTTCTGATTAAATCATCTGATGATGATAATCTCAAAATTTTAAATAAAATTTTGCATGAAGCGGGGAAAAACATCGCCTCAACACCGGGTGTGAAAAAAGAAATTAAAAAAATATATAGAAACAGACCCTATTAATTTTTAGAAAAAAAGTTAAATATTAAAACTTATATTGTTTTTTTTAGAAAAAAAAATGGAAACCATCAGCTTTGCACGTTTATCTCCTTTCGCTTTTGCACCAATTAGAAGCACTTCACAGTCGGCTGGATTAGACCTCAGAAGCCCTAGATATACTTGTTTATTACCATTTTCTAGAGAACTGATCGCAACTGACTTACAAATATTAATACCTGCTGGGTGTTATGGTAGGATAGCATCACGTTCAGGCTTAGCATTAAACAGCTCTATAGATGTAGCTGGTGGTGTAATTGATAGAGATTATATGGGGAATATTGGGGTTATATTAGTAAATAATAGTCCTAAACCATATTACGTACATAGAGGGGATAAAATCGCACAAATAATAATTGAAAGATATGTTGAACCAAAAGATGTTGTTGAATTAGAAACATATATTTCGGCATATTTTAATGATTTTAATGAGCGTGGAGATAGAGGTTTTGGGTCGACTGGTAATTAATATATATTTTTTTATTTTCTTTTTTCTTTAGATCAAATAATGGACAGAGCAGTACTAGATGTACAGTGGTTTAAGGCAGCGAAAAACCAATATATTATAAAAGAAATATCTTTCATTAAATTTAATTACGATGAATTATTAAAAAAAAATTTAAGAAATGTAACGTATTACTCCGAAATATTTGGAGATGACGAAGCCAGAATTTTAATGCTAAAAATCGAGAAACATTGTACCATATGTAAAAAAGAGTTTAATATGATAGACAAACCTGTGTATTATGAGACAGAAGAAAAGAAACGGAAGTTTGATTTATGCAATAAATGTTTTAATGTATTATATCCAAAAAGAAAATTTAATGTAAATCACTATTTGTTATTACCACCCTTTAATTTTGAACAGTTGTCACGAGATCAGCAAAAACAAGCGCTTTGGGTGAAAACAAATATTCATGGTTTTTCATGGTCTGACGGTCTCGAACAGTATAATAAATTATACGAAATATATTTTGAATTGTCTCAACAGTGTAACACTATCTATGTGAAAGGTAGTGAAAAGAAACAATTTCTCAACAACATTTTTACTCGACCGGGGTGTATGAAAATTATAAATATTGATGACTTGGGTGGTAGTAATTTGGTTAAATTAAAAGAAAAACTGAAAGATAATCTTGATGATTGTTGATTTCCACATAATATAGAATATTGTACTAAAAGAAATGTGCAAATATATCTTGAATTTATAATTAAGTATTGGCATAGTAGCTGTGACTGTAATAACTATCATTTCCTCTGCCCTCTAGTAACTAAGCTCGAATGTTCTATCTGTAATAAAAATTTCTAGTGAAATATTGTAGTAAAACTGAAATATGTTGAATGTTATATTTTGTTTAACGAAAGATAAATAAAAAAAAATGTTATACATTTACAGTTATATTATATATACAATGTTATAAATTACAATGATAATACATTGTAAAAACGATTTGGTTGGTATAAGTAACGGCATAGAAGCTGTAACTGTAAATAAGCTCGAATGTTCTATCTATAATAAAAATTTCTAGTGAAATATTGAAGTAAAACTGAAATATGCTGAATGTTACATTTTGTTTAACAAAAGATAAATGTTATACATTTACAATTATATTATATATACAATGTTATAAATTACAATATTAATAGATTGTAAAAACGAATTTCGTTGGTATAAGTATCGGATTAGAAGCTGTAACTGTAACTAAGCTAGATATTATAAAAAAAGTGAAAAAAAATTGTAGATAAATTATAATAGTAAAAACTGAAGTTAAATTATTACAAAAGATAAATGTATTGTAAAAATTATTATAACTAATAAAAACCTAATTTCATAAATTTCTATTGTTTTATTATTATTATTTTTTTTTCTTCCTGTTTGGTTGGTTTTTTCAGATGTCTGTAAATAGAAGATATGGAAATAAAAAATTCGATAGGTTTTCAAGAGGAATAAATAAAAAACGGTGTTGGTTTGGTAAAAAAATGTGGGATGAAGCAGATCGTTGTGATGCGGTTTGTTTAATTACAGGGAATCAATGCTATAAATACACAATATATAAATATTGTACAACACATTATAATATATTAAAACAATTTTGTAACAAATACCACCTTCTAAACCTAAAACATACGAAACAATATAAACACACTTCACTACATACACTAGCCTTAGTTGAATACATCATGCGATTAAAATTTAAAAAAATGTTTAACATGAAAGATGATGTGGGTCATACCAAATGGATGGAATATCTAAAATCTCTTATAAATGAAAAAGATTATGGTTTGTTAATAAAATTAAAGAAAATGTAAATGTATTCATTTCATTTCCTAGATTTATAAATTTTAATCAAAAATTATTCAATCTAAATTTAGAGTATTTAAATTTGGAATTTAATATATTGAATGATTCATACAATAATTTAGATTCAAATTACAAATGTAATACAATTAAAAAAATTTCATCCTGTTTCAACAACTAGTATTGGTTTTGATTCGACAACCAAAATAAATGGAGCTGTTAACACATATACATGACGTACTTTTATATTTTATAATGATGAATATTATATTGAACTGGATGAATGTTCTTTCTCAGTTAAAAAACATAGATATACATACGACGACTTTCCTGGTGTTCCAAAAAATATTGATTCCGTATTTAGATTCATTGACGGATTTCTTTACTTCTTTAAAGATGGTTACGTGTACAAATATAACGAATTTAAAAATGTTGTTGAACAAACTGAAAAATATGATTTAAATTTATTTGGAATAAATTGTGTAAGTAACCGATTAATTTATAAACTAGTGGAATTATTAAAAAGTTTCACTAAATAATTGTATTTATGTATAAATAAAATTAATTAAAAAAACTTCTATTTTTTATTTATACCCAACCTCTCTCACTTGTAACTAGTTGTGAAGGAGAAAAAAATTACAACTGTATTGAAATTATACATTTTATTTTTTAGTTATATCTTTCCTCACATTTTACATTAAACAGATTTAACAATCAGTGTATACGACACCCACATTAATATAATCATATAAAATCATCTTTTTTCTAATTGTTTTTACAATCAAAAATATTCTTACATTTACAACCATTCATATCAATATTTCTAGAGATTGATTTCCTGTGAAAGATACACAGTGATTTATATGTATCACCTGTATTGTTAGGTGAATAAATAGATATCATAATATCATCATACCGTATTTTTAAATTTAATTTTATTTGATATCCAAGATTTGATATATTCGTACAGTTCTAAAAAATCTCTCCCCTTTATATCTATAATTGGAATATCACATAATTCTGCGATAGTCCTAAAATAATTATTTTGTAATAAGAAATATTCGTTCGTCGCTAAATGAACATCAAACCCACCCCTTTTTACTAGTCGTTCTTTAACAGCTTTAATATCTGAATCGATTAAAAACATCGCATTTGTCGATTTAAAATAATCTATAATCCAATGAGGAATAATTTCTACCAGCTCCTTATCAGTTAATTTATTATCCTTCTTATTGATGATGCCGTAAACAAACGATGCCAATGGTGACCTATCACAACACATTACTGTATATTCTTCACCCATTTTCCCATCCAAAAATAATTGAGTTTGATACATACTGTACCATGCAATAGTATTAAACTGTACATCATCCTTACGTGTATATAGCGCTGGAAACGACTCTCTCAAATCTGTTAAATCCGACGAAGATGTATAACAAAAGCCTTCTTCATTAAGCCTAGATAAGATGCTAGACTTAAAGCAGGCGGCTGTACCGTCTAAATAAAAAACTCGCTTCTCAGTTTTATCACACATAATTAAAGTAGCTTATTCTTCGTTAGAAGTAACTGTGATTGAGTTAACAATAGTTTCATGTTATATAGTAAAACTATCAATGTCATCAGGAAAAGGAAATAATAAAAATAACATAATTAATTTCCGTTCCGTGTGTAGATATGTTGTGCAATGTTGTTAAGAAGGAGAAATAGCAAAACCCATTATTTTCAAACCAGTTTCCGTATGTAATCAATTGCAACTCTGAGCGCGTGACTTGATAAAGGTGAAGTACGCAATTATCGTTAGTCATCTTGTAGTTCCGTCTCTACTTCATGGTTGAGTAATTACAGCCGTCTTTCCAATTCTTATTATAAATAATGACGCTGTTTTTTATCTAAAACTGATTATTGTATAATTTAACTAATAAACAATTCGGTGACGCTTTTTCATGTTCAATCCACGGATCGTCGTTAGAGTTCCAATCATATAGAAGAACTTTACACTCCACACACATAACCTCATCACTGGTTCCTGTATAAAAAAATCCGGCTGACACAAGTTTATCAACTAATGGTGCACGTTTTGGCCAAGAATAAAATGTAGACACCATCATTTCTTCAGTTATAGCAACACACTTTTTCGCTTCTGAATAATTTTCAATAGATTCTTTTGATTTGGCAAAGTTTTCGTATTTGTATGGTATATAACGAACATTTTTACATTTCGGGTGTAAAAGTTTGTGAATAAACTGAATATGTGTTATAGTATGATATGTTTTCGTTACAAAACCACATTTATTATTACACACAATATCACACGAATCTTCTATAAAATCAAAACCTTCGTTTTCGAAAAAATCTTTTAATAACTTCGCTGCTGTTAAACACGATGATCGATCCATCTCGATGTGGTGTTACTGCTCAACTAAACAGATGAGAAAATCTAAATCATTTCTTAAAAAAAAAATAAATAAAATAAATTTAAAAAAATATGATTTAGTCGAATGAGGGAATTGAACCTACGAAGGGGGTATACTTAATACCTGATATTATAGGAAGTTATTTTACCGCGCTCGACTAAATCATATTTTCAAGATAATACAACCGTGCGATGACGTATACGTTACTCGACGTATACGTTACGTTTATGATGCGATGACGTACACGATACTTGACGTATATGTTGTTACGTTGAACCGATGATGTCAGGCGGGAGGGGGGATGATGACCCCCCCGGTGACGTATGTTTGTTTACAAGGGGACGATGACCTGATGACGTATGTTTGTTTACAAGGGGACGATGACCTGATGACGTATGTTTGTTTACAAGGGGACGATGACCTGATGACGTATGTTTGTTTACAAGGGGACGATGACCTGATGACGTATGTTTGTTTACAAGGGGACGATAACCTGATGACGTATGTTTGTTTTGATAACACTGTGGGGAGGGGGAGGGGGGATGACCTTGTCCTGTCGTTCCCATTTATATACTACTAACAAGTATTTCAAATTGATTTGGAAAATATCCATAACGTAGAATTTGCGCATCTTTACCCCAGGTTACCCTACAGGAACACGAATTCCCAGATATTTTATGTACAATAACAACTTAATACTAACGGTAACAGCATAATTACATTCACACGCGTTCGTATGGTGCACACGCTACAACGCTAAAACTTAGCGATTGATCAGCCCTTTGTCAATCGTACAGGTATTGGAAACGTTGACACACAAGTATATTATATATTCATTGGCCGATCGTGTAGTGGCTTTACGAAACTGTTAGCTGCACTTCGCGGATTCGTTAGCTAGACGAGAATCGTCATAGGACTATATTAAAATAAGTAATCGGAGTAACCGAACACGGTCACAAAAATCCGGACTGTTGCGGCCGAAAGGAAAACTGTAACGTGAAAATACCGTTCCGTATGCCTATCATTGATATAATACACATATTTTTATTCGCCATTTATGAACGATCACCAGTTCCAGTAAACACTTCTTGTGACAACAACTAAAAAACATCAAACTTTAGTTACTTTTACTTAAATTTTTCGAATTGCCTTGATCAGTGACTCACCTGCCAAATCAAATGAAGGCAGTTAGACCTCAGGTTCAGACAGATTTCCTGTCTCGTTGGGTAAAACTCTAAGCTGTCATTAAATAACAAACTACTACTTTACAAAACCGTGCTCAAACCTGTATGGTCCTACGGTCTCAAGCTGTGGGGATGCGCCAAACCCACAAGATTAAAAATCGTCCAAAGATTTCAGATAAAAGTGCTGCGAGGTCTAGTAGATGCCCTATGGTACGCCAGCAGTCATACACTTCACATCGATTTGAAAATACCTCTCACGAAGGACGAAATCCAGAGGATTGAAAGAAAATACAGCCGTCAAATAGTAGACCACGAAAATGAACTAATTGAGCAACTATAGAACAAAACCTATTGTCGTGATTTAGGACTTGAAAATGGTAGAAAAACTGAAAGGCCTCGTCCAGAACATGGCACTTAGCAGTTTAGCAAGTAAGCACGACGAAGGTGGATCAACTAGACTCCGCAGAACTTGGCCTCTATATTTGCCATCTTATAAAACACTCTTCTTTGATGAGGAACATCAGTGGATGTTTCCCTTACAAACCTAACTCTTTCATCTGATTTACTTAATACTCTGTTATAGATGTAGATTGTAAATTGTAAATTGTCAATAAGAAAACATTTTTGACGGATGGAAATTATTTATTTGTTTTTTAAAGTGCGTTTTCCACGCTTTTATGGATCATCCGTTTTTTTCCACTTTTCATCTAGTTTAATCTGGGTGCCCATCGATTGTGCCCAGTGTAAACTCTAACTTAAATATATGTCCCTTCACTGCACACAAATCTATCAACTCCCCGCGCAGTCAGTGTCTCTCTCTCTCTCTCTGTCTCTCTCTCTCTCTCTCTCTCTCTCTCTCTCTCTCTCTCTCTCTCTCTCTCTCTCTCTCTCTCTCTCTCTCACACTCACTCTCAAATGTTCATCGCATTCTCCAGTCAATTTAACAACACGGAAAGATGGAGGGAGCGATGAGTGAACGAAGAACGAAGCAATGTTCTTAAGTGTTACAAACCTTTAGAAAATTTCACGTTTAGTAAGACGACAAAAACATCACAAGGCTGGAAATGGAGGTGCACCGGTAAGAACTGTACGGAAAAAATATATCTTGAGACTCCGAACCAGTGGTCCTCGTGGACTAAGGATGATCCGAGTGAATATTTCTTCAAATAATTATTTCTAATAGTATAAAGAGGAAAGCATAAGATGATTTCAAGGAAGAAAGTAGCGTGCTTAGAATCGACAACCACAGAGGAACAGATCTAGGCTTAAACGTGTAGAAATATCGGTATGGAAAACTATACACGACTTCTATGTTCTAAGATTTATATTTAAAATCATTTTCGAAATGAAATATTTCCGTAGAAACTACTTCTTTCTTCAGACTTAACCACAGTACTGTGGTCACTAACGTATACCACCTCACGTTAGCGCACTCGATTTTCACTGATGATGGCAGTCGATGACACTGCCTAAACGTCTGGTCATGCAGAAAACATTGGACCACGGCCAAACAGCCCGGTAAGGAATGTTAACAACAAACTACTTCTTTGTTGCCGATAACGTAGTACACATATAAAAAATTATCCCCTTCTCCTTCAACTATGATTTTCATTTATAGAAAATTACCCCCCCTTCAACTACCCTTTTTGTTTATAGATATTTCATCTACTTTCTACAGTGAATTGTTGTGACCTTCTTCTCAGTATACTTTATTTATCAAATTTAAGTACTCTACTCTTGTTAAAACATAAAACGTTGCAGGTAAACTACCCCTTCCCGTTAACCGATCTTCACCAAAATCAATAGGCCTCGAGTCCTCTACAGGTCAGATACATATACAAAAACTTATTTGATTCTGTTTGAATTTGCGACAGTTATCGCCATAGAAAACATTCTACATATACACAAAAACATAGAAGATAGAAACACAGACACATAGACACCTAGACACACAGACACATAGACACAAACACACATACATACACACACACACTTTTCAGAAAGTGACTTTTCTTCATTCTTTGAGGCTAGTACGATCAGAATCAGCCCTTATCTCGGACACAATTTTTTCGCCATCACCATATTTCCATTTGCTTATGGAACAAGGAAGTAAAAATGAAAAATCCAGGGCAAAGAATATTAAGTCGTCACACTTTACATTCACCTTACAGAAAGGCCACTGTAAGATCTCACAATCCTTCTCAACCAAGTCGAAATACCGCATCAAACAGTAGTCCATTATGTAGGCCAGGGGCGGACCTAGGATTTTATTTCGGGGGGGGGATTTTATTAACCACATATCGTTTTCTTAGGTTATTGTTATTCTCATATTATAATGAAAATCGTACCAATAAATTAAAACTAATGGGCAAATAATAGCTGTAATTCACTAATTTCATTAAAATCAATTAAAAACGTACATCAGATAGGCTTGCAGGTTGTCTTGGAAGCTTATTAATACCTTTATGTGGAATATATATACTTTAAAAGAATGTTAAAATCAAGAAATGAGGGTTAACAGCATGTAAATATAAATGCTGTTGATATAAATGTGTATAACAGGGTTGTAGATATAAATTTTACAGCATGTAAAATAGTGTTAAATAATTTGTTAAAAAATATAATGACTGTCAAGTCTTCTTTAAAAGGAAAAATAGAAAAAGAAAGGTAAAAAACGAAGAAAAAAAATTACTATACACTTTGATAAATAAGTGGTTTATTATCCTTCATGTAATGTAAACTTTTTATCCTATGTGTGTGTGTGTGTTTGTGTGTGCAGCGGGCATGGGGAGATGCGCGAACGCATGGCTTGAAGTTTGGCCAGGAACCACTAGAGGCCACACGAATCATTAATGTAAACTTTTTATACTACTCCATTCTCTCATCCTCTCTCGCTCTCTCTCGCTCTCTCTCTCACTCACTCTCTCACTCTTTCTCTCTCACACAAATACACACAAACACATTACTATAAGAAAGAAGACAGTAAATGAACGTAACAGGTACAGGTAATTTTGAACTGTAAATGTTTTCTCAGTTTTAGTTTATATGATTAAATGTGCATGAAAAATAAACCTCTGTATTTAGTGTATAGTGTATAGTCGACTTATGCTTGTCTCAGAAAATCGGTATGTAGCTCAATTTACCATCAGAAAAATGTAGTTATCAGATTATTGCACAACATTCTTTGAATATAACCTGTCCAGCTGCCTTACCTATTCAGGTTACCGCCAACAATTTATAACAGCGTACAGCGCCCGCTCTAGGGGTGGGCAACCCGGACATTTGTCCGGGGCGCCAAAATTTGGGGGCGGCATTTTGGCTGTAAGTGTGAGAAAAATATTGATGTGTTAAATACCCAATTAATAGAAAATTTCACATATCGATTTTTTCGTTCGCTAAAAATGTACAGTGCGTAGCGTATTTATATTGTTTATGTCTAAAAGCTAAAAATATTTACAATTCTTGATTCTAAAGAAAACAATCATAAAAGAGCGGTATGTTTAATTAAATAACCGTTTTTCCGTTTCAGGGGAGAACGGAAAATCCCAGCATTAATTTAATTTCGTGAGATTGTGATACATATCTTGGTAAAAGCTGGTTTAAATTTGCAGGATATCAGAGGGCAGGGATACGACAACGGGTCCAATATGAGGGGCGATAAACCAGGAGTGCAATCTAAAATTAAACAATATAATTCGCGAGCATTCTATGTTCCGTGTAGTAGCCACTCTCTCAATCTTGTTGTTAATGATATGGCAAAAGCATCCTTGGAAGCCGCTAATTTCTTCAACATGGTCCAAAAAATATATTTATTTTTTTCGGCATCTACTTTTCGATGGGCAATACTTTTAAAATATATTCAAGTTTTAACTTTGAAACCATTGCGTGACACTAGATGGGAGAGTAGGATAGAGGCCTTAAAGCCTTTGATATTCCATTTGGGAGATGTATACGACGCCTTGCTAAGCATTTACGAAAACCAAGAAATTGATAATTTACTAAGAGACGAGGCCTCGGGTTTATTAAATTGTATTAAACAATTTAAGTTTTTGTGTTCATTAGTTATTTGGCATAAAATTCTAAATTGCATTAATCCAATAAGCAAGTTGATGCAAACAAAAGATTTTGATCTAGCCTCTGCACTTGATCTTTTACAAAACTGCAAAATATTTTTCAAGAATCTTCGATCGGATTCGTCCTTCGATGAAACTATTATTGATGCAAAAGAACTTGCTACCCAAATTGACGTGGAGGCTAATTCTGGATCAACAATAACACGACACCGCGTAAGAAGAATATAAAGGAACTTCTCATACGAAGCACGGGATGAACCGATCGAAGATCCAAAAGAAAAATATAAAATAGATTTTTTAAATTTTACAATCGATCAAGCACTAAATGCACTAGATGCTAGATTTGGACAACTTAGTAATCATAGTAACTATTTTCAGTTCTTATATAATATATGCGATTTAAATACCATGTCCAAAGAAATGCTACTAAAACACTGTAAGAATTTAGAATGTATTTTAACTGATGGTGATTCTGTTGACATAAATGGGGTAGAATTAGTATAGGAAATTTCGGCAGTATCTGCGCTTTTGGGCAAAAAAGAAAGCCTAAGCAATGTACTGAGCTTAATTACAAAGTTAAATTTTGCCCCAAACCTTACTATTGCTTTAAGAATATTGCTAACGATACCAATAACTGTAGCAAGTGGCGAAAGGAGTTTCTCTAAGTTAAAATTAATTAAGAACTTTTTACTTTCGACTACTACACAAAATCGTCTTAATGGTTTGGCCATTTTGGCAATTGAGCATGAAATTGCTGATCAAGTAAATTTAAAAGATGTAATAAAAAAGTTTGCAGAACTGAAAGTGAGAAAAAAAAAGTGTTTTGTACTACTTGATTGTCAATATTATGTTATGTTACATGTCTCTTTCTAAATATATGCTTTTATTAAAATTTAAATAAAGTGATTTGATTTTTATTGAAAATAAAAAATATATATATATTCTTAAGAGGCGGCAATTTGTCTTTTTATCCGGGGCGACGTAACCGCTAGAGCGGGCCCTGCAGTGTATTATATTACTATGCACCCATATTGCGTCATTATAATCATTCTTGTGAAAGGTGAATGAATACTGGAGAATCTATGTCAACATTCACGACCGTTGTTATGATTCAATATGTTGAACCATGGAGCGTAACCGAAGCATAGTTCAATTAAATGCTTCACTAGACAAAAATTCGTTTTGTCTTTGGCGGAGTAGATGGGCGCCTACTAGGGCAACCTGGGTCGTGGTTAGGCAGGACTGAGGCTCCTGTGACTGTGCACGTACCCAAATTGGAGGACAACTGCATCCTTCCCCCATAGACGTTAGTTGCTTCCATTACGCAATGGTAAATCGCATATTTTTGGTCGTCATGTGTCAGGATTGTGAAACAGTAATTGTAGAGCATAGATTTTCGTAGTTCTTTACATTATAGTTTATGTCTGTAATTAATTTATATTAATGTTGACCATTTTACTTCGATATGAATACCAAATTTATTGGCTTGTGACCTTGAGTCGTAAAGCCGGAATACGCCGCAGACGCAGATAAACAGCAGATAAACTCATATGCTACTAACACGTGACTTCGGGGTAAGAGTAAAATATATGTCTCGCTCTGTCTCTATACGAATAAAAATGTAAACAATCAAAACGTTAAACTACGATCACAGGACAGACAAATATAACCAGACACTAAATGGAATAACATGCATTATCGTCCTTCTTCTTCTTCTTCTTCTTCTTCTTCTTCTTCTTCTTCTTCTTCTTCTTCTTCTTCTTCTTCTTCTTCTTCTTCTTCTTCTTCTTCTTAGCAAGTATAAGACTCAAAGCCCATTAGGTCGTCAGTCGTTACATCTGATATCTCCATCTTTTCATTGCCCGTCCCAGACTTCTTCTACCTTGACATATTCCCTCACCATTTCAATCACTGGTCGGACTCATGACGGATTTCCTCATTCCTTTTCCTATCTATCCTGGTATATCCGGGTACTGATCTAAGGAGCCTCATATCTGTACTTTTCAGTCGACTGTCATGTGCATTCGTCATTGTCCATGTTTCACAACCATATAGACATCTTGGAATGGACATTTCCGTGTAAAATTTTAATAACACCTCATGCCTAACTTTATCCCTAAAGGTGCCCTTGATAGTGTCATTCATCCTATTACAGAATATTATTGTATTCCATACAGCAACCTTCTCAAGATATAACATATTGTATTCTATAAAATTAAACGATGAAATTTGTTCAGTAGTTCTATTTTAAATCACTATTGTTGTTCTTTATGGAAATTCTCCACAAAAAGCCATTACTTCTGATTTTTCAACGGAAAAAATTATATTTCTTAATTATTTGTGAAGCTCGTGCAAAGTTATTGGATATTACATTCTGGCCATCAGCAAAAACCAAGGCACAGACACTCCTATAATCTCCGAAGTCCCAATTATAAAATTGCAAACAATTCTTTCGCTCACGTAGGACGTAATCTATGTACGCATTAAATAACATCGGAGAAAGGCTGCATCCCTGTTGCAGCCCTCAATTTGCACTTTGCAACTTATTATTATTCCCAGCTGCGCATATTATTCAGTTTCATACATACATTTCATAACGTCTACCAGATGATTTGGTACCTCCTCTTCTCTTCAAAATATTAAATAAGAGATCCGTATGCACCATATCAGAAGCCTTAACATAATCCAAAAACAGCAAGTGTGTCTCAATATTTTATTCTCTGTTTTACTCAATAAGCTGCTTCAAAGCAAACACATTATCTGAGCATGACCTTCCTGTTCTAAATCCGCACTGTTTTTCCAGTAAGATTACATCAGCTATCTCAGTCTCATTGTCCATATCTTGAAAAATATGTTATAGGCGACATTTAAAAGATTTATTACTCTGTAGTTCCTACAATCTGACCTATTTCCTTTTTTATAGATAGGACAAATAACCGCTACTGTCCAATGTGATGGCATTATTTTATATTTCCAGCATAATTTCAGAAACGTTGTGTAACATTTATTTGAAATTAACCAAAGCTTACATGATTTTCTCTGCCTTCAACCCATCACTTCTACAAGCCTTACCACTTCTCATCGATCGCAGCACCTCTTTCAATTCACTGTATTCTATGAGATCCACACAAGCCTGCGTAACTTCTTCAGACCGTATCTTCCTAAACTATTATAGAAAGTCCTCCTTACTGATTGTCTGCAAATCAGCCACATCTCGTGTATATCTCTTAAGACGCCTCATCACTTTGTGTACCATACTGTCGACAATGTATAGCATTTTTTAAGTCCGAAATATATGTACCCCAATTCTCTTGTTGAGTCCTTTTAGTCTTGCTCCTCACTTTATTAGATAGGCTACTGAATTCTTGCCTATCCTTAACTTTTCCTCATCAAAATGTTTGTGAATGGAATGTACGATCTTTGTCTCGAAAGGAATTAAAGCCTCTCAAAGGTCATGGAAGGAAAAGATATAGTTGTGGCAATGATTAGTGAAACAAAGAAGAACTTATGATAGAAACAAAGAAGAAATTATGATTTAAACATTCTCGTACATATAAAAGAAAAATAAAGCGTCGTTTATAAATTGCTGAAAGCAATCATCTCTACACAAACGGGTAAGAAGTAATGGATTCTGCAATCAATCGCGGCCCTGGGATTTTCTAGGCCCCAAGCGAGACCCCTTAAAAACTGAAATGGAGAACAAGATACTGATATAATGTAAGTCAATAATAACGGTTAATATTTTAAGTACATTAAAAAACATATTAAAATATGGGGCAGGCGTTAAATGAATAACTTATGATAACTCGACATATCGTAAAAATAAAATGTGTACAATCTGTAGGTAGCTTATAAAACAATTTTGCTGATTTAACAGTACTGAAGTTATCAATAGCTTCAGAAAAGTTCAGTTTTGAAGCAATATCACTTACGAACGATAAGCGCTCAAGTAAAGAAAACCACCTTTGAAACATGATTTATTGAAGACAATATTTGATCCACTACAAGGAAAACGACTGTTCTCCAGCGGCAAATGTTTTTTTGTCCTTAAAACAGAATAAGTGTTTAGATAAAAATTTGTATCTGGTTTGAATCACCTTTTTCAGTTCGTCACCAATTCCTAAGTCATTTGGTACGATCACGACAAATATTTTCAGTCTTGATTGTTGTCCGTATTCTTCTGTTTCACAGTATGATGAATGTTCGACTTGGGTGGTGAGGACTTCTTGAAGTTGGTTGCATACGGAGAAGTTCTTCCTCGGATTTGTCCTTCAGCGCTTTAACACCATAAAGAAGCCTAAGTTCCTTCGTAATTTCGTACTCTGCAATTCTTCTAAGAGTACTCTACTCTGGCTGCTAATTTCAGTAATCGTATAAAGGTATTCTGTCTTAGAAACACCTTCTGCATTAGAATTTATAGCATCTGGAATTTCATATTCGAAAAAGTTTGTTTCCTACATCAAACGGCTTGTCCGCCTCTAGGTGCAATATGAACAAAGGTACAATAGTTCGACTTATGTGTATCTACGTTTTGTGTAAGTGTATATATCGATTTATCTATTGGTTAAAGCATCACCAGTTGAGTTAGAAATCCTGGGTGGATGACTGCATAGTCCCACGGTGGTTGGAGACCTCTACACCCCTAACGGGTGACAGAAGTAAAGTAATATTTGATTCGATTACTTTTCTAACCTGTTATCGAACCAGCACGTGCACTCGACATTCCGTGCACATACATGTGTATACCGTGCAATGTAACATACGTATTTTAAAATAAAATACATATGCGGAGGTTACATAAAATCCACATGCGTGTGTGAGAGAGAGGGAGAAAGAGAGTGTCTGTTTATAGCGCATACTTTACAAAGGTCCAACGGCTTGTCATTTAACAGGTTGGACTCAGCCTGCCCTCTAACAGCGATTCAGTAAATCTCTAGAGCTGAACAAATCCGTGTCTACATTCACAAAAATGATTCCAGATACACGTAAATTATACGTCTACGATATACGTACAATACACGTGCAATACGATTGTCGTCTCTTTGTTTCTATAACTCTTACAAACTCGTTTGACTTATATGTTCACAAGTAAAACGTAATTCGTCTGAATAATAAATTTCAACATGAATAAGCCTAATCAGTTTTCCGTTTGTGTGTGTGTGTGTGTGTGTGTGTGTGTGTGTGTGTGTGTGTGTGTGTGTGTGTGTGTGTGTGTGTGTGTTTTAGCGACCGTTCACTCTGATCAGTCACCACTAAAGAGCAGACGGTGTATAATTAAGTAACCCCATCTATCAACGTATGGTACTTGATGGAAAGATGAGACAGTGAGGGAAAGTGACAGATTTTGTATTACAGAGAGCGAGAGGTCTGTCTTACATTGGTTGGTGTATGTGAATTTTCTCTCAGAGGCGAGAAAGAAATATTCGTTCGCAGTTAAGTCGTTATTTATAATGTCACAAATAATACAGGATGACATGGATACGAGCATGGATGGAAACCTGCAGGATACGATCATTCCATTCTTATACCCCAAAGAGTATAATACAAATATACAAACGAAAGTGAAATATTACTCTTCCAGATTTGACAAATTATTGAAAGGTTTCATGAAAATGCGAATTTCTGTTCAATTGAAAGATATTGAATTTTATGTTATATAAAATATTATGTGTATAAATATTATGCAATATTGTTAAATAATTTAGAGAACATTTACCGAATCCTGCTAACTTTACGCGATGAGGCACGGTGGACTGCGCGTCGTATAAGGATCCTCCTCCATCGGACTCTGACTCCTGCCCTCGGCCTATATTCGTACATACCTATCCCGACCTGGATAAGATACCCACTGAGTCCATCGTTACACCTCTTCGTCGGTCTATTCAGGGATCGTTTTCCACTGGGAACGAAATCCAATGTCTTCACGGACCATCGGTGGGAACACAGACTCGCCACGTAACTAGTCAATTCGCGTCTCCTTCTATGAATCAATCACCCAAACCTGCACCTAACTGCAAAACGTGTTATTCACGGGACTCAATAAACAGTTTGCGCAAGACTTTAGTACAGAAAAATTAATAACTTAAGCGAGAAGATTAAAAATGAAAAAACTTAAATTATTGCGTAAGCTGCCACGGCCGGAGTCATTATTAGAAGACTTTATAATATCCGGGCTATTGGGCCGTGGTCGGTTGCTTTTAGTAGACATATTTTTAATATTCTAGACTTTTCGGCCACCCATCGGAGGCACTTTTCAATAGTGAAAGTTCTTAAAAAATTTCGACACTTCCTGCTTTCGAAGTACTCCTGACTGAGGTGAAAGCAATAAGTTATAGGGAATTCCGTTTCACCTGTAACTTACTGCTTTCTCTTCAGTTCGGTCAACTATCCCTCGTCCAAATTTTTTAAAAAACATTTACTACTGTTTTATTCACAACAAAAATGGCATGGCCTGAAAAGTGAATTTAAACATGTATAGTCAGTTCTTTCGCTGTGTATATGACGAACGTGGATAGTGCATGAGTGCATGGTCTTGAAGTTTGGTCAGACACCGCTAGAGGGCAGACAATATACACTGTTCTATACACTAATCTCTCTCTCACACTCTCTCTCTCTCTCTCTCTCTCTCTCTCTCTCTCTCTCTCTCTCTCTCTCTCTCACACACACACACATTAGTAGGACGGAGAAGACAGTAAAGGAGCACAACAGGTGAGGAGAGACTTTTTCAATAAGGGAAAGTTGTTGTTTTATTGTAAATTCACACACAATAATGTTTCATTGGTAGTTAAATCAGATTTTTTAATGAGTACTTGTGTCGTACACTCTGTGTCCACTACTGGCATTGTGGCGAGACAGTTACAGATGCCCAGCTCTATTATAGCTCTTTTGTCTTGAGAAACAAAAATATATGTAAAACGACAAACGTCTGAATAATACATTTTAATGTGAATAATAAGTTTTCCGATTGTGCATGTTGGCGAGGGGTTTTACAAGGTGCGCGCGGCGGTCAGTTTTGGTCGCTCTAAGATAAATCTGAAAAGAAAAGAGCGGCGCTGATTTATAATTTGTTATCTTGTTACTCTCGTGGTCGCACATAAACTAATAAATCTCATACATTTTTAGGCCTATATACGCTGTGGTTAGATTAAAGAATTAGCAATTTGGCAGTTCGAAGTGCTACTATGGAATTGTACGAAGTTGTACGTTAAAACACACACTTTTGTTATACATTCCTTACACATATACACAAATTCCTTATACATATATCCAGGTCTTTATCCGTCTTTTTCTTCTTTCAGGAGGGGTCCATTCTAGTAATTTCTTTAGCCATTGCCCATACGGCACACCTGCCCGTACCATCTTAATCTGTTTGTATTAATTGTGTCATTTATGTTGATACATACAGTCAGTTTCTCTTATTTCTACATTCTTAACCCTATCTTGTCACGTGAGTTTACAGCATCTTCCACCTTCCACAGTATCCCATTCCCATAGCTCGCAGTCTTTTCCTCACATGTTCTGTAGTTTTCCACACTTCAGCTCGATATGTTACAACACTTTCCAGTACAGCCTTATATATTTTACTTTTTTCTTTCGGGTCTTTGTTGACTGCTACATAAAGTGGATTGTACTGTTTCGTCACTTGTTACCCTTGTCCTATACGATTTTTTATTTCTGTCACACGTGTGCCATCTTTTGTAACCATGCAAATGAAGAGCTTTTCCCATATCGATGACAGGTGCGTCTCCAACGTTCTAAAGCTGAATTCAAGTACATCTTGAATAAAGTGGGTGCTATAGTACAACCTTGTAGCAATTCCTTCGTTACTGGAAATTCATCAGATATTCTTGAGCCTATGTTTATTGTGCTAGTAATGTTGGTGTATAGCGCTTCCACAGCTCTAACATACACAGCATTGACTCCACTTTTTAATTACATCGACATTGACATAGCTTATTCAGTGGAACACTGTCATATGGCTTCTTGAGGTCTATAAGTACTAAATGGGTTTCTACATTTTTTATCATTCTTTTTTCCAAGAAGATATTTTAATGTGAAGGTATGATCTATAAAAAATTGGCATCGCACGAAACCACATATCCTCATATTGGCTTTCCATTATTTCTTTGAAAAATTTTCCATAACCTTGTGGTGGATTTGATTACACTTGTTCCTCTGTAATTCGATAGTATCTTTCTGCTGCATTTTTTGGGGAGAGTGGAAATACATCCAGTCTTCCATTCAATAGGGAGCTCTTCACTTTTTAAAAAGTAATTAAAGGCATATGCCAAAAAGTTCAAAAGTAGGTCTGTCCCATTTTTAAAGAGCTCATACGGAGTCTAGTTGGACCTAGTGCCCGTCCTTTTTTACGGTTTTTAGAGCATTCTTAACCTCGGTAACAGGAATTTTGGTCTTTCGCAGGCAACCATACATCAGAGAGATAAATCTTTTTGTCATTTAATATGAACGTTAATATCTAAAATTATGTTACTATTTCATAAAAAGCAAATTATTTCGTATTTATTCCATAAGCCCCACTCAGGGTGAAAATTTTTACTGAAACTTATCAATCTAGTATAACGAAGTGTTCTTTAAAATGTTTATGTAACATATCTAAAATCTGATTGAAATTACTTTTGATTTGGCGTACTGCCATGGGCCGCTCACCAGCGACAAACCAATTCGAATTTAAAATAGGCCTACTGTCATATTAATTTAAGCGTGGACATTTTTTGAGATACGCACTGTTACCCTCAGTGACAAACGGTTATTTACATACTGTAATTTCAAACGTGAATGTTTATGTATATCAGTAGAAAGTCCACGTTTTGTAATAACTAAAACTCAACAGCAATTTAACGAATTAGACAAAAATATTTAGATTCCAAAAGGCATCCGTGTACACTGTTTAAGTAACGAGTACGTGAATCAGTTTCTATTGTTACAATATAAAGTGTTTAAGTGTTTAGATAAGTGAAAGAAAGTTTAGGTAAGTGTTTCACTTTAATTACAATCATTATGTTTGACGAACTCGTATGAGGGATAATCGCCTATAATCGCGTGACTAAACTACTAGCAGAAGTCACAAGACGGAAGTAAAATAAGAGAATATATTAAGTGAATAAAATGTTGCCTCGCGTGCACATTGTATAGATCACAATGTTGGCTCCGCGCGTAAACCTTTTTGAGGTTGTACAATTTCCCTTGAAATTCCTTCCACCGCCACGCTCACCTTGTATAAGCCCTTTGGCGACATTTAACTATGAATAGTCACCACTAAAAAGCAAATGGTGTACGTAAGCGTATGGTTCAATAACCCCAATGTACTGTATTAACATACAGTAGTTGATAGAAATATGCGTCAGTGAGAGTCAGAAGCCGACACTTGTGATAAGTACGGGAAAATTGTGTACTACAAAGATTACAACCTGAGCTAAAATTCTACGCACACTGCGGTTAGGAAATCTTTTAAAGATTCAACAAAAGAAAACGAATCTGTGTTAGATGAATGATTTGTTTATACAAAATTACTTAGATCAGCAACCAAACTGGATCGCGCAACCCCCGGGGATGCGATGCTGCCGAAAATGGGCGCAATCAACATTAAATTATTATTAACTCAAGCTACAGTAATTCAAGTGGAAACACAATATAGGACAAAGGAGTTTAGGAATAAAAGTTTTCTATAATAAATACACACTATAACTATGAAATGTCTAGATAAAATTTTTTTTTTGTAAGTGGACGGTGTAACGAGGGTTGCTGACAGATATACGATGGCTCGGTAACATGTTGTTCAAGACAAGGGAAGGCAAGGGTTTAGGCGAACAATGCCTAAAGTCGCAGCAGTTGTACGGTGAAGCGAATTGCGGGTGACGCGCAACGGCCCAAGATAGACAAAGGCGAAATATATCACTAAGAAGAAACAATAGAAAGGAAAAGCCTGACTTGAATAGACAATACGCTTCCACTTTGAACGAACGACGGGACGTCCAGCATTACCAGAAGGGTACGCGACGAAGAAAGGCTTGGAGAGCAAGATATAGCAGCTGTCTGGAATACTCAGAATTGACCACACTCGTCGTGGGAACGACTAGGAGAAACTAGTTGACAATACGAGAAATTGGTCACGGGTAAGAAGCAGGACAGATGGTGCACAAAAAGAGCAGATGAAAAGGGCCACACAACAATTAAAAAGCACTGTATCCATCAAGGACAAGTACGCCAAAATACGAGGGTGATAGACAGCCGTGAAATTGGTCATCCGACTCAAACGATGGGGTGGAGCCAACCATGAACGGGTATGGGCGGAGTAACTTGTGAGAGTACAAGGAGGGGCTTTCTCCAGGAAGAGAGAGAAAGAACCAATGGAAACGAAGCTGAAGTACGAGAAAGGACTTAAGTGGGGAAGAGTAAGAAAATAGTGGGAAGAGTAGAGGAATGATAAATACACAGGACGAGGGTGAGATTGGGAGTCTTTACCAAATTTTTCGAGAGAGTCTTTACTAAAAACGTCGGGAGTCGATAACTAAAGTTACGGAGAGTCGGTGAAGTCCGTTATAATGATTCAGAGTAGTGACTAAAACACTTAAAAGTTTTACTAAAAACCTTCGTAAGTCGAGAACTAAGGTTACGGAGAGTCGGTGAAGTCCGTTATAATGATTCGGAGTAGTGACTAGAACACTTAGAGAGTCGAGCTAAAGTTTACGGAAATTCGAAGTAACGGTTCGGATAGTTTACTTAGAATCAAGTGATGTCATTAATAAAACGATCTGTGAAGTGAAAATAAATATATATAATAGTGAAAGTGTATACGTGTGAATTACTTCATGTAGGAGTTGCATTCCTTATGCACGCAATGAGACAGTCTTCAACGCAATTGAAGGAGCGTCTACATCTCCATACGCTGAATTAAGTAGTAGATAGAGAGTCCAGAATTACGACGCGCCGTAGTTTATGGAATACGTCATCAAAGTAAATTTTTTATGTATTAATTTTATTTCTAAATCACCTGTCTGTCTCTCTAAAAGAATCCACATAGAGAATTTCATAATATAGGATATACTCATTTAAAACTTACTTATAAATGATAAAATCACAGTGTTTTAAAATTATAGAGAATTATAGACAGAACACTATTATTAATCCATTTAAAATTATACTTATAATGAAATGAACAATTAGTTTGTAAGAAGTAATTCATGCTTTAATGATACTATGATACTCAAAAGTAATCGTAGGATAAAAGGAATACTGAAGTGTGAAGAGATATTTTAGTTTCTTTTATAATTGTTTTATTTTATTGGTAGAAATAATGTATTAAAATACTTCTTGATAACCAATTGTTAATCAAATTTGTACTATGATACCAATAACAATAATCGTTAACGTAATAAATGTAGTAGTATACAGACAAACCCGTCTTATATATTTATTGAAGAAAACCATATTAAATTAATCATTAGAATTAGCTGTCAATTCTTCCAAGTAATATTAAATAATAGAGTAATATAACCTGTGATTACATAACTACTAATGAATAAATTATTATTACAATTAAAAAACCCTGAGATAGTAAATGTTGACAATTAATATTAGCATTGCATTTGACGCCCACACTAGGGAACATAATTAAGATAATAAATTAATTTATGCAAGTAAATTTGCATAAATAAAATATAGTTATATTTGGCGCTCCAACAACGCGGGGCATAGCTGATTAACAGTAAATAAAATAATAACTATAAACAGTAATTGTAACCAAAAATATTTAGTTATATTTGCCGCCCAAGGAACGTGGGGCATTACAATTGTCAATTACTCCCAATAAAAACAGTTATATTTGGCGCCCACACGCACGGCTTGACAAATAAAAGTATAATTGTTAAGCGGGCAGAGAGCAGACAGTGTGCATGTTAAATTTATAAGTTGTTTAGAAATAAGTTACAATAGAATAATATCAGACCCTAAGTATATCTGAATGATTACGCGTCTACGGGCAAAAATGGCTACAAACGAGAATTCGAAAAGCCAAGAATTCGATATTAACAACCAGTTGGGGGTCGAAGGATTAGAAGATAACACCATGGACAGTAATGAAAGTAACAACACCGCCGAGGAACATAGCCAAAATCGGGCGAGGGGACCATCCGACGGTAGCGAGGTGAACTTCGCTATGTTGATGGAGTTCATCAAGAATCAAAGTGAAGAAACGAGAAGACAGATCGAAGAACAGAAACAGGAAATAATGCGACATAACAAAGAACAAGCTGGGAAATTAGAAGAAAGGATTAACAAAAGGTTAGAAGAAAATATCGCAAGAGTAAATGAAAATTTACAAGGCCAAATCAATCAGGTAAATATTGAGTTGCAAGAACAAACCAAGAAGTGGGAAGGAAAACTTGGCGAGTTGCAGAAGAAGAGTGAAAGTGGGATGAAAGAAATCAATAAAGAATTAAAGAAACAGAATAAAGAAAATAAAGAGTTACGCGAAAAGGACCGCCGAGAATGGGAAGAAGCAATCAATAAGACCCAAGATCTGAACAAAAAACAAATCGAAGGTGTCGAACGTCAGGTAAGGAGTCTGAAGGACGCTCACCACAGCACCGAGGAGAAATTAAACGGAGTTTCAGTAGAGAAGGGTAGAAGGCTGGATGAGATGGCTAGTAACCTGTCAACAATACGGGAAAATCAGCAGAGAGTTCAGCGGAGGCTGGAAGAAATGGAACAACGACCGGCCGTCGCCATAAATGGGAATCATGGCAATAAAGAAATCACATTTGATGGTGAAGATAGCTTCCCTATGGAATTCCTAAAAGAACTCAAGGAGTTACAAGAAGCGTATTACCCAACAGGAAACACGAGGTGGATCGGCAGACATTTAACTGGAGAAGCAGCCATATGGTGGCGCATCGTAAGAAGCCAAATAAACTCGTTCCAAGAATTTGAAGAAAGATTTGTAGAGAAATACTGGGGAGCGACTCAACAGGAACGGATTCGTGACCAGCTTGAATACGGCCGATACAACTCTCACGGAACTCTCAGCACGATACAATACATGGAAAGGTTTGTGTTACAGTGTCGGCAATTAATACCAATCATGTCAGATCAACATCTGATTAAGAAATTAGCGCGGCACTACAATAGAGAAATACAGGTAGCCGTCGTAATAAGAGGGATAACCTCGATTAATAATTTTGAAATTCTATTACGAGAATACATGAATGTATCAAGTCGCGCACATAATGACGCGCAAAAGACAGAAGAACGTGGACCCAGAAAGGCCAACGAACACAACTTTCCCAAGCAACACAAGCAATGGGGCGATGAACAAAGGCGAGGGTGGCAAAAAGATTATGTAACGAAGCCGAAGGCTGAGGGCAGGTAGCCAGTCATAAATTCGTTAGTTGTTGACAACCAGGCATCAGGTAGCAGCAAAAGTAATGGGGGAGGAAACACGAAAAAGGACAATAATTGACAACTAAGTGGGTCAATGTGCCCCACTGTTTACCAACAAACAGAGCGGTCTAACGGAATCGACACCAAAGTAAATATTTTGTTTCCAGACTTACGTCACGAACTCTTGGAAGAACCGGAACAGAACATTAACATATCGTTTGTAAAAACTCCTGAGTTAAGTATTAGCATTAATAAAATAAATTTAATCGCCTTGATTGATACGGGCAGTGCCATTAATGCCTTATCGGAAGAATGGTACAACAATAATAAAGATAAAATCGGCCAACACGAAGTACTTTGCGTGAATAACACAACGATAATTAGCGCCATGGGCAAACGATGTAAGCACGTTAGAAAACAAATATTTTGTGAAATTCACGTCAATAATAATGTTCATTATGATTGTGTGTTTTTAATCGTCCCAGGACTTGCACGAGAGTGTATCCTCGGAATGCAATTCTTGAAACAAACGCATAGTAAAATAGATATCGAAAGAAATAACATACAAATGAAGACCGATGTAAATACTTTCGCTATTGAAGAATCTTACGAATTACCGTTGATGGAAATCAAGGAAGAGGTTGACAACATTGACGGGAAAATTAATAAAAAAAATCAAGGAAATGAAGGACGCAGACGCCACAATGGGACGGCAGCTGGAACAATTGTTATACAGGTACCAAGATGTATTTGATGAGAGGCCAGGACGCATCCGTGGATATGAACACCACTTCACAGTATCCGATAAAACACCGTATCGGCAGAGAGGCTGGCCCGTGCCAATAAAATATCACCAAGCCGTTCAAACAGAGATTAAAGAATGATAAATTACGGGATTATTGAACGTACACAAAGCGCTTATGTTAACCCCCTAGTGACTGTCATTAAGCGAGATGGAAGGGTTCGGTTATGTTTGGATGCGCGGAAGATAAACAGCGTGACTACGCCTGACTACGAGGGACCACCCCCGATCAACGAGATCTTGGCCAGGTGTAGCAACATCCGCGTAATGTCGACCATCGACCTGACCAGCAGCTTTTGGCAGATACCATTGGCAGAGTCATGTCGAGACTACACCGGATTCCTGCATGAAGGCAAGTGTTATAGGTTTTGTGTGACACCGTTTGGACTCAGCACAAGTCTCGCCAGTTTAGCACGTGGGTTAGATCACGTCCTAAGGGAAGATGTGAAGAAAAATATTATTGTTTACGTGGATGATATTTTATGCTTCTCCGAAAATGAACATGACCACATTAAACACTTAACAGATCTGTTAGAGAACTTGAAACAGGCAAACATGACAATAAACCTAGAGAAATCACAGTTCTTTAGGAAACAAATTCAATACCTGGGATATTGCCTCACCACTAGTGGAATAAAAAATACGCCGGAGAAGGTTGCAGCTATACAAAACTTTCCGTCGCCCCAAAATACGAAACAACTTAAAGGTTTTTTAGGCCTCACAAACTTTTATAATAAATTTACCTCCAAGTATGCAGTGTACACCCAACCGCTGTTGAAACTACTTCAAAAGGGTCAAAAATTCAAATGGGACTCAATTATGGAAGACCACTTTAAAAGGGTGAAAACCTTATTTATAGATACCGTTATGTTGAAGTTTCCCATAACAGGAAGACGTTTTTACTTGCAGTGTGATGCCAGCAACTATGCGTATGGTGGTCAGTTATACCAGATCGACAACAACGGAGAGTTTGCTGTAGTAGCATTCACAAGTAAGACATTCAAAAATGCAGAAAGGAATTATTTTGCCACTGAACGGTAACTCCTCGCAATAGTCCAGTGTTTACAAAAATTCAGGATTTACATTCTAGGGCAGCCGTTAACCATCATAACAGACAACAAAGCTTTAACATTCTTACAGAAGTGTCACCTAAACAATACACGAATCACAAGATGGATCTTGAGTATCCAAGAATATAACTTCGAAATACGACATTGTAAGGGCAAGGAGAACGTGGTTGCTGATACCCTCAGTAGATACCCAGAGGACCATAAAGGGGAGGACGCACTGGAGGAAAGGTATGAATATTATATTAACAGTATTGAAGTTAAATTAACTAAAGATGTTGCAGAAAAATTACGTAACATAGGGCGAATCCAAAGTATGAATGAAAAGGTGGCGACATTAATAAATAAGCTCCATGAAGGAACCGATGACCACACAAATAAGTACTACAAACTCATTAATAAGAAACTGTACCGTAAAGTTAAGGAAAATTGGAAACTGTATATTCCCAAGGAAGTCCGAACAGAATTAATTAAAGAAATCCATCAAATTTATGGACACACGGGCACAAAGAAAACGATGCAACTACTGAAGGAGTGTTTTACTATGGACGCGATGTGTAAAACAGTTAGTCAGATAATAAAATCCTGTGACGTCTGTCAAAAATGTAAAGACAGCGGAAATAGGACCATAGCAGGGGAGACGCGACCAATTGTACCAAAACACAGGGGAGAGTTGGTCAGCCTTGATTATTATGGGCCACTCCCTACATCCAGTGGTGGTGTTAAATACCTGTTAGTCATAGTTGACAACTTTACTAAATTTGTGGAGTTGTACGCACTACGGCGAGCCACGACAACTGTCACCTTAAAGAGGATCCAACAATATATTAAGGATCACGACAAGCCAGTCAACATTCTGACGGATAATGGAACCCAGTTCACTTCAAAAAAATGGGCACGTGGTTTAGAAGAATTGGGAATAAGGCCAAGATTCACTGCGATTCGAAACCCGTGTACGAATATTGCGGAGCGGTGGAACCGGCAGCTGGGGAACCTGTTCAAAGTGTTTGTGCGAGAGAAACACACTAAGTGGGCATCTTGTATTAAAATCATAAAAGCCTGCCTGAATGAGACATACCAGGAAACAATAAGGATGACACCATATGAAGCCCGGTTCGGAAAGAAGCCGACCAGAGATTGGGAGAAATATGTGGATGCATCTGCGCTTCCGAACGAAAAGGTAGATCTCAGCAAGATCCAACTACGTATTAAAATGAAAGGAAGTACGCAGGCTGACAGGATTAATAAATCCAAAAGTATAACGAAGTTCAAGGTCGGAGATCAAGTGCTGATACGCATATATAAACCCTCCGACGCAACACAGAATATAATTGGAAAATTCTGTGCTCTCTACGAAGGACCATATAGGATCGTGAAAGAAATTGGAGGTGCCACATACGTGTTGCAAGAGGACGGAAAGAAGGTAGCCCGAGGAGTATTTAATACAAGACAATTGAAGCTTTAGCATTCAGATTGCTTAGGGGAATGATCAATTGCCTTGTATACAAAAAGAAATGTAATAAGAAGAATTATGTAAATGTATATAGTCATCTACTAAATTATGAACTATCAGTATAATTGGAATCTATGTTATGTCATAATAAATTAGTAAGATAGTAGTTGGTAGTAATAAGGAAATTCTGTGTGCTATTATAAAGTAATTAGCAATAAATTTCTAACTTATTGTATAGTGATATGAGAGTATAAAAACTTGAATGATTATTATTATTAATTTTGTAATTGTGTCTATTTTATTGCTCAATGTTAACCAAACTATATGCACATTAAGCAAATTTAACTCAAAGATATAATATTGAAACAGAACTAATTTAAGTAGGAAATTGTTGTGAAGCAAATCCGATATTCATGTATAGCTTTAAGAATGTATAAAGGCTTTGTAAATTGGACAAGTAAGTAAATTATGTGAATAGTAAATAACACTGAGTTAAGAGTCATAATTACACTTATGTTATTAGCTATGGACAAACTGCCAGAGACACATAAAGTTAATCATGATTCTAATTTGTAAGTAATGTTATATTTGTAATGAGCATATAATTTAGTTTTTTTTTCGTATTTGTGTGAAATATTGGGTAAATTTAAATAATATGTAGCGGCAATAAATTCATAGATAAGATAGCAATTAAATGTAAATTAATTAAGCTCATAAATGTTCAATTAGGTAAAGATTTATGAAAAATGGATTCATAAAAGGGTGATGTCAGCAATAAATTCGATATAGGGACCAAAAACCCACCAACAGTAAGGTGCCACCAGACAGTAGGTCAACCCAAAAGATGACACTTCTGATACACTGTATTCATGGAAAGATGAGCACTGAAGAATACCAGAGAGATCGGGCGTGAATTTGGCTCCATTTGATCCGGAAGATTGATCAATCGACCCAAATTGGGGACAGTTATAACTATGAAATGTCTAGATAAAATTTTTTTTGTAAGTGGACGGTGTAACGAGGGTTGCTGACAGATATACGATGGCTCGGTAACATGTTGTTCAAGACAAGGGAAGGCAAGGGTTTAGGCGAACAATGCCTAAAGTCGCAGCAGTTGTACGGTGAAGCGAATTGCGGGTGACGCGCAACGGCCCAAGATAGACAAAGGCGAAATATATCACTAAGAAGAAACAATAGAAAGGAAAAGCCTGACTTGAATAGACAATACGCTTCCACTTTGAACGAACGACGGGACGTCCAGCATTACCAGAAGGGTACGCGACGAAGAAAGGCTTGGAGAGCAAGATATAGCAGCTGTCTGGAATACTCAGAATTGACCACACTCGTCGTGGGAACGACTAGGAGAAACTAGTTGACAATACGAGAAATTGGTCACGGGTAAGAAGCAGGACAGATGGTGCACAAAAAGAGCAGATGAAAAGGGCCACACAACAATTAAAAAGCACTGTATCCATCAAGGACAAGTACGCCAAAATACGAGGGTGATAGACAGCCGTGAAATTGGTCATCCGACTCAAACGATGGGGTGGAGCCAACCATGAACGGGTATGGGCGGAGTAACTTGTGAGAGTACAAGTAGGGGCTTTCTCCAGGAAGAGAGAGAAAGAACCAATGGAAACGAAGCTGAAGTACGAGAAAGGACTTAAGTGGGGAAGAGTAAGAAAATAGTGGGAAGAGTAGAGGAATGATAAATACACAGGACGAGGGTGAGATTGGGAGTCTTTACCAAATTTTTCGAGAGAGTCTTTACTAAAAACGTCGGGAGTCGATAACTAAAGTTACGGAGAGTCGGTGAAGTCCGTTATAATGATTCAGAGTAGTGACTAAAACACTTAAAAGTTTTACTAAAAAACTTCGTAAGTCGAGAACTAAGGTTACGGAGAGTCGGTGAAGTCCGTTACAATGATTCGGAGTAGTGACTAGAACACTTAGAGAGTCGAGCTAAAGTTTACGGAAATTCGAAGAAACGGTTCGGATAGTTTACTTAGAATCAAGTGATGTCATTAATAAAACGATCTGTGAAGTGAAAATAAATATATATAATAGTGAAAGTGTATACGTGTGAATTACTTCGTGTAGGAGTTCCATTCCTTATGCACGCAATGAGACAGTCTTCAACGCAATTGAAGGAGCGTCTACATCTCCATACGCTGAATTAAGTAGTAGAGAGAGAGAGTCCAGAATGACGACGCGCCGTAGTTTATGGAATACGTCATCAAAGTAAATTTTTTATGTATTAATTTTATTCTTAAACCACCTGTCTGTCTCTCTAAAAGAATCCACATAGAGAATTTCATAATATAGGATATATAAAACTTAGTTATAAATGATAAAATCACAGTGTTTTAAAATTATAGAGAATTATAGACAGCACACTATTATGAATCCATTTAAAATTATACTTATAATGAAATGAACAATTAGTTTGTAAGAAGTAATTCATGCTTTAATGATACTATGATACTCAAAAGTAATCGTAGGATAAAAGGAATACTGAAGTGTGAAGAGACATTTTAGTTTCTTTTATAATTGTTTTATTTTATTGGTAGAAATAATGTATTAAAATACTTCTTGATAACCAATTGTTAATCAAATTTGTACTATGATACCAATAACAATAATCGTTAATGTAATAAATGTAGTAGTATACAGACAAACCCGTCTTATATATTTATTGAAGAAAACCATATTAAATTAATCATTAGAATTAGCTGTCAATTCTTCCAAGTAATATTAAATAATAGAGTAATATAACCTGTGATTACATAACTACTAATGAATAAATTATTATTACAATTAAAAAACCCTGAGATAGTAAATATTGACAATTAATATTAGCATTGCATTTGACGCCCACACTAGGGAACATAATTAAGATAATAAATTAATTTATGCAAGTAAATTTGCATAAATAAAATATAGTTATATTTGGCGCTCCAACAACGCGGGGCATAGCTGATTAACAGTAAATAAAACAATAACTATAAACAGTAATTGTAACCAAAAATATTTAGTTATATTTGCCGCCCAAGGAACGTGGGGCATTACAATTGTCAATTACTTCCAATAAACCTTTATAACACCTTAAGTTAATTGCAACAGTTAATTTAAATGTAGTACTAAAAAGTGTTCATGGATCAGAAAACAAATATGTACGTATTTGTATTTGTAGGACAGACACTACGCACACTAACAAAATACAAGATCACACTACTTCACGGTGGCGCGATTTCCACATGCGGTTTCAAAGCGGATGACAGCCAAAAAACGTTTCAGAATACCTGGTTTAGTTGAATATTTTTATGGAGACAGTTAAATAACTGGCGCCCAAACGGTGCCCAAAGAGGTAGAATATCAATCGCTTTCTTCGAGTCAATGAATATTAAACGTGATTCCAGGCCAAATGCTAGGCGCTTGTCACCAATTGCTTAATAAATGAAATATAAACACATGATCGACACACATTTGGTCCCCAAATCTGTACTTTGCCGTACAGCCTTCCAGTAACGCTTAGCACTATACAGCCTCTATAGCTAGAGCAATCTCAATGGATGGACGATGCTCGTCGAAACCCGGCTGTAGTTTAAACACCTGTTGTACGGCTGAACGATAAGCCTAACAGTAAGCCCGTATTACAAAATCACAATATTTACGAGACCGGTCCTGCATCTCGGCGATTCTGCAAGCTGTAGACGCCTATTTTTGATTCGGCCGTTTTTATTTCCTCTAACTGATCGTCTTCCATTCCCAGAAAATTTGACTTCTAGCTGATGTATTCTTTCCTATTTATTCATGATAGTTTTCCACTTCTTAACCCTTTACTATAATATTTGTGTACGTTTCATCTGTGCGGAGGATTTTTCGCTCGAGGACTACCAGCCGGTGGCGAAAATGAGATCTGAGAGGGGGGTGCAGAGTCTGGGAAGGCAAAAAGGGCGTGAAAAAAATCTTTTACAATTTCTGCAAACCAGTTTTAACTCTGTCGATTTATTTTTTACTATCTATAAGTTTATTACCTTTTCACAGAATGAGCAAATGTAAAAGTTAGGAAAAAGAATTTAATTCATACTTTTCTCTCATCAAAAGTTAATTAATTCACTTATTCGTCTATAAAAATTTCCATGCAGCTTATATAAAAGTTGATTACTGTTTATTTTCAGCTTGTTAAGTATTAAAAATTATGTATAAAAGTTACTAATTTAAAATTAGTAATTAAATAAATTTAAAATAGCGTTTGAAATTTTTCATACATGTTTATCTATGCAATGAAATAGAGTTTTCTAGAGTTTTCTTTACAGTTTCAGTTAATCGGGTTTTCTTTGCAGTTATTTTCTCTTAAATCAAAGGCTAGTTATGTTAGTAAAAAGGAATGGAATACGTTTTAACTTACAACAGAGGTTTTGGTGCAGAACATCTTAAGTGCCTCATTAACTTTCAAAGCAAGCGGTGACCCCATACGCCAAATAAACGGCCACCTAGAATCCCTACCGGCTCGCCTGTTACCACATGCTTGTGAACCGGTCCGCCAGTCTGCTGCTAGTTTACCCCTTCTTAAAAATACATAATGAACTGAAAATAGTAGAATTTTCCATTATGTACTCGAGTAAAACAGTGAAGTTGGTGCACTATCGTGCTTTGACGAGGAAAAAGAAGAAACGCGTATGGGTGAAGCCGTGGTTGAGAGATAATCACGATTTTCTCACGTCAACCTATTACGATCTCTTCAGGTTCGTGAGCCTGTAGATTACAACAACCTTTTGCATATGGATTGTAACAATTTTTCCGAGTTGTTGGAGTCGATATGACCTAAAATCAAGAAGGAAACACATATGACAGATACCATCAGTGCTAAAGATAGGTTAATCGTAGCATGACGATTTCTAGAGATAGGAAAATTTATGAAGATCTGAAGTGCACTGTCTCTTCAACTGCTCGGAAAAGTCGTCCCTGTGAAAGGTGCCCTCAAAAAATGTATGTTTTCAATAACGTAACTCTTATCCGCGTCGGGTTTGATTTGCTTGCATTTTTCTACGAGTGATTGGTAAGCACTGTTTCGCATGTTCTGCATTTGAATAATGTTTACATTTTACCTACCACAAACAAGGACACCAGCAGTACATTTCAACTAACTCCTTCAAAAACTGCTTATTATCCTCAAAAGTTATATTTTAATTTACAATAGTAGGCTTACAATATTAAAAACAAGTTAGCTTAAAAAGTTACAAATACGAAAATCTTGTAACCTTCACAAATGAAAACGATGAGCCAGTCGGGAGTTGGCCACGCATACTCACGACTTTGTACGAACGCGTCGGTAGACTGGTCGGGGTCGCTAGTATGTCTGTTGACCCACCAACACCGAAACACCTACCAACCTCGAGTCTGACCACGACCCCATAAACATTAGCGGCCCATAAACACACGTTCTAACCTCTGTCAATCGTGGCGTTTGAGGATAGCACGACAGCGTTGCCCACACACGATAAATGGACGTGAAATATTTCAGTAGACGATAGCGTGGGCCGTTTGGTTTCCAAGGGAAACACCTTACGTGAGTTGACAATATCTGCCATTTGGTGAGTCGTTTATCGTAGCGCGTTGTCACCTACAGATTTTCAGCAATCCACGATTTATCTCTTGCCGTCCCCTGTGTACAGCAGGGTGGCTGATGTAACCGATGAAACCCACATTAGTATTAAAGATTATTTTATGATAGTTAAGTGACAATTAAATAAGATTAGGAACCACTACGATGTTGTTAATTAAAAATAACTTATTTAAGGCAATACAGCCTCCATCAACCAAACACATTCTTCCTGCTTATTGTCATTATCATATCGATTCCGGCGGTAGTTCATGTAAATTTTCTTTATTTTATTAAACGTAAAAGCCGTTCTACCCATCGCCGAAGGCGTTCCTCAAGGTTCTGACCTTACACCCGTTCTGTAACTTGTGTACACGAACGACCTGCCTGTAAAGCCTGGAGCCACTTTTTCGCTGTATATGGATGACATACGGCTGTAGCTCGGCTATGCTTGGTTATGCCGCTAAGTTGGTGCACCATCAGCTCGATCTTCATAAGGACTGGGTAAGGGACTGGCTAAGGTAATGGCTGGTGTCAGTCAGTACGGAGAAATCCGAGGCGATTGCATTCTCCCGTCAGCTTGCTTCCCGATGCCAGCCCCTCTCCCTAAACGGGAGCCCGATCGAATGGAAACTATCTGTGAAGTGTTTGGGCGTCACTCTTGATCTGTACCTTAGCTCCGCAGCCCACGTCTCACAGTGTCTCCAGCGAGACCATGGCGTCAATGCCAAGTTATTTCCTTTCTTATGAAATCGAAGTTCATTACCTGTGCGAACTAAACTCTCTATTTACCTGCTCTTTCTTAGAGCCACCCTAACATACGCCGCGCCCGCATTCTGGTCCCTGCTTCGGCCTTACGTTATTGCGTGCATGGAAGCTTTCCAATCCCGCACCCTCCGTTACATCTCTTCTCCCTGGTACCTCCGAAACAATGATATCAGGCTATGGTTGAAGATTCTTTCCATCGAAGAGTTTGTCCGCTCCCTTGCGATCAAACTCTTCACACGGGCCTCTACCAGTACAGACAAAGGCCCACCTCCACGAAGACATAAGCCCCACACCATCACCCTTGCGACCCTTTACCACCAATCCCTTTCCCACTAAATAGTAACACAAAAATATACGAATCAGACATTCCTTTCTCTTCAAGCTAAACAAAAAATGAATATTCCTAACCATCGTCCAGCCTTCCCTAATCCTCCGTCTCAACTGATTGAAAAAGAAAGCCGTTGCGGATTTCTTTGCGGTCCAGAAACTTAATAACAGCCTGCATCTCTCAAAACTAGGAGGGCTCATCCTCGAAGAAGCGAATGACTACTAAGGTAACTGTACCATCAGGCAGTCATCGGATTTGCCCGGACGCTGCAACCATTGGAAAAATAAAAGTGTTTCTTGGAGTACAAATGACATTTATCATACGTTACGTGTGCTACAATGTGATTTCGGTTGTATTTCAGGTTACAGTTGATTTATTAACTTCAAAATACAAGGTCGTTTGGTTAACAGGCAAGTACCTTACCTTGAAGGTAATTGAGTAATAGCCAAGTAATATTAAAGAAAGAAGTAACAAAAACCAAGTTCAGGATACAAAAACCTACGCACTGGTCATTTGCAGATGCACCACTTTTTAAAAGCTGTAAATATTTCTTCATCTCTTTCCTATATAACCCTTTCATGGAGTGGAATCTTTTTTCAAAAATCCTTGTTAGCATTAAGGTGACTGCAGTAAAACTGGACTAGTGTGTCGTATTCGATGTTTTTTAAATTTTCAGTTAACATATTCTTTTGATTTCACTTTCCAGAAAGCTGGATATACACGGTAAATGTCGACGAATACTGTGCGGAACTGTTTGCCCACTTGTTTAATGCCATTCACCTTGAGCAAGACGAAACAACTGATGGCGCGGGCTGAGAGTGGCGCCTCTAACAACACTACTATGCGCCGTTACAAATGAAAGAGCGGAGCAAATCCTCCCTCGTTCTACTACGGCGTGGGTCGAGCTCACTAACGTGCGCGATTTTCCACATGATTTTAAACGGTGCCGCATTTTGCCAAGAGAAAGAACGTGTGTGTACGGCCGCTATTCAAGCCGGTCTGCACGAACCAAGGTCGCGAGCCTGTCGTACAACCGGCTCGAATGTGAATGGGAACCCTTTAGTTACGTTACTGCTACCGATTTACCTAATGTTTATGGCCTGTTACTTCAAAGGCCTCATACGTGACTTTGAATTTCGCATACATGACGTCTACATTTACTCCGCTTCATTGTATTCTACATACGACTTATTGTGTGGAGGACCTATATATTATAGGCTACATTATATTTAAGATTATAAGTAACAGTTAACTACACGTTGGAATTCTTACTACAAACCTATACAGCACGTGTACACACACAGTCAGAGTCCAATGAAAATTAATAACAGGTCATATTATTCACTGCATTAACTCCACTTTCGCTCGCTTTTAATGGCATAAATCCCATTGAGTCTACCTAAATTTTCCTTGGTCTTCCCCGTCCTTTGTTTCCTATAGTCTAACCTTTCACACTATTTGTAATAACCCATAATGCCTAAAAATAATATCCTATGATTATTATATACCCTAGCCTACCCTACATGCATGACATGCATGACTTGCATGATTGTATATTTTAAGTTTGTAGACTGTCTGTCTATCACTTCAATAATTATGTTCTATGTTATGTTCTGTATTCTACACTAATAATTATGCTGAAGCTATCTTTACCTTTATGTTGATGCGTTCATAATTATTTTTTTACATTACTTATCATCTTTTGTATTCATTAACTATTCTTGCCAGACAGCAGAACTTTTACAATGCTATATTATTATTACTGTATTATTATTATTATTATTATTATTATTATTATTATTATTATTATTATTATTATTGAACGAGCGAATCGAGTTTGGGGTATTTGTCTATCTGTTTGGGGTATATCTGACGATAACTTTTCAACGCATCCATCTATTTTCGTTAAACCTTGCATAGGTGTCTGTCCATACTTTTCCCCTACAACCCCCTATTGTTTTTTAAATTAATCCCCCTAAAATAAGGAGTCGGGAGGGGGTAAAAATGTCAGACGTCAAAATTGTAAAAATAATCGCAGATCCAGATTTATTATTAATCTCCGTGTTAAATTACTTATTAATACATGTGGTGCTTAAAACTGGACGTAGATAGAGCCACGACTCTTTCATCATACGACCCTTTGTTATTATTATTATAATTATTCCTGAGCGGTTTTGGATACTTCCTATCCTACATCCATAAAATTGGTTCAACCTTGTCTGCAGACTGCCTGTACTGCCCGGGTATAGAGGATAACGCGGAACACACTTCTTCAGCTGTGATAGATCGGCCACAAGATGAGCGTCTGTGGTGGCCAGATAACATTGTCAGAGCCATGCTAAGAAGGGAGGACGTCTTGAATCATGTGGCAAATTATGTACAGGGCATCCTCCGGATGGAGAAAGGAGACTTAGAACGTCTATAGAGTAGATCAATGTAGATCCAAGAACACTGGGCGCAGCAAAATGGCCTAGTCTGAAGTAGTGTGGTAAACGGTCCCAGGCTACTGCTTGTTCGATGGAGGAAGGGTTTTAGTGGATAGTCCACTTGAGATGGGAGTTCCACACGTCGTATGTAAAGGCATTTCCCCTCCACCAAAAAAAAAAAAAATAATAATAATAATTAGGCCTATTATTATTATTATTTGAAGATATTAAAGATAACGTAACGAAGCTGACGGCAATTTTGAAGTGGTAATAAAGTCATATATTTATTTTGCCAGCTATCAAGCAATGGTGAAATAGAAATACATGCTACAGCCGGAAAATCGTAGAACGCTAACGAAGATCAGACTATTTCAAACACTGTGAACGTAATGCTGGATATCTGAAAGCCACGAGTGCGACTGAAACTTGGACGCTGAGAGAGGCAGTTGGCAAAACGGGTCTACAAATCTACTCACGCTAGAATGTAAGACAAATGCTTACATGTTATAGGGAACTCCATTTAAAGAATAGGTTGCGAGAACAGATTAATAAGCTACATTGCAATTAATTACCCATATATCACGAAATTTTACCTCCACATACAGGACAGGTCCAAATAAAGAAAGAATACCAATAAACATATATCCGGTAACGGTTTATTTTCAAATTAAGACCAGTCGGAGATTACACCATTATATTTCTTACCTCAAAAGATAAAATGCGATGGTAAAATTTTGCCGCGTCTAAGAACTGTACCTACAGGTACAAAGTAAAAAGTTGAAAAGAACAAAAAATTTGAGTCGAAAAACACCTTTATTTTATTTAGTATAAACTTACTTGATACTAATAAGATAAGTGTGAGATAAGATTACTTTATACTTTACTCTTATATGAATAAGATGAGAGAAAAAATAAATAAAATATCCGAAATTAGTCTTTTATGTAAAACTAGACACCACTGAACGTGCCACTCTTCTTCAATTGTTTAACTACTCGTATATTAAGCTTCAACTAAAGTTTCCAATACTTTTTAAAAAATTTCCCTATTTGGCCCCATGCTTGTGTACTGGCTCGTATTTTCTCAGTCACTGTACTTTTCCTGGCTGTCCTTACACCCATACTGTGACCAAGAAATGGCGCACGGATCGTTCATATTATTTACCATCTACCCTCGAAACACAAAAATCAAACGGTATTATATCTGGCGATCAGGGTTTCTAGGAATGTGGACAACCATCGCTCTGAGAAATGGAGATTTAAGTGGGCAAACGTCTCAGTTAATTTTAATCTCGAATTCTTCACCGCTTAATAAACATTTAAAAATCTTTGATTGGACGTAACTTGAAAAGAAAAGCGTGACCGAACCGAACAATGCGTCTGGGCGTTACCGGACAAAGCGTTAAGAACAAATATATGATAGTTTTCTTTAATATTGACACGTAAAGTCGAAGGAAACCTTCGTGAACCGCACTGTATAAATGCTACCAGAAAATAGGGGAGACATTAAATTTTATAGTAAACTGTAAGATAGGCAGTAGAAGACGTACAGATAATTCTCCAGCGGGTTGGGCGGACAGACGCAACAAACCAATATAATTAGTTTTAAGTAGAGAGTTCTGAAAAGAACAAGTAACGGAATTGTAACTGTCAGCTGCGACGTAAAGACTCGAGATCTGTTCTTACCCGGTCAACTGCATTCATTGCTTCACAGTTCACAACATTTAATTCTGACAAAGGCGACGCAATTTAGAACATAAACAATAGCCTACCTTATGTCTAATTTTGTGTGATGTACTGTCCAGACTACCTATAGCGCCTTTAGTTTAGTTTGATTAGATACGTTTTTAAAAATTAGACAGAGAACTACAGTATTTACAATAGTATAGTATACTATTGTCAGCACTGTCCAACACTACACTGTTGTATTTTGTAAATTTGGAAATAACACTCTCTTTCGCAAGCAATAGCTTCTTGCTTGAATAATAGTTTTTCAGAAATAAGTCTTTCTTAACGGTTCGTACTGTCATAGTGCTGGAAGAAAGTGTATTAAGGGGGAATACAAAATAATCATAATAAAATATTTTTAGATGTGGACAGTATCATTACATCTACAGTAATTTTATACTGCATTAAAGGAATTGTTGCTGGGAACCAGAATATTTTATCGTGGTGTCGGTAATCGGTTTACTATGATTTTATGTAACATGTAATTCAAATATTACATTATAAGCCGCTATCATTTTAATCCTTTTCTTTTCTTCTGCATTATCTTTCCGTATTACATAGAAAAGGTGAAATCAGTAAACGCTAATCATTTTATTCTTCTGTTAATTGGTTAAGTTAAATGTTACGATGTTTGTACGCTTGTCAGGTTTAGGCGGCTGCATTACTTTACCTTTACAGCACATAGATGGGTAGCAGTAAGTGCTAAGTAGCACTACAGCCTAAACTACAGCACAGCTAGACGACCAACCTGGGAGGCCAAGTACACATTATAGGTGGGTGTGGCTGGACCCAGGATGCCCCACTTTAGAAGCCAGAAATGGTCCAGTAGGGTTACCATTAATCGAGGGCGGCTCCACGAGGAGGGGGATATGCGACTTTCATAAAAATTCTAAAAATGTTGCAACAGTAATGAGAGAAAAAATGTTTGCTAGAAGAATTACGTCATAAAAACGTTTACATTACCCGGCTTTTAAGATTGGTGTGATTTTGCTCATGCTGATAAAACGAACTGACCAGATACTCTGTGTGTGTGTGTGTGTGTGTGTGTGTGTGTGTGTGTGTGTGTGTGTGTGTGTGTGTGTGTGTGTGTGTGTGTGTGTGTGTGTGTGTGTGTGTGTGTGTGTGTGTGTGACTAGAGACTAAAGTTTTGGCCGCTTGACGCACTGTCATCTCCAAATCTCCTCCAGGTTCTCATGTCCTCTTCGATATCTTAACGCCAAGCTATCTAAGTATACGTTCTACCTTCTCTTCGTCTGTTTATCACGACATAGTATAATATCTTGTTGTGCCACGCCAAATCAATTGTGAAGACATTATTTTCTTGTCTTATTTATTTCCATGTCAGTTGTTATATATAGTTGTCAAATTTGTTTCTATACTTTTCTCTTTGTTTAGATATTTTACACACTTTCTTTCTTTACTAGTAGTTCCAAAGACATGTATATTAAACAAACAAGTTCCTGAAAAGACTTTTGTCCTTTCATATTTTAAAGTGGTTTTCAATGTTTCCATTCATATAGCCTTCTTATACAAGCTTCGATCGGGAAAGATTTTCCTTCCTTCCTACCTTGAAAGACCATAAATTATAATTTACTGTACAATATTGGTTTTGTTAAAGATTAAGTTAAGCTGCATAGGTGTTTGTAAGCGAGTAATGCATACAAACGTAGATGACTTAGTATAAGGATAGAGATTGTATTTTCAAGAACTGTTGAACAACCAGACAAACAAAGGAAAACATAACCGATTGTAGTACAGAAGAATATCGACGAACGGGAAATTACATAAAACTACTATAAATTTATAAATTTAAGAAATTAATAAAAACGGGACACCGACATGATAGCGTAACTGTAGAGTTATAGCCTACAACAGGGCGTGAGAAGAATGAATACTACCACATAACCAGGAAACGTGTCGCAGTGTAAGGAAGTAGATAGAAGAGACTGCAACAGCTACCTAAAAATTATCCTACTGAGTATAATATCAAAGGTTTATTAACGACAGACAGAGAATGGTTGGTAGGTTTTACCACCTGGATTTTGTGCCCTATCCGGTTCAAAACCAAAAGAGCGCAAGTTTCTTCCAGTACTGTGCTGTTGTACGTGCAGTACAAAGAATTTTAGAACGAAATAACTACACAGTTATGGAAGAAGTAACTGGTCGATTAATGGAGAAACATTTGTCGGAAGAGCAAGAAATTCAACTGGACAATCGTCGAGCCGCTTCGTGAAATAACGAAATGTGTATGACCATAATTTGGAATGAAGTTCGTTGTAGAAAGAAAAAAGAGGAATAGAAATTCAGGAATATATTGGGCTTTTCGGGTTCTGAATAAAATATCTGATAGACTACCAAGCAGTAGAAATAAGACAAATGACAGGAATAAGAGTAGCACAATGAAAGAAGAACGTGAAGTTAACAAGAGCAGGAGGATTATTATATACACGCAGCATTGCATGATGTTTTATTCTTGAATTTATAATGAGCATATACCTTTATAGAAGCGACAGAAACTACGACAGTACTTACAACCTTCATTCAGAAGATGCTTCAGTAAATGAAAATTTACCAGCATACACGTCTAAACTGTTTGTGAGATGGAGCTGATAGGATTCGAATTTGCAAGTGTGTAATTACAGGGCCCTCGTAGTACTTATAAATAGTGAAAGGGAACGCAAGGAAAATCTGGTCGTATAGAATGAGAGGCTGACAGAATAGAAGAATAAAAATAAAGAAAATGTCCTGCGAAAGAAGGTCATACTAACTAGCATCAAAATAAATGTAATCAGAGTAAAAGGAAACAGTTTATAATACTTTACAGTGAGCACTTGATATCAAAGGAAACCGTGTTGCTAAGGAGAATGGCAGAATAAGGAGTATATTCAAGATATGTGCATCTGAAACATAGGTTTTATTGTAAAAAGAAGTGTCAATTAAATTGAGGATGAATGTAATCAAGTAGGAAAAGATACCAATCCTAACTTTTGACCACGAAAGCTAGATCCTGAAAAAGCCTTAAGAGCAAAGCAGAAAGCACGAAGATGTTTGAGAAGAATACAATGAGAAACAAGAATCTATGAGTTGACAAATGATGCAGCCAGACGGAGATTGCAGGTACAAACGGTATTTAACCGTAATTACAGCCTGGATACCTCAGGTGAATGGATGAAGCTGACAGGGGGATTAAGGGTACAGAAAGAGGAATAGAGTGAAACTCAAAGACCAGATCAGTGGAAGAACACGACAAATGACAGGACACAAGGTTCGGAAACGGTACTGAAATGGAGAAAATTTATGGATAGAAAATATGGATTAATTGTTACGTAATATAAATTAACAGACACATTGTAATTAATTGTTAATTAATAAGGTGTCCAACACCATCGGGTTATAGTGCTTATTATTAAATATCTTATAGCTCATTAAACTTATAGCTATTGTCTCTTTTAAAATTGCCCCTATTTGAGTAGATGTCTATCGATTGTCTTATCATCCGCGGAAAATAGTTCTGAATCTTCACTATAACTGCCGTTTGTCCAAATAATACATGATGTTCCTTTCGACATCTGCGCTCCGCTATTGCTGATTTCTCTGTATCTCCTTTCTCCGTGCCTTATATGTTCTTACACTCTCGTTGTCACCTGTCTTCGCCCACGTACACAACATAACTGCATGGGAACTTGTAGACGTCAGTAGTTGTTTATAGCACACGGTAACATTTGGCCTACCTTCCTAATCGGATGAACTGAATATTATGTTTCTTCAGAATCCGGCCGATCGGTAGTCCCACGTATACCCCGGCAAATGAGCGTGTCGAGTTTCTACTTCATCTTGAGTGCGTGCAAGAACGGGGCTCTTTGTGTTACTGGACGGAAACATGTTGTTGTAAATTATGGATTTCTTTGTAAACTAAAGTGAGGGGCTTACTGTGTGTCCCAGTAGAGCCACTGACGATGCCACATCATAGTATGGGCGAAACGTTTGGTTTAAAAAAAAAATAATAATAAGACGTGAATTCAGTCGAAAAATAGTGTTGTTATTAAAGAAAACCACTAAAGTTTAAATACGAGGCTAGAGATTAGAATCTTACAGCATTTCAGGTAGGGGGGCTCTCCGTCGAAATTCACCTATAACCTGCACCAGCAGCGCTGTCTTCTATTCCCTAAATAGACTCACTCCTGACCTCGATTCCTTTCTCCACAAACGTAACGGCAGACATACCTTGAAGGCAGAACTCCGTCCATCGCTAGTAGCTACGGCTTTTTCTGTAAACCGGTCAATAAGAAATGCTAAGCGTCCCACGTTGCTCATTAACAGCTTGATGCAGTTAGACAAATTTCCATACCCCCTCCACATAATCATTCGTCAATTTAGCTGGCAAAAAAAAAACAACTGATCTCATATTCTATTCTTTTTACGACTGCTTTTAATTCCTCTATGGTCCTCTACTTATCTTAACGTCGCTGCCGTTCGCTGGTAACGTTAAATACCATTTTTAGCGCCTTGAACATCAAACGCCTTGTTGATTTCACATCAGTCTACGGCGTCTATGTCACAATCTGCACGACCGGGCGGCCACCGATTGAGCCCGATTTAATGTTCAACCAAAATGTTTACCACTTCAATGCACACAAACCTATCGATTGCGCTCACGGTCAGTCACACACACACACACACACACACACACACACGCACACACACATCCCTGAGCATACAGCACGCTCCCGTGCACTCTCTATCTGTCTATCTATCGCGCTCTCTCTCTCTCGCTTTTGCTCTTGTTCCCCTCTCTTTCTCAGATGCTCATTTTCTTCCTGTTACACTTTCTTCCTGTTGCGTTCTACCCTATACCCAGCCCCACCCATCCTCCGATGCTAGACGAACATATTTAGTTGAATACACTTTGTATTCAGTTACATATCGTAATCTTTAATACTTCTGTTCACTACAGAATCTGTAGCGACATCGAGAAAGTCTTGAGTTTTATTATTACTTACAAAACTTTACATTTGGAAAGACGACAGAGACGTTACAAGACTGAAAATGCAATGGTAACAAGAAGACCTGTACGGCAAAAATATACCTTGATGACTCCAAGCAGTGATCCTTGTGGGCCAAGGAATCTACAATCCTGATCCGAGTGGGTATCCATGTCGAAGGAATATTTCCAGTTGTATAAAGAGGAAATCAGAGGACGACATCAGCAGTGACCACAAAAATAGTGTCAAGAGAAATTTATAATTTTCCGTTGGCTGAAGACATTACGACTCAGGATGCGGAAGCAGGAAAACAAGTTATTTATCGCGCTCGACTGAAAGTTTTATTACCTTTGCCGAAATGTGTTGAGTATGTACATGACGCGTTTGAAAACATCCCAGTACTTACAACGAAAAGGAATGAAATTCAACTGATTAACGACTCTCAAAACGTCGTTTTTTTAGACAATTGAAAATTTGAAGTATTTGTGTAATGGAGACGATGAATTGGTTGATGGTACGTTCACATATTGTACCAATACTTCTACAAGTTGTTTACAACACACTGGGTGCACAATGGGAACAATATACCGTTAGTGTACTGTCGAATAAAACTGCAACATTTTACGAAGCAGCTTTAAGAACGTTGTGGAGAAGTGTAGGCTTCTTGTGATCACTTTCAGTCCTAACAAAATCGTTGCTGATACATTGAAGTTCTTGAATGTTATTTCCATTTAACTGGAGCGTGGTGGAGAAAAATTCAAGGAGTAGGACTATCTCAAGAATACACCAGTGGACAGTCTGAAATAGCTAACTGGCTGAAGTGGATCTTCTGATTGCCTCTGTTATATGCAGATGAAGTAGAATATGCTTTTGTAAAGGACTTCATGTCTTCGATAAATGAACACGACAGAGTGACGAAATTTTGTGATTATTTTATTGAAACTTATATAGAAGACGGCTGCAAATTCCTCCTCAAATTTGGGTTTCATCTGAATCTATACATCACACTACAAATGCGTGTAAAAGTTTCCATGCCCATTTAGTAGATAATTTCAAATATATTGCTCGTCCCAATATATTCACTTTTCAGAATGGAATAAAGCCACACAGTCAGAAACTGAACTGAGCATTCGCGAGGCTTCCTTTCATGAAAAGAAAAAAAACAATCAGTTAAAAACTGGTTAAACTCGGTGGAAACTTTAAAGCAGTATCAAAGAACAGAAGATATAAAGTTTTCGCTTCGTAAAATGTGCATCATATCACTACAAATTATGAAATAACATTAGGTTGAAATAGCATTAGAATCAACAAACTTAACTTAGAATAATTCATATTTCCTGCAGAAAAGAGCAAAAATATATTTAAGACAATGAAAAAAGAATTAAAATGTTAAAATCTAATACAAAATCAATACAAAATAAAAATATATATAAAAACAATGGATTCAGTCTTGAACAAATCGAGAGTGTTAATGTTAAATTTAGTGAATGTTCTAAACCCACTTAAGTATTCCTGGTAGGCGCCGGGAGGAGGGCACTGTTGCTTATTTAGCCAGGGACGTCCTTACGTTCTACCAGGGACGTTGTGCTGTGGGATATAACACAGTCCACTACTGAGGGGTACGTATTTCTAGCAATATATTTACAAGGCAACAAATATTTACAAGGTTTTTAAGATGACTTACAATTTATTTTATTTTTCCTTATACTTATTTTGTTTTTTGGCTAGCTATTTCAATTTACAGCTAAATGACAGTTAAATGAGTCTTCAGTCGTTTCAGTCGTTAATAAAACATCTCCGCAAAATGTCATATTGTATTCTATTATTGCATATGCAACCAACAGGCTTTGGTTTTAGTGCAGTTAAAGAAGCGTTTACGTACGTAAATAGTAGAGTAGCTTCGCTCTCAACAAGCCTTGCGCATGTAGGCCTACAATTGTGCGCCGTACGAACGCAGGCATGCAGGTATGCGACAATCGGCGCAGTTGACGATTTCTGTTTAACAGGCCACAAGCACAATCGATGTCGTTATAAGGGTAGGGGATTTTGCCCTGCGCAATCGACGAATCACCGCTCGCCCTCCACTAGCTGCTGCCCTCTTTCTATCTATCTCTGTTGATTCCTCCCCCTTCTTAGCGCTCGGTCTACGCTGTCATGTCTCCTCTCATTGTTTTTACCCTTTGGCTGAAGGGAAAGCCTTAGGATGAGTCTCAAATAGCACGAATAAGTCTGTCTAAATATTTATTTATAAGTTTGTGTGTATGTGTGTGTGTGGGGGGAGAGACAAATATACAGACAGATATACAGATAAACATAAATAACTAAGACTACAATAACATTTTGTTCATTATGTATCGTTTCAATTATTTTGTTTCTTAGTCAAGTATGGATTTTCTGTGTTCATCGTAGTCATATATACTCGTTAGCTATTTTTCACATTCCTGAAGTTTAGAGTCAGCAACACGCTTGTCTCGCATGTGTGAGTCGTGTAGTCAAAAGTACGCAGTTTGGAATGTCAGTGTACGTTATGCTTTGAAATTTGTTTGTGATGCAACTTCGCATTCAGGATCGTGCTGTTTACCTGACCTAATTCATTTCAGTAATTGTAAAACGAGTTCTCTCCGTGTGTGGGAGTCGTACCCAATAAAAATCAAACTCATGACATATGACATCTCAGTATCGGGACTCGCAGTGCTGCTGAATAGAGCTATTTTTAAAGAAATTGAAAAATTTATTCAAACAAATTTTTCATCAGATTTTATAATTTTAATAAATTATGTCATTTTACAAAATTTAAATAAATAATTTAAATTAAAAGCAATTTTAACCAAAATCTGAATATAACGTACAGTTTTGGAAATTTCAATTATTTTTTCCCCAACCCCGAAAAATAGGATCAAAAACTGAAAAATTCCAGCCGTATGTCAGACTAAAGGGAAATTTAACACAATTCCGATTGTTTGCAATTTTTACATGACTGCCAAAAAGGAGTGTTATGTTTTCAGTGGTAGGGTATGTATGTATGTATGTATGTATGTTTGTTCCACTATAACTTTTTAACGGCTTTACCGATTTTGATGTTCGATGGCTCGATGGATTCCTTACTTCACCAGAAGTGTCATAGGCTATATATCACCGTGAGTTGACTTCCGTTTTGACCGGAAGTGAATAAAAGTGATCGGTTCTAAGGATTTTTGCAATTCAAAATGCTATTTTAACGCACAGAGAGATGTCAGCATGTGAGTGCGCAGTACGTCTGTGTCACCTTAAAATGCGGGATTCCTCACGAAAAGTTATCTTTGTTAATACTTGCTTTCCTGAGTTAAGGTACCGGATGTTGAGAATTGATGATAATGCAAACGAGCCATACAGAAATATTCTTGACCGCTACCGTTGCCAGGCCTCACGCGCTCGAAGAATTAAGTTTGCATGAATTCGCTGTCTGGTATGAGCCTGTGACGCACAATAGATTCTCAGAAGATGATCAGGATGCTGATGCTTACGAACAGGCTCCAGAAGAAAATGCCTCTGAGAGATGTATCACTCTTGATAATCAGGGAAAAATGAAAAAGCGTAAGCGCCCAGCTGTCTTACGAACAAGGTATTACACACCAAACTCAGATCCAGAAGCATATTATTATTCTCTTTTAGTCACGCACATTCCTTTCCGCTCTGAATCTGAATTGATTGAGGGGTATAACAGTGCAAATCCAGCGTTCGTAGCAAAACAAACTTTGTTACGACCAATGCAAGGTGGAAACAAAGTGGAGGAAATGGCTAGGCGGGAGGAAGAGATTCAGCAAGCTGTAGCTAGAATTGTAGCAGAAAACCTAGCTAATGAAGTTAATTTAAATACTGACGTGGTCGAAAATAATATGAGTGAAGTTTTCGAACAAAACCTTATTGAAGAACATAATGATGAAATTGCTTTAGCTAACGAAGATGGTGAACCTGAAATACATGAAATTACGGATCAACAATATGCCGCAGTAGTAAACTTAAAGAATTTTCAGCAGCGCCAATTGTTCAAAATGATTTCAGACAGATTGCTTCCAAGTGAAAATAATACTGAGCCATTACGTGTGTTCGTTACTGGAGGAGCAGGCACCGGCAAAACCTTTACTCTGAAAATTATTGTAGAACAGATTCGTCGTCTTTCTCATTTACCTGCAAGCACAGCTGTTACGGTAGCAGCACCCACAGGTGTCGCTGCAAGATTGATTGGAGGTAGCACTTTGCACTCTACTTTTGCCCTTCCCATCGAAAAAGGCAAGGTGACAGCTCTTCGCCCTCTTACTGGTGAGCGTCTTCAAAGGGAACGGCTAAGGTGGAAGCATATTAATTGGCTAATCATTGACGATATCTCAATGGTACCCTATACTACCCTAAGAAGTATTCACTTAGTGTTGCAACAGCTTAAAATGAATTATGCTCTCTTCGGGGGTATCAATATTATTTTGTTTGGCGATCTAATGCAGTTGCCACCTGTATCAAAAGCAGTTGGTGGTACCTACTGCTTCAAGCAGCCTCATTACTTATCAGCTGAATTTAATTTGTGGACACTGTTTAGTTTCTGTGAATTACCTCAAAATATGCGGCAAGCTAACGACACTACTTTTATAGACATTCTAAATAATTTACGAGTCGGCCAACTCACCATGCAGCAGCTAGAAATTTTAGATCGTCGAAGAGTTCCTTTGACAGATGAATTTGCTGATGGCGAGTGTCTGCGTATTTTCCCAAACACTAAACAGGTAGAAGAATATAATGCTATGATGACTGAAAAGTTGAAAACATCATCTAAAGTTTACGATATTGCAGCGGTGGATGTGTCTGTCGAAGCTAAGAATTACGGACAAAAGTTAAAGAAAGACTTCATACCAACGGATCCAAACAAAACTGGAGGTATTCCAAACTCTTTAGTAATCGGAGTCGGATCTAGGGTAATGTTGCGAAAAAACATTAATGTTAATCATGGTCTGCTCGACGGAGCAATCGGCATCATTAGAAAAATTGAGTGGCCTGCACTACGTCGAGATCAGCTTCAACCTGGTGAGCTTCCACAATCCGTATTTGTAGAATTTGATGACAGATCAATTAGGGGAAGTACTGCTGGTATTGGAGTAAAGATAGAGCCCACCACTGTTGAATATGATGCTTTGCGAGGCCAGGGCAAAGTAGAACGACGTACGCTGCCATTAATATTGTGTTGGGATGTAACAGTACATAAACTCCAAGGCACTGCTTTAGACAAAGCAGTCATTGATTTGAGTAGTAATACTTTTGCCAAGGGTCAGGCCTACGTCGCACTAAGTCGTGTGAAAACATTAGAGGGATTAGCAATAAGTTGTCTGGATCCACGAAAATTGTTGCATGAACGATAAAAACTCACTTGAGGAATTAAATCGACTCAGAAATCTGTAGACCAAAGCTTTTCCTTTATCATTTCTAATAAATGAAATTATTTAGTTAATTATATAATTTATAAACAATTTATCGAAATGTTTGTGTATTATACTAGTTATATAATAGTATATAAAATAAAGTTATACTATATTTATAAGTTTATAAGCTCATACGCTAATTATACTATGTACATAATAAAGTTTCTAAATAAAACTATGTAAAAATTGAAATTTTTGTTGCACTTCACACATACGCACGCACACACTGCACATTCCCATTATACTCTTTTTAAACACAAAAAGGAATAAAATAAAAAAAATAATTTAAAAAATTAAAAAACACGACTGCCAAAAAAATAAATGAATAAATAAAAAATAAATTGATAAAAACTAAATAAAAATAATATTTAGTAAAAATCACAAAATCTAAATAAAGTCGATTTAAAAAGCCAAAAACAAGGTATTGAAATTCAGCTCTGATCAGATTTAACGAAAATGTTATGAATGATTAAACGCATAGTAATTTTATTAGATTTAAATTACTTTTCGATGTTGAATATATATCAATGCATCATATGAAGACTACAATTATAAAAAATATTGCTGATAAAATTTTGCTCTTCAATTTCTAATTTTCAATGCAGTCGGGGGCTGTTTCTAAATAGATTTGTTCTTTTCATTAAACAGCCCCCGACTGCATTGAAAATTAAAATTGAAGAGCAAAATTTTATCAGCAATATTTTTTATAATTGTAGTCTTCATATGATGCATTGCTATATATTCAACATCGAAAAGTAATTTAAATCTAATAAAATTACTATGCGTTTAATCATTCATAATATTTTCGTTAAATCTGATCAGAGCTGAATTTCAATACCTTGTTTTTGGTTTTTTAAATCGACTTTATTTAGATTTTGTGATTTTTACTAAATATTATTTTTATTTAGTTTTTTTATCAATTTATTTTTTATTTATTCATTTATTTTTTTGGCAGTCGTGTTTTTTAATTTTTTAAATTATTTTTTTTATTAACCTGTACTATGCCTATATGACTGCTCTACAGTCGTTACTTTAATAAACAAAAAGTAGGAGGGTAATCGGGATTTTCCTAGGTTTTAAGATTATTGAAATATTACCTACTATCAACGTGTATCCAATAATAAATGTACTCCGTTCAAAAGTGTGAAAAGTTCTGTTGCTGAGGGAGCATACTAGTTAAATTTCGGACACATATTTTCGTAAAACATGTGCTTGACAAAACCAGTGTATGTTAATTGAACACCTAGAAATTAGCATCTATACGACTTTTGAAGCCATAAATCTTTCTTTAATTTAAAACCAATTTCTTACTCTTAAAGCAATGGTTTTTATGGATGCGAGGATTTTGTTAGGCAGTATTTTGATTTCTATCTACCTCTTTTCCATTTTATCTATTCTATACTTGTGTACACAGGAGACATTCCGAAATGTGATGGAGTGATAATAGCTGCATCATTAGCTGACGACACTGCATCAATAGCTACCGGTAACAATGTAGCAACAGGAAGAAACAGTCTATAGTTTTCAGACAATAATGTCACTAGATGGACAAAATACTGCGAACTAAACTGTACGAGACAAATCTACTCATGTCAGCTCCACCAACTGGAAAAAGCACTTACCTACTTTAATCAATCGTGAAATAATTCTACGTGCAAATTCGGCAAAGTATTCGCTCATGACTCTAGATGCTAAGCTTAGATGGAAAGAACATGTGAAGAAAAGCCATGAAGAACTTAGAATTAAATTCAAGAAAATCTAATGGTTACTTGGATGACATTCTAAATTGTCACTGCATAGTACACTGTAATTGTACAAAAAAGTTTTAAAACCGCTGTGAGTTTATGGTGTGCAACAAAAAGAAATCCATCAATGAAATATTTAAAACTGTTCAATATAATGAGCTCCGCAATATTGTTGATGCACCGTGGTATGTAAGGCAAGATGACATCTATCGAGACATGACAAAACCAACGGTTACTGATGGCTAACAGGTTTACGGCTAATATGAACAAAGATTTCGTAAAATCAAAATAATGAAGTATTACTACTGTCTCATACTGCTACACTTGTTTAGCGGTTGAAGAGATAAATGTTAAATGTTTAAGGCAAGTTAAATGTTAAATGTTCAGCGGACAAAGCAAGTTAAATGTTTATAGAAATATCTGCACAGGATCGAAACCTAACTATAGTGACGCTAATTCGAGCACATTCTGCACACTGCTTTCACATTTATTAGAATAAAATTTCTTGTAGTTTGTAGTTATTCGCAATACAAATAAATGAAACAAATTTTTTTTTTAAGGGAAGGGAATGTACTTACGACAACTCCCACTACTACTTAATATTTAAGAAGTTGGTGAGTAACGATTACAAAATTAGATTATAACGTGTAATACAAGAGTATTTCTTGTGTACTTCCTTCATAATTTAAATTTATTTCTACATAAATATTTCAAACACTTGATACGATTGTCGTACTGAGTGCAAGTGCTTTTAACTACATAGGTTTGCGCTGTCTGTACTGTACTGGAAAATATTTTGTGAATAAGTTTTTAAATATTTTGTTAGACTTATTTTACTCCGACATTCCTAGCCAGTTACATCGTAATACCCTCAGCACAGCAGCACAATGGCATTTGTTAATATACAGTGTACCTTCCTCCCCCCCCCCCATCTAACTCTGTCGTGACTAAGGATGCTTGACTTTATTATGTCCCATATGATGTCCCCTCAGATTTATGAGGTTATCTATCTGCTAGTTGATGGGTGTTTCTCAGTCCATCTTCCCTTGGATTACAGGTCGCTCGTTACCAATAATGTGTCTCAAAAAGATTAATATTCTTCGCTGAATGGTTAACAGAAGATAGCTCTTCTTACTAATGAGGGTGACCCATAATGTCAAAGCACTTATTCTACGAGCAGTCTATGAAGTCTGTGTAGTATGATAAAATTTCGAAGCTTTCAACATGCGTTTGAAATGTCTCATCGATAATCAGAGTAGGCTACCCAAACGGTAAGTTACAAGATAAGGGGGGTTACAAGTGCGTGCGATTATCGTCACAATGGTCAGTTTCGCTATGCACTTCCACTTCTATCTAAGCCCAAAGTTAGGTTACATAATACGATGCTTTTTGCTTGGTAGGAGTTTTTATTAACAACTTATAATTTTTTCGAATTATAAACAAATTTTATTGATATCCGTGTTAGTGACACTAATCGTTTCGTCAATCCTGTGATGTTGCATACTTATAGAAAAGCTGTGACTGTCATTGAGGCTATTAGGTTCACCACTGACGTGATCCCGTATCAGAAACATTTAACGTTAGTAATAATGGTACCACTAAAACGTGGTTGGCAAGCGACATAAGTGATGTTTTAACTTACCTTTGAGAAAGAGTTCATTAACCTACCTGGCTGTTGTTCGTCAATATATGACCTTTCTGGTATAATCAAAGTGTTTCTGGGAACGACATAAGTACTAATTTCAAACATATCCAATCGACACGTACAGTCATGTCGGTGCGGTACAAATTCGTACATTTGCGTGCACCGTGCTTTCCTTCGTGTTTATGCGCGTCCGTGGTGCGTCTGTGTGTGTGTATGTGTGTGTGTGCGCGCGCGCGTGCTTGTGCATGCTCACATTACAAGTACCAGAGCAGTAATATATAGTTGTTTTGTTAAATTATCAGTTGGTTTTTGGACAAACGGTGGTGTTGGCTAATAATCTAGCGACCCCGATTTCGAACTCCAGAACCACCATAAATTCTAATCCTAGCTCAACTTTACGAACAAAAATGCTGATCTCTGAATCTTTTAACTATATAACACGGCTCAATGTGGCTTTCAATCCTGAACAGAGAACGATTAGATGTCTCTGAGACGTGACGCAGAAGAAGGCTGCTCATGATTTTATGGAAACAGACACAATGAAAATGATAAAGAGTTATCTTGTAATATTTGTATAACATCATGATTAATTCGGTTACAATTGCTATATGACTACAGTATTCGAAGGACAAGATTGTTTGGAGAAATAATAGAGGTAGCTAAGAAAAGTGAATTTAGAGCAAGCTGTAATGGAGATTGTAAACAGAGGCTTTACCCACCAATCTATTGACTGGGGCTGTGACACGAAGAAATACTTGTTTCAGCAGTCATATTTAGCTCTTCAGAATAATTTTCACTAAAACACTATTTTTAGATATCATTGTCTACACAAATGGAAAGCGCATGTAAAATTTTCCCGTGAATACTAGCTGTTAACAGGTAAACGTCAGAGAAAACAGTTTCAAAAGTTACAATTATCGTTATGAAATATCATTCTTATCGCTAATAACATTCTCCTTCTCTTATTTTCTAGTTATTACTTTAACTTCACTGTTAAAGAATATTCTCCAGAAGGACTTCAGACCGCCCCCTCAAACAGAGAACTTTTTCAGTTAGCTTTTCATATGATAAGAGATTTTATGAAAAGAAATTATACCTACCAGTGTTCACAAGACTGTGGCTTTTGTAAGTCGGTTATTGCTTTTATCTGTTTCGGAACATAAGCTACCTTCCGTCGTCAGAATATTATCGCTAATTTGCCAGATGATATGATGATAATGATGATGACGACGACGACGATGAGATATCACGATATGCGTAAAAATAAATACTAAGAAAAGTACACATTAGGCTATTTTTTTTTTTTAACTATTTGCGATCAATATAACATAAAAATAACATACTATAAGCAAATTGTTTGTATGAGAAAAAAAAAGGTGTCGACCATGTGGAGCTGTTATCCTGTGATAACAAACTCAGTTATTTCTTAAAAGTAAGTAACAAAAAGAAACAACAGTCACAAAAATTATGGTTGCTTAAATCTAGATGGTAGGTCTAGTAATTTTTGTCTCTTTAGTCTATGAGTGCCTTCACTATTGTCTAGCAAATTTATTGCAAGAAGATTAGGGTGTAGTTCTAGTTTACTTATATACTTTTCACTGCACTTACTCACTTCATGTTTAACAGATGACACTTTTAAGTCACAGAGGATTTCTCTATTTGGTATAAACCAGGGTGCAGTTGTTATAATCCGTAGAACTTTTGTCTGGAATCGTTCTAGTATCTCTACATTAGACGTTGATGCCGACCCCCACAGCTGTATTCCGTAGGTCCAGATTGGTTTGAATGCCACTTTGTAAAGTAATAATTTATACCTAAGGGACAGAGTTGATTTACGCCCAATCAGCCAATAGTATTTTCTGAGTTTATGGCCAAGTTGTTTTCTTTTGTTGAAGATATGGGTCTTCCATGTCAAGCCTTTATCCAAATGAATGCCCAGATTTAACATTGTCCGCTTGTGGCAGGTAATGACCATTAAAAGAGACTTGAGGTGACGCTCCTCGGCACTTAGTTTGTGCCGTGGTTATATTGAAAGGTAAACACCACGGCCAGTTTAATTGCATTTTCCGTACGTTCGGTGCATTATCGCTGCATGTTACGATGCCCGCTTTGATATCGAGATTCAGTCGTTCGCGGCGACCTTGAGTGGTGACGTCATTTGGCTGGCAGTGGCGTCCGCTTGTCAACGAAATTTAGTCAGCTATGTTTGAGTTTTTATAAGTTAGCGCAGCGTCTTCATCGCTCTCTTTCCTCTTTTAACTTTGGTGCGTTTTGGATTGTGACGGCGTAACGTGTGATTCCACTATGACGAGATAATACTATAAAGAGCTTCAGGTTAGCCAGTATTGAGGGTTTATAGTTAATATTAATCTAATTGGGGCTTGTGTGTGTGAAATGTAACGATAGTGTGTGCGTGTGGCTCAGGCGGTCCATGTTCGTGCCGGTAAAAATACGAACATGTGGTAAAATTATTTTACAGTAAAGGTTAAAGAAATAATGTTAGAGACAGAGTAAACTTAAAATAAAAGAATTAAATGAAGTATGAATTTATAATTGTGGTTCTATGAAGTCTGGTTATTAACTGAAATAGTTATAAATGTAGTAGCAGAGACCACGTGCTCGTCAGTCAATCATAAGGTGAACTTAAACATACGAGGTAACCCATAACATTTTTTAAGCTTAAAGTGTAATGATTTCTGTGTGACAAGGTGAAATTTAAAATTAAAATTAAAAGCCTGAAGGGTGATTTTGACCGGAGTTAATGACCGGCATTTGCGGAATTATAGTGGCGTGTGTGATCTGAGAGCATTAACGAAGGAATGTTGGGGTGGTATGTATACACATCTGACTCGAATATACAAGTAAAATTTTTTACAGGTTTCCCCGCTTTAGTCGGGAGGAAAAGGGTCCACGTGATGGGCACACTTCATCTTCGCCCATCCGCGGAGCCTGCGTAAGAAGCCCCAACGCCGTCACGCCATCCGACGTCGCTCTTCACACACACCACAGAAAATGCAGGAACATACTTAGTGCAATCCGAAAGATCAGGTGGGAACTTTCCTTTATTTTATAAACTTCATACACGAGGTGCTCCGGAGGTTATCGGGTAACCCACACGCAGAAACCTATTTCTAGAAATTAGACTCACGCTTCAGAGTTAACATTACTGAACATGTTTCGTGAAGACATGCTAAAGTGTGGACACTGATGACTGTGTTATGAATAACTTACAAGTATTTGTGTTTGAATTGCATAGAGTCAAGGGTTACCTTTGTATTATCTAAATATTTAATTCTATTACTGCAAAAGAGAAAACCGAATTTAAAATTCCTTTTTTGACAAAATTCAGACCTAAAGAAAATGTAATACTCGGAGAGTACATGCATCCGCCTGTCATATGACTTGTGATCCTGCACGTTCCAATTCTTTCTCTTTTTCTAAATTTAAAGGTCCTGTTGTTTAGTTATTTTTTTTTGGTTCAGCTTAACTATTCAATTTATCATAGTACCTTAATATTCCTATATTCAATTAACTTAACAATAAAGAAGCGACATATTTTAATATTTAATTAACATACTTAAACCTCGGTTTACTGTGATCACTGGTGTCAATTTAATGCGATTAATCCTAGTGATGGGGAGCAGGTAGATGAAAGTACTGCTACACACTTAAGGAATTAGTTTTCATTGAATTTATTATTAATTATTAATCTGACTATTATTGTGTTATCTAATGATCATGGATTGTTTGCTCCAGACACTTATAATTATCATATGTTAATGAATGGTTCCTGCATTACTAATGAAATACAAACAATTTCTTTTTAAAAATAAAATACAGAAGTACAAGTTTATGATAAAAATAATAAATTCAGTAGTTGGCATCCCATTATTCAATTGTCGGAAATACTTTGATATATTCTTGTTGTTATTAAACCACCATGTGACTTTAAAGAGAGATCTGAATGGATGTTAAGAATTAAGAAAAACTCAATCAAGATGATTGTAAAACCAATTGTTTAAAATTAAAAAAAAAATAAATACAATTTTGTTATTGTTGATCAAGTGTTTTCTTGCAAGACCTGTCACTATGGGCTCAGCACATTTTATTTCCATCAGGCCACGCGCCTAGTCTTAAATATTAAGTGACGCCTCCCCAGAAAAAAAAATTAAATTTTTTTTGGTGGTTAGAAAAAGGGTGTAAAAAAAAATTCTGGGACTAAGGGGGCGTTTCAAATGAAAGTGACATGGACAGATTTTGTTTCATTGATCAGGATGCGCCATGATTTCGTCCAACGTTGAATTTGATCCAAGTGTTCTTGAAGCATTCTCGCAGCAATGCTAGGATCTGCATGACTAGCCAGTATTGCTTTGTCGTCGGCAAACGTTGCTGTTCGGGTGTAGGGACAAGTAGGATGATCCGACGTGAAAAGTAGGTATAACGTTGGTCCAAGGACGCTTCCTTGTGGAACACCAGCTCGGACAGGGTACAACTGTGTTACTTCTAGGCCATATTTAACCCTAAAGCACCTTTCATGCAGGTACGACTTCAGAATAAGATATAGCGTTTGAGGGAGTACTTTTTTAAGTTTGTAAAGGAGGCCCTCGTGCCAAACCCTATCGGAGGCCTGGCTTACGTCAAGGAAGGCCGCGGTACAGTAACCCTTTATTTCAAAAGTATGATTGATGAGGTCAACTACCCGGTGAACTTGTTCTATAGGGCTGTGTCCTTTTTTGAAGCCAAACTGGTGGTCGGGTATCAAGTTTTTTTCCTCAATCACAGTTGTTAGTCTTCGGAGAATAAGTTTTTCTAGACGTTTACCGAGTATCGGTAACAGGCTAATAGGTATGTAGGATGTTACATCATTACGTGGTTTGCCTGGCTTTTGAATAAGGATGATATCTGCCACTTTCCACTGAGGTGGAAAGTATCTAAGTCGTAGAATAGCAATGTATATCGCTGTAAGTGGTACTATTCTTTTTCTCGGTAACTCTTTAATAAGACGCCCGGTGATAAGGTCATAACCAGGTGATTTTTTGGAATTCAGACCATTTTTTACCATAAACATCACTTCTTTAACTGTAAGAAATTTTGGTAGTGGTGACATTTGATACGGTGCCTGTAAAAGTTTTCAATTTCAGCGTCATCTACTGAAGAATTTTGAGATGGCAGCGGTTGGAACACTTTGTCCAGGTGAAGTCCGAAGGTGGTGGCCTTTTCATGATCTGTACGAGCCCAGGATCCATCCTTTCTCCGGATTGGTGGAATAGTGTTTTTGGGGTGTTTTTTCTGGTTTCTCGTTGCTTACCAAATAGAGTAGTCTGTTTCAGCTGTAACTGTAAGGTTTTCTAGAAAGTTCTTTAGTGATTCGTTTTTTAACTTTTTAATTGGAGTTTTTAGTTCTCTGGAGGCCTTGTCGTAACGTCTTTTGTCTGAGGGGGAATCTGGAATTATGCCAAATCCTTCTTAGCTGTCTTTTGATTGCTATTTTTTCCCTGACTGCTACTGGACAGCTCTGATTTCTTCTTTTTTGAGGAATTTCCGGTGTAGCTTCCCAAGCGGATTCTTGAATTATACAGTTTAATTTGTTTACCGCTACCTCTATGTCCATGTTGTTTTTGAGGGGAATCTTTAAGTTTATCTTCCGGTCAACGAGTTGTCTGAAGTACACCCAGTCACTTCTCTTGTTGAAAAGGGTAGCTGGTTTCTTTGTAGCGGCGAAAGTGCTACTAATGGTTGCTAAGACTGGGGAGTGATCAGAGGACAGGTCCAGGTTTGATTCTGTCGTAAGGTATCCTGAAGCTATCCCTTTTGTTACGAAGAAATCTAGTAAGTCAGGAATTCTGCCTGGATCTGTGGGCCAGTACGTTGGTGCAAATGTTGATAAAAAGCCAACCTGGAGTTCTTGCATAATTTGAAATAGTAGTCTGCCTCTGCCAGGATCCCCACAGCGTATTTTTAGCATTAAAATCGCCTCCTCCCATAAACCTGTTGCCAAGAGACTTTAGGAACTCTACAGTTCCCTCCCTGTTTGGGGGGTAGTTGGGCGGACAGTATACAGAGCAGATTGTTAGCGTCCGTGCCAATCTTCTACGACAATACTTGTGCCCTGAAGATAGTTTTGTTCAAACTTAGGGAGCTCGTAGTGCTGTATATGGTTTCTTATTAATATTGAGGTGCCTCCCCTAGGTCTCCTGGCTGCATCAGGGTGAGGGGTGTGGTAAAGTGTAAAGTCCGAATGTTGAAATATGAGTTGATGGAAAAGTGAGTTTCTGAAACGAGTAGAATATCTATTTTGTTGTGAATTAAGAAAGTATCTACTTCTTGCCTGTGAGCAGACAAGCCATTTCCATTCCATAACGCTATTTTATTGAGTTGTGCCATTACGTAAATTTTTGTTGTAGGAGTTCCGTTAGTGTATCAATCTTATCGTTGAGTCTTTTTATTTCTACGGACATGTGATTGATAGTTTGCTGTTGACTCGTTACTATATTCTGAAGGAAATAGATAAAGTTACTGTTATTATACTCGGTTTGCTGTAGTGCTGTAGTTTGTTGTGTGTGGAACTTGTGAGTTCGTGCCATGAAGAATCTGCGCGTAAGTTGATACATTGGGTTGTTGCTGAGTGGTGTTAAAAACTGGCAGAGCACTGTCGAGCGGTTGCTGCACATTAGTTGAGTTGCTGAATTGATTATCTTGAGAGCCTTGATGGATTTGTAGAGTCTGATGGTGTTGTGTCTTTTGTAAAGTTGTGCCATTAGGGGACCAGAATCTTCTATTTTTTATTTCCAGGTAAACTCTGCATATTTTGGCATTGGCAGGGTGAGCACCACCACATAGGGCGCATTTAGGGTCTCGTCCGTCTACCTTTTTTCTGTACAGGTTTCATAGTCATGATTTCCTCCACATTTGTAACAACGATAGGGCCTAGTGCAGTTTTTTCCAGAGTGACCGTAGCACCAGCATCTAGTACACTGGGGTAATTTGGTTTTCTTTATAATTTCTTCGAATTGAACGACCGCATTTAATAGTCGTTTAATTTTGAAGATATCAGCATTATTTGCTTTTTTTTGTAGGTCGATAAAGAAAAGATTTTGGTCTTTCCACGCCTGTATGTTTGTAATAGCTACAGCTTTATGACCTTCTTCGTTTAATGCTGCTGCTATGTCTTTTGTATCTGTAGTGTGATGAAGATTACGTAGGACTACTCTAAATTTTTTTTCTTCGTCCAGAGTGTATGTGTGTCGTATAAATTTATTGTCATCAAGAAGTTTCTTAACCAGCTTATAGTTTGCCAGAGAGTTTACTTGTAGTTTTATCTTGTTTCCTTTCATTACCTGATAATAGTAGTCTTTGTCAGTAATGACCGATTTTAGAATGTCTAATAGAGGCTGCACCTTATCAACAAAGTGAAGGATGAAGGGTGGAATATTTTCTTTGATGTTACCAGTGGTAGTTTTTCTGTTGGTAATTTGTTCATCATTGAGACCTATAAGAGGGAGGAATCTGTTTTGCGTGTTGTCACATTCATATCAGCTTCACGTGGGGTTTGAGGACTGTCATCTGTCCTTTTTCTTTTGTTCTGTCTAACAACTTGGAAATTGTTGGGTCTATAGGATTCTGACTTATCACTATAGACTGATTGTGAATCGCTACGATCGGGAGGACGATTTTCTGTAATGTTCGTATATGTTTGGCTAGGCTGTACAGGAATATGGTGAGTCGTGGACAGATTTAGAGCGTGTTGCGTTGTATATGATAGTGTTTGCATAAACGTTTCTGTTTGAATAGGTTGCAAGTTTGGTTGAAGAGGCAGATACATATTGGGTGCAGACTGCATTTGCTGTGTTTGAGGAGTTTGCCAAAAGATTGGTTGATGAGTTGTGTGGTTCAATTGCATAGGTTGAATTTGTTGATACGCTGTAGATTGTACAAAAGGGTACAATTGCTGTGTTGGTTGTAAGGCTGTATTCATATCTGACATTGCTAATCAGTTCACCGCTACACTTGACATACACACACTCGCACACACATACACACACACAGACGCACGCACGCACGGACACTCTGAGTATTCAGTGTCTGTTTAATGGTCCGATAATGATAACCAGTATAGTACTATCTAGAAATATAATTACCACAACAGAAACATCAGATAACAGAGCACACAACATCGAACGCACAGCACGAAATCTCAAGGAGAACTGATTAGGCTATTAATAACTCATTTATTTTATTTGTACAATTTTTATTAGTAAATAAACATAGATATGAAAAATGAGACTATAAATGAAGCATTAGTAACAGTTTAATAAACAGTATTAGTAATATTTTAATATTAGTAAAATGAACTATAAGTTTAAAAGAATGTAAAAAAATTGATCCTGGGGTTTTTACTAGTATATTTTCAATAACGTTACACTAAAATAGCGCGTGCTTCAACTCCATTATAACATCAAGTCGAGCTCTGCATAGTCCACGCACAAACTCCTGGGCAGTCTGTCCTCCGAAGCGTCTAGTCCAGACATTCTCTCGAGTGACATTCCGCTTTTGGTAAAGGAACGCTGTAAAGAAAGAAGAACAATCACATTTTGGTCATACTAAATCTAGGACCAGGATTTAGTATTGGTTCAGAATCTAGGATCTAGGATTCATCGAATTATTCCAAAAATTAGAATTCCTAACTAGAGTGATGGGGGTCGTTTGAGAAATAAATAATGCTCTAGACAGTATAAGAAAGAAATAAGTTAGTAATCAAGTATGGTTGCCACTCAGAGGTGATATTGCTCATTTCCAAAGTGAAAAGAAAGGTTTAGTTGCATTGCGTCCGTCTAACGCACACCGCTAGCTCCAGAACAGTGGCGTAACTGCCGGGCTCGCAGGGCCGCAATGTGGGGGATTCTGATTAAACATTTCCTTTCATTTTGTAAGAATGGTTGCAAACCATTGAACTCGAGTAGAAACAAATTTCTCCGTATGAACTGAACATAAGAAACAAATACATTAAATTTTTACTGATATTTTACCAGTACCTAATGATTTACTTTAAGAGTATAAATTATCTGGTTAACTGCACAATAGGGCGATGATTCCAGTTAAGAATGCGGCCTTGTTATTGGTTTTGAGCTACACAGGACACTAATAAATGGGTCAAAGTACTGGATACCGTTGCAAAAGTTACTCTGTCATTGGCAGCTTCAAATTTAGCCTTTAGAGGCCTCAAAGAGAAGACACGCCAGCCCAACAGAGGAAACTTTTTGGCACTATCAGTTTTCGGGTAAACGCGATCCATTGTTGCAAGAGAATATTCAAGAGTCTGAAGAACAGGGAGAAATATATGAGTCCCAAAATTCAAAATGAACTGATTCAGCTTTTATCTAGAAAGCTGAAATTATTCTCTTGAAACAGATTTAATCTGCTCAGGGTTTTCTCTATAATAATGGAGACTACAGAACTCATCAATAAGATAAATTAACTGAGTGAAATAATCAGGTACGTCTCAATTTCTGAAGATGAAGCTGGAAACCCCACGAACTTAAAAAGTAATGAAAGGTTTTTAGGATTAATAGAAATGACCTGTCAAACTGGCCTAGGCTTAGGAAAGGAGATTTTAAACAGTACTAAGGAGAATGTATTCTGTTTACGTTATATAATTGGCTATTAGTAGTTGTCCAGCTTAAGTTAGTATTAAAGAGGGGAGAATTGTTTGAGTTATGTAAGGGAAGTAGGGGGGCCCGTAAAGGATTCCTACGGGAGCCGAGAAAAAAGGGTTACGCCACTGATCCAGACATGAAGTTTATGAAACACTCCTGAAGGTTTCAGCCCGTGCGTAATGGCTGAAACACTAATACAGTGTCACGAACGATGCAAGCGTTAATGTAGACCGCTAATTTTTTGGGTTGTTTGAGTCCGGCCCAATTACGGACCGGACTCGGGCTGGTCTGGAGCAAGCCACCTTCAGCCAGATGGTATGGGAATTGTGGGGAGACGTACGGCCGTTGAGAAGGTGGAGGCACGTAGATGAGAGAGTAGTGCATGTTTAGGTTATTGTGTGCATCTGTACTTGGTAGCCAGGTGTGAGAGGAAGAGGTAAATGGAGGCGCCCTTCTTTTTGATGGAGTTTGTTTTCGATTTGTTTATTCATTTATTGTTCTGTTGCAGGACGGCCAAGACAGGGACGTGTAACGCAGGTCGCCAAGGCTGGTCGGTGGTTATAGAGTGGCGTCAAGGTAGGGGGAAAGACGCAATTGTGGATTAAAGAGCCGTGAAGTGGGTGATTGGAAGTATTATTGTGTGTGTTCGAGAGGGTTGATCAATGATAGAGTTTAGAGTTTAGAGTTTAGATAAAGTGAGTATAGTGTTGGATTTTTAAGCTGCTTGCGTGTATCGAGTCTCTGACGCTGGGGATTAGTGGAGAAGCATAATAGGGAGAAGGTAAGAGTGGCTAAGTTTGTCTATGTCTCTGACGCAGCCGGCGTGGAAGTCTTGGAGGTGGACCATCGGCTATTGCAAGGAGGCGATTTATTATGAAGGAAGGTCTGCTTGTGATGCGGGTATTTCTATTGATTGATGGGACTATTGATTGCAGGAAAGTGCGGCGGGAGGCCGTGTGGGAATACTTCCAGTTTAGTTTAGTGAGAAAGGACGTGCAGGTTAGAGAAGTGGGTATTTAGCGCATACAGAGCTGTGTTGGAAGTCTTTGTACGGCGTAGTCAGCGGTAAATGAGTCTTAGAGCTCGTCGTTCTGTGATTCGGTAGGGATCTAAGAAGGCAGGGGAAACGGTAAGGAGAAATGGATGGGCGTATGTGATGATAGGACGTACGCATGTAGTGTAAATTCAGCTAAGTAATTCGCTGGAGCAGTGGTTATGTCTGCTTAGGGTTCTGAGAGAACGGAGTCGGGCACGGGCAAGGTCGTTGTTCTTTTGATATGAGGTCGCCAGGAAAGTTTGGAGTCAAGCTTGACGCCCAGATATTTGCATTCACGCTTCGGACGTACTGTTGATGGGCCAACGCGGACTGGGGAAGTATAGAAATGACTCATGTTGCGTCCAGTTGAATTTAATAGACAAATTTGTGTCTTGTCCGCGTTTACAGAGATTCGCCAAGTGTTACAGAAGTCGAAGAATGGTTGTAGGACTAACTATAATTTTGATATGGCTTGCCAATGTACTCCTGCGGAGACCCAGTAGGCGGTATCGTCTGCATACTGGGCCAGACCTGCTGATGGATAAGTCAAAAACGGGGGAGGGGGAGGGGTGTCTTTGGTGAAAATTATGTAAAGTAACGGGCTAATGACGGAGCCCTGAGGAACACCGGCATTGAGTTAGAAGGATGCCGAGAGATGCTGGCAGACTCGACTTGCGCAGTGCGTCCATCCAGGAACTGGGAGAGCCATTTGATAATTGCTGGAGGGAAGTGACATCCGAGGATCTTGAAGCACAGGCCGTTGTGCCAGACAGAGTCAAAAGCTATACGGATGTCGAGTAAGGCTAAGATGGTCGGGTATTTGCAGGCCGAGTTATCCTGGATGGCGCTGATGACCCGGACTAGTTAATCGTATACGTTATAGCCACGTCGAAAAGCGCCCTGGGTACAGGGGAGGACGCTATGAGAGTAGATGGGGATATATCCTGGCGACGAGGATTTTCCCAAAAAGCCTGGAGATTGTAGGGGTGAGAGAAATCTGGCGATAATCCGACGGAAGTCTGACGGATTTGAGAGGTTTGGGAAACATGAAGACATGAGCGTGTTTCCAAGCCCGTGGGACGAATCCGAGGAGGAGACTAGCGGTATACAGATGTGCGAGGGCTTCTATGGCAGTGTCAGGGAGAGCTTTTAATATTCTCTTCGGTATTCCATCAGGGCCGGGGGCAATATTTCGGCATTTGGAAAGTCTGTTTTTGATGTCATCTGGGCCGATAGGCTGCTCCAGCGGATGGTCGTGGTCTGTAGTCAGTACGTCGTGAAGGGTAAAGAGGTCTGCGTGGTTGGATAAGAAAGTATCTATAGAGCGTTCTGCTATGGCGTCAAAGTCAGGCCTGTCCGGATGGATATGGACCGACTGGAGAGTGTCCCGGAAGACAACGGCCTTCTCTTCATCGCTGACGAGAAGGCGATCGTTAAACAGGAGAGGGGTATCAGCTTTGGGCGGGTTATGGAGTTGTTTTACATGCTTCCAGAAGCGAGCTGTGTCCGTGTGGAAGGATTCTTACACTGAGGTACACAGACTATCAAGGCGGGAAGAACGATAGTCTTTTATTGCGATATTGACTGCGTTTGAGAGTGTTCTGTACTCCGAGCGGAGATGGTCTCTTTGCCGGTCTCTGTTTAAGAGGCGACGAATCCAGCTTTTCCGGCGGATCAGTGCAAGGACTGGGAAGGGAGGCTTTGCTGGGAGTATATGACCTGTTGCCTGTGCCATCGCAGTCTGTATTTGGACCGCTGACCTGTCCATAGACGTTTTTATATTCTCTCTCTCTCTCTCTTCTCTCTCTCTCTCTCTCTCTCTCTCTCTCTCTCTCTCTCTCTCTCTCTCTCTCTCATACACACACGCACACACACACACATACACACACACAATTAATTGAAAATATTATTACAGTTTTATTTGAAAAATAAAACTCCTCGATTATAAGATCCCCTTGAATACTTTGGGGTAAACGTTTTAAAAAGCTTCACCCGATTTTTCTGTTATATAATTGGTCTGCTCAACAATAGCGGAACGCTATTAGATTTGTGCTATAACACAAATGCCGGTAACAGTTTCTCCTTGTTCGCATTGTTCTTACCTGTTTCTACACAATCGATTCGGCACAAGTATAAGATCCTCTCAAAGTTTAGAGCAAAATCTAGTAAAAGAATAATGACTAATTTTCGAGTAAGCATATCGAGTAATCCTATATTTTGGTGTGCAAGCGTAAAATCATAGAGTCTGAAGTAGGCTTGATATGCTTCTTCAGAGACTGTCATCATCATTGTCATTAGAAGCTCGGTCTGTGATGGTGGTGAACATATCCTCGTGAAATTTACGTCAGGAACTACAATTTTTGCGCATGCTCACCAAAGTTATTATTTCTTAACAAGAAACTTTGTACTTACAATTTAAACCCCCCGTTCGCTCGCTCGCTCGCGTGAGTGGGAGATGGGAGGATAATATATCTTAACTGTTTACATTACCGACAATGTTTAATTTTCAAGTTATTAAAATCTCAGTTCACACTTTCCGTGTTGGCTCCCGCTTTAAACATATAATGCCTCCCTGCGTAGGCACGTTTTATTTCCACATTAATTACCAACAATGTGTTACAGTAAAGCATGTTACACGTTTACAGTAACTTTAATTAGATTACTTTCGTATTAACAAGAATACAAACTTTAGCCGTATTACTGAAGATACGGCTGTGCTATTTTTGCGCATTGCGGATCCAGTAGAGAACCAATATGCTTCTTGTATATGCGGTTCAGGAACGAGATTTCAGAGTACTGGAAACAAGGTGTAGGAATAATCACCACGTTTAAATTTGAAGTCACGTACACGCGCGCACATGCACAAACTGTGTTTGGGGGTGGCCTGGCGCGTGTTTAGACAGAGTATTACATACATGACAGCCTGTTCATTACATACAAGCTTGCAATTGAACACAAATGATGATAGTTATGATCATTAGAAACGTCACAGAAATGAATATTGATTTCAGACTGAGAAATTTTAATCTGAAGACGCTTTCAAATACCTCAGTAGTATAGTTTCCATTTGGCGAACGATCCATCAAGACATGAGATATGGTATAGGGTACAGATTCTAATGACCATTCTACTAACCTAAAAGACATTTGACTATTGGCATGACTTAATATTGTTCCCAGTTTTGGACCGTTCAAAAGAGTGTAAGGAAAAATTAAAGGTCTCCGATACTTGCCTCAGGAGAAAACTGCACAGATTTCATAGAAACAGTAGAGTGGAAATGATGAAGAGCTATCTTGCAATTTTTGGGTAAGATCGTAATTAAATTATGTATAATAGCTATGTAACTACAGTGGTAAAAGGTAAAGACTGTTAAGAGAAACGCTAGAGGAAGCCCAGGAAAGGATGGTTAGAGAAGAGAAGTCATTGCCAACCCAATAACGCGTCTATATAAAAAACGCTAGAACGAAGTCACTGACGGATAAAAGGTAATTAAATTATTGTGAAAAATATTCAGCCAAAATAAATATTCAGTCACAGAAATATTCAGTCAGCGTTTAAAAGGACACTATCCGTTTATTGTGCAGACTATTGGTCCGTATGATAAACTTAGGTGTTCAACTTGCCGATCGGAGAATGGGTGGCGTTGAGAAAGAGGAAGTATAGATAGGAAAGAAAAATCTTTGCTTAATGTCAAGTATAAACCAGAGTAGCCTACAGCTGAAGTATAACACTATTTTTACAAATTTATTATAAATAATAATAAGCTGCGTGGAATGAGAAATACAAAATATATAGTGCAGGACCTTCCAGCCAAGCAAATTAAGTAGGCCTAAGTTAATTAATGAATTAGTATGTGAACTCTAATTTAATTAATATTTTAAAGTTTTACAATTATATATTATTGTACAATTTATAAATAATATTTTGTAATTACAAATAAACTGTAAAATTTCGAAAATATTGGGTTTTACTTAGAACATACACAGATAATTCCTCCCCTCGGGCAACACCAAGAATTTTACCAAGGTGTCCTCGTTTTGCATCTGAAAAATATTGTAGCCTAACTCTAATTAACTATCTAGCCCGGAGACTTTATCTGACCACTCCCGCTTAAACAGACAAATAATTTGATCGAATAATCACAAATTACAGAAAATCTTCACAGTGATAGCAATGAGAAATACATATGAAAAGTGATAAGGCCAGATGGCTGTGCACAACATTATTCAGTATACTACTGGAAAAGCATCTAAAATTTAAGAAATGCAATCTATCAAATTATATTACAAAGTCGTTCACATTCTATTGCCTAGGCTGTCAGGCTGGAGTCGTTGTTAAAAGTGTTTATAATTTCCGAGCTATTGGGTCGTAGTCGATTGCTTTGTAATGACATTTTTAATTCACTAGACGTTTCAGCCAACTACCGGAGGCTTTCTTCAGTAGTAAAATTTCTTTTTATTTTAAAAAAGCTCGAAAACGGATGGTAGCCTGAATGCACACACTACATTGAGGCGAAAGCAATTTTGCTTTTCCCCAATTAGGGGTACGATCGGCCTATCAAATTATTACTTTAAAGTTTTGCTTCTGAAGAATTCCTCCGGTGGATAAGTGAATAAAAATCTCATCGCAAAGCATTCGACCACGGCCCGATAGTCCAGAAACTATAAACTATTCTACTAGTTATTCTTATTATTTGTGTCCTATTATGCATACTAAATAATAATTATCATATATTTTTTACAAGAATCTTTTTAATATTATTTGTTTTGAAACAACAGATTTACAAATTATAATAACCAACAAATTACAAAAATTGGAATTCCTTGAGAATTTGCGGGAAAACTAGATATCCCTTTTCCATTTTAGAAACTTTTGTTTGGCCATAGCTTGAAATTACCGAAATATAATACGGGTAACGCAAGGCAGCAGGGAGTGAAACGCAAGGAATAGTAACTTATAAAAGTTAAGGTATTCCAGTTACTAGACATATTACACAATCTTTACACGCCCAATCAAATATATTGCAACTTACCGTCTGTGACTTTCTGCAACGATGTCTTCAATCTAAAGTTGACATGTTTCGGGACACTTGTCCCATCCTCAGAACTTAAAAGTATGTTCTTATATCATCAAACGATGATATAGTTGTCAAATATTTAAAACATTAATATCCAATTAAACATAAACCACAATACTTAATATATAAAGTCGAGCGCGACGGTTAAACGGTCTACACCGTACGGTAGCTGACCGCGCACTGAATCAAGACTGACTCTTATCACGACAATAACGCAAAGCGGTGTCGTACAATATATTCGATTTAAAAAGCAGTTGATCGTTTAGGACACGCGGCTTGGTATCAGCATTGTTATAAGGTCTGTAAATTTTTTTTTTTATATAACTAACTAATATAACTAATTTCGGATTTATTCCTTTTAAATACGTTTACACGCCCGTTTCGCATACGGGTGGCATTGCAGCGCGTGTGGGATAGCCGGCGCTACCTTTACCCAATAAAATCAAAATTTTTCTAGTCTGGAGACCTATATCATTCGATATCATTGTATCACGCTTAACCAGACGCCAAACACAGAATTATACTTGTGACCTGGAGGAGTATTTTCGAATATCTATATTCTTTTCGTTTCAAGATAATTTCTTCTCAGACGTAATATAAGCCAGCGGCACAACTTCCAGATATCGGGAAACACAGCCCACAAATTAGTATTAACATAATACCCTGATCCCGAATTTCTTATCACAAAAGTGTATGCATTAACTAATTAACGCAAAAATTTAACGAAATATTTACAAAATAAACTGCTGTTCTGCTGGTTCGAAATCCGAGATAGCACAACATGCGATTCCTCGGAGACGGCAGTTCTATTACAGAAAATTATTTACCATAATTTATTACTAATTGATTACCTCAGAACTAGGAAGAATCCATTACCACCGAGCGGAATAAGTGAGAACCATATACCAACCAGCTAATACGAGCCGATACAGTCGGAACAACTTTCAGATTGCCAGAAAACTCATCGCATAGTATTATAATAATTTATTACCACAACAATTTTTAAAAACCAAAGAAAAAGATGACATTGAATGAAATGATATTTCAGGTGATATAGAGTGCAAAACGGTGCTCGTCGAATAAACCACATCCAGTGATGCATAAACAATCAACACAGAATAAGTAGGGCCTGGAATTTGATCACAACTATATAGAAAGGTACAAAGGTTAAGCTGGTTTTAATATTTATATTTCATAAATATAATACATTATTCACTTTACACACCAATCCCGAATTTATTACCAATCCCTCTTAATATGTAAAAGACCAAAGTGCCAAAGTTCATATTGTCTAGTAGCAGACACATACACACACACACAAATTTGTAAACATTTACGAGTACTGTTTGAACATTTCTACTTTTTATTACCAGAATGATACCACATTTTAACCTTTCAAGTGTAGTTTGGTTTAGGTTTACATTCTTCAACCTCCCAATCTCCTGTGACTGCTGTATTACTAAAATCTATTGCAGAAGGTCGTATAATTCTCTCATAAAATATTGTAATTTTAAAAAATTGCTACCAGAATTTGTAAATTTAATTATTTTTACTCTTACATTTACATAGCTGTGCACTTTTATTATGAACTTGTCACATAGGTTTTAATATTTTGACAGTCTTAATACTATTTTTTTTATTCATTTAAAATTCGCTTCAACTCCTGCAGCAGAGCCAAATGTCTACTATTTCCAACTTACCCAAATACGCATATCCGCATGCAGGGTATACAGATTATTACAAATTTGTTTAGAAATCTACACAAAAGTCTGCATTGTCATTATTGCTATTTGTTTTTAGAATCGCTTCCAGGACACGTTTATAAATTGCTTTGCCCCACTGTATAAAATGATTCTGCTTTAACGTATTAGATTCGAATAGGTAACCTGTTAATTATTCGTCGGATTAGTTTTGCTGTTCCCATTTTAATTTATCATTCTTTTTCTGTGTAATTTTCATTATTAGTTTTCTAGATGTATTTCTCTTTTGTACTTCTCCAACTACGACATTTTTTTATTTTTTTTATTTATAAAGTCACTGCAACAGCAACGGTCATTAGCGACCACAAAAATGAATTTGTACAGATTCTTAAGCAGATGTATTAACATATAGTAAATATTTGTTTAAATACCAAATAGTGTAAACAAATTAGATAGATAAAAATATTTAACAAATAATAATATTAGTTTAACTGATGTAAAATAAAATGAGAAATATTAACCCCCCACAACACAAGCAATATAAATACACATAATGCACATAAATAAATATAACTAAGTATATATATTACAACGTTATTTTGTGACATTTACTTTTACACATACGCTCTTAGTCGTATGCGCGCACTTACCCACGTCTCGGAGGTGATACTCTTCTTCAGCAGTATTTACCTTGATGTTCCCCGGCTGGGTCGCAGGGTCTGGTCGTTGGTTGAGTGTGGATAAGCGCGTGAATACCGTTATAAGTCTTAATTTACAAGTAAAGAGTACAGAGGATTGAGCAGTGGTTGTGAAATTAGTACGACTGTTTCAAGAAAAGCATATTCATTTGATTTATTAAAAAATAGCAAATTGTCATGTTATTTAAATTGTTCAATGTGGGTTTCTTGCTATATGAACCCTTATATTCAATCCGAATATAATATAATATACTCATAATATGTGTAACTCTGATTTCTTATACTTCTAAGACATAATATATACACACATAAATTATATATGACCTGAAATAGTACACAGACATGTACATATAACACATATAAACATAATAGGAAACATAATTCATACGTATAACATTTAAATATTGATTTAGTCTTTACAAGTGTGGGTTCCAAAGTATACCACGTAAATGAAACTTTTAATTACTTCAAATATTAATTAAAATATTAATAGAGAATCTTCTTTACGTTAATTGATTCTAATTTTACTGTCTCAATTAATTAACCATTACGTAAATCTCATATTTAAAAAATTATTCATTTAATTAATTACAACATATAATAAACTATGGTTCTTTCTTGACCATTCAATTATGATATTATTATTATGATATTCTCTATTCTCGTTTATATATTTAAACAATTATTTATTCATTCTTTAAGTTAAAAAAATATATTAATGTTCTGTAAAATTGGATATGGAAACTAGCTTTTGGTGATAGACTTCAGGGTCATTTATAGTGTTAAATAAATGTTCGAGTTCACCTGCATTTTTCCTGCACCCATTTAAATTGTTGTTACCGTCCTCCAGACTCTCGAGTTCGTTGATCCTCTTCGGTATCAGCTCCTCTTGTCTCTACGTCGTTGAATTCCTCGCTCCGTCTCCTGGATGCTGAGTTCTGACGTGGACCTCTAGTCTTGATGATAAACGGCTGGATGTAGCTGCATAGGCTGTCCCTGCGTCCTCTCGTAGATTTCTAGTTCCTCGTCCTCATCTTTCTTGTCCCTCGTTGTTGTCTAGAAGTTCTACGTAGTTACGACTCTAGTAGCTTCATTAATACAGTCTTTTATTTAAATCACTCGCTCTTTAATAACTGCACCGACGTAATGCCGGTTCCATCGCACTTCAGTTTATTTAAATACTGTTCAAAACATTACTACACTTTGTAAAGTTTACGTTGTCGAGATGCGTGGATTCCTCTTACTAAATGAATTTGATCTGCGCAAAAGTGTGTCGCGCGCTGGGGTTTTATACTGCTGCCCGTTGCAATTCCTGTTGGAAACTGTTTCTGACAACTTTGAAGGGGTGAAAACTGCGAACCAGATTGCCGGTAAATTTCATTTTACTCTTACTAGAATCAAGCCTGCCGGTTTTAAGCAACGCTGCTAACTCTGTCATCCACAATCTGACCATAGATTGCACATACAGTTTAGCATGTAAATTATAATATTCGTGCATTATGCGCACCCACATTTTTGGGAAGAAAATCTATTGAAAAAAGTGCGCATTATACACGAGAAAATATGGTATGTGTTTCAATATAATATTATGTTAAGAAATTAACTACCGAATTAGAGATTGGTATACAAAATTGTTTCGTTGTATAAAGTAAATTGTTTTATATCATCATATTGTAAATATGAAATGTTAAAAAACTTCATTTATTTAAACTTTATGAAGAGAACAATCGATAGATTGACGTGTAGGCGTATAAAGAGTAAATCTATTAACTACTTGCCCAAAATTTTTGTAATTTTCATATTTACCAACCCGTCGTCGTTTTGAACACACACACACACACACACACACACACAAAGTTTTATAATTTACGCAGCTGAAATACTGAAATAGGTCTCTAGTGATTTCGTGTTGTTTCCAACGTACTTCTCTTTCGGCCCTTAAGGGCCTGTGAGAAGAAGCAACTTACGACATTGGGAAAATGACACCCCCCCTCTCACCATGTAAACGACCACGGTAAGCAGAATCAGAAGTGTAACTGACGAGAACAGTGCTGGCACGTGCAACAAAAGCCCTTACTTTGAGACGAACACAATTGAGTAAGCCCTTCAATGGGCAAAAACAAAGACGATGGCCCTTCTGAACTGATCCATTTGTACTATTTATGACAGAATTGCTTAATGTAAACGCATATAAAATCTACGACACATGACTGTGTGGAGCAGATATGTTTCTGTTGTGCTTGCGAGAGTGGGCATCTCTCTGTCTGTCTGTCTCTCTCTCTCTCTCTCTCTCTCTCTCTCTCTCTCTCTCTCTCTCTCTCTCTCTCTTCCTCTTCTTTTCTCTTTCACAAGAAATACATTTTGGCCCGTAATAAATAAGGCCTGCTTTTATTACATGTTTGGTGAAGTGCTCCTTCCATTGTATACACATGATGCACACGCACGCGCGTTTGTCTGTCAATAATTATGGTTAAAATCGACGCTCGGTTCAACTTGATAACTGCGGAATGTGGAAGTAGCGTCTTTCCAAAACCGTGAAAGCTTTCTAATACTATCTCTGCTAACTATTCTCCACCTCTGCTATCGCGGTCTTTATGTCTTAGTGGAAAAAAGTGCGTCTCGTTGTTCATAATTAGATAATTATATTCTCTTAATAATTACCGCAAAACAAAGTTGAATACATGCTTCCGTTTAATTAACACAATCTCTGCACATATATTCAATGTCTTTTCTATTTATTCGGCGATAAATAAGTTTAATAAAACTGCTTGCTTGTGTGTGCGGGCGCGGGCGCGTGTGTGTTTTAACACGACAGTGGCAGCCGTATCACACAATAAATGTCGCATTGGCCAAACAGCACTGCTTGTATAGTGTCTATCATCAAATGTGTGTTGATACTTTTATACAAGAAAATATAATAGCAAGTGAAATGTTATAAATGAATACACAAAAAATTTGATGCACGTCAAGTTAGTGTTACTAAAATTCTTGGAAAATGTACAATAACATCAATGTTTTTGACCAAAATGAAACACACAAAAATAAGTGAGGTATAATTTTTAATAGAGACGATGAGCAGTTTCAATAATTAAAAAATAGTAATAATCAATCAAAGACAAAGATATTATTATGTCAGTTATTTGTATTATATGTTACTGACAAAAAATATAATAAGCACAAAATGTAGAATTATTGTTCATATATTTGTGAGTATAATATGAACATTTATACATTTCCATATAAACTTAAAATAATAATCAACTGACTCTGTCAGGAGAATGACGATTGGAACCCTTTGATGAAAGAATGTGGTCTTACAACGAAGTGTATCGCTTGCATTGTTTGGAAACTGTCTCTGCGCACCAATCAGATTGTCCCGTTAGTAAAACGACTTTGCCGTTCTTAGTTCACATGGACATTCCTTTGCCACAGTTAGTATTCATCAACAGCAGTGTTATCATGGTGAAATTATTCTGCTGTCGGTGTCAACAACGTCGTCATTCGACACGGAACTCGCAGATGCGAGACAACAGTTCTTTTGACTGCCGGCATCAACGGTTTGACTTCGATTCTGAATTAATACGTAAGCTTTTCTGTGACACAAAGCGTCAAATGAACAAACCAATGGGTGTGATATAGTTTTGTTCAATATTGTCTATATATTATGCAACATCACACATGGATACGTTGATAAAACACTCCACACATTTTCTAAATTTTTGTAATTACAATAGTTCCACCGCAATTATATCACAAGTAAGCTCCTTGATCTGCAGAACTCGTTCATTATTCTGAACGAAGTACATTTAACATTACATTAATTTCGATATTAGATAATGCTTCAATTATGGGAAAAATTGAAGAAGTCCTGATTCCTCTACAAATTTCTTAGTAATAATATAACAGCTGTAGAGCACAGAATAGCACAATGAATACTAAAGACTTTAAAAATTCGCCTTTAAGCAACAATTCCTTTTCGTCTAATAGCCTGCTGGATTTTCACATTTTTTGTGAAATTTGCTGGTCCTAAAGTTTTAAAATTTCCAAAACGTAAAACTGTATTCAGATTATAGTTAAAATTCCATTTAATCAGATACTCCCCATGAATATCTGCTATTTTATCAAACTTGTCACACACGTTTTGCGCTCTGGTTTCAAAAATGGACACAATATGATGTTTTTGGTAAAAATTCTCTTTAATTTGATACCCCACCTGGAATTTTTTGATTTTTTTTACAATTTTGTTACCTTACATTTCTACTTTCCCAACCCCTATTTTTTAGGGGATCAATCTCAAAAACAATGGAATTCTGTAGGATAGAAGTTTGGAACGAATGCCAAGTTTTATGAAAATCGGTTTCAAAAATTATCGTGAGCCATACCCCAAAAATAGATAGACAGACAGGCAAACAAATGGTGGAGTTAAAACTGAGAACTCGCTTTGCTCGTTCAATAACTCGTTACAGTTTCAACATATGAAGTCGTATTATACGTAATATATCTTAATGTTGCCGTTAATGTCGGCAATCAAAGATACTGTTTTCACTTGTAATTAATTTTTTATCTCCACCAACGTAGTTCCGATGTTCACATTTTTCTGCACATCAGAGGCCACACAGACAGCAGAATGACGACGCACGGCGGGTAGGTTTAAATGAAAGTGAGAAGGTGCGGTTGATGACTTCTAACCGCAGTTTAAGACGATTAACAGTAGACCAAACAAAGTTTTAAGATCACGTTGTTACGTCCGATTCCCCAAGTCAACCTTTGGCTGAGGCAGTATTATATATAGGCCTACATGAGATATTTTTAAATTAATCAGTAAATTCGTTACCGCTTCATTCGCACATGGTAGTAACACTAAGTTCTTTGTCCCACACATTAAACATCACACATATTTACGTCCTTTCAGTTGTGTTACTTGTGTGTTTAGTTACTACTCACTCATATGTTATATTTAGGCTATTTCGTTTAGATAAAAGTGAAATTTTGTCCTAATTTTTATAACGAGTAATATTTACAAAGCATTTAAAGATGTCTGGTAATCGGTGAACGTTTTTAGTTTTATAAGGAGCTTAAGTTTTCATTTAAATGTAAGGTCGATTTTTACTTTTAAAAAACCTTAGTGCCAGTGGCGTGACAGTAATTAACGCAGCTGCCTATTACAACGTAAAAGGCTATCGGTTATTTTGTGTAAGCATTTATCGAAATTTGTCTCCTAATTGACTGTCTTTAATATGTTCTTTCCCCATCTGTTCCTCTCACATTTACTGATATTCTGTACTACTGTTACTAGTAACATTAAACATATAACTGGAAAAATCTGTATCACCTCATTTTTTAGTAAGAATATAACCATGATATAAATGCAACTAAAATTATGCAACTTTATTTAAGAATTTCTAATTTTGAATTAAAACATAGGCATATATATTTAAAAAAAATAATTTATGTTATTTCTTCATACAGTGCTGATAGTAAAAGTTTTTCAATACCTTCAAAAGTAAGGCGTTAAAATTAAAATAAATCAGGTTATATTTCAGACGATGGATGAAAAGACGTGGGCTACAGTCAACAAAATCTTTTTTTTTTTTTTTTTTTTAAGCGAATTGACCACTTAGGATCACGCTACAACTTTATTTCTTTTTCTTTCCCTGGAGTTTCCTCTGTCTCCAATACTCCTTCATACGCTCACTGGCTTGTTTCCTTTGATCTTCTGTCCTTATTTTTCATTTTATTCAGCTTTATGTGGTAAAAAGTCTAAATTTTCCTTCCTCCAGTAATTCGTACTTCAAGCTTACGTCAGCGTTAATATGGATAAAATATTTGAAAGTTCTTCTAAACTTTGCTCCCTAGCCTTCTTTTCTTATTTTACTTGCTTCTAATTTTTTTAGATATCGAACGTTACTATTGACCGTTCCCCGTTTAATTGAAACCGTTTAGTATTGTTTCAAAATGCTGGGATTCCAGATAATGTTTGAAACTGTGAAGTATTCAGTATTTTATTCACAGATAACGTCCCTATTGCAGACACAACACTTGTCTTTAGAGTGAATGTTGTTTTACTCCATGTAATTCTGCGTTCCGTGTGCGTTGCTTGGAATTTCCTCCAACGGAGTCCGTGTAATACCCAGTTAGCAGTTCGTGTTTTACCCATACAGCGAATAAGATGGAAGTCGACTCTTGAAAGACTCATGCAAATAGGCATTATGTGTTTCACACCTGATCACTGAATAATATTTTTTAATATTTTAGAGTGTTTCTCGGTAGACGGTAATACTTTTGCTATGAGAAGGGTCGCTCACAATGTAAACAACGAGGATATGAAGGGTAGTTATTCTATATATTCGGGGCACTTCGAAAAACATTTTTGGAGGTTTGCAACGAAATACAGACTGCGTTCTGCCTTTAATTTACGTAACGCTATATGGAAAGTCCTGTGTAATATCGTGCCCAAAGTACAAAAATTATAGTCTAAAAATGTTATAAACATGTGAATGTGGATTACTGAATTTCCGCAGAATGTAAAGACTCCTTGAGGACGTACGGAAAACATTAAAGAACGCAAGACTAACATATCTTAACAAGCTGTACTAGTACGGGATGAACAACATAAAATCCTGTGTGTTTAAGTAGATACCATTGGGCGGGAAATTAATACAGATAAACGTTAAATCGTAGATACATCTTTTATGGTTACAAATCATAACTGTATAAGCCATGGTGGTTAAAATATATCTAGGATCTGGACAAGGAATTTTAACGATTATGTATGTCCTGGAGGATGTGTGTGAACTTGTGTCAGTGTTATGCTTCCCGGTTCTGCCCGTGGACTTACAGCGTAAGTAGCGTTTGTTTTTATATTTTTGTCTATAGTTGTGTATAACTTTGTGGGTTGGTGGTAGTTTTTAGAAACATTTATTATTTTCACGGTTCCCGCTTGCTAGTGAATGTTGCAGGGGTCGTATAGAAATCGTTTCCAATCTATCAGGAAGCATTCAACATTTCTCAAAACACTCGCAATGGGTTTCAATGTTTTCGAACTCACCAAACACATTTACATTGCAGAAACCCTCAACTTTACATGTAGATCATTCCTCAAAGTACACACAGAAATTCATTAACCATTTGTGACCACAAGGATTAACAAACGAAAATTGTATATTGCAAAATTGTGTACTGTTTCGAATAGATGTCACCAACAAATTGATGGTGTTTTTAGGGTAAATAACAGGTAATATTTAGCATCCACCAAAGTAAAAAGTACATAACCAATATTAAGTTAAAACTGTATTAGTCAATTAGTCAATAATAGTTGGTGTTTAATTTTGAAACCCGCCTCAGGCAACAGTGAAAGCGCACCGATGGACGTTACTAGAATTCACCATTTTATATACATAGAAAAATAATAAATTCATCATGATGTATTACTTAAACACTTTTGTGATTTTATAAATATCAAAGTGGAAACAATTTAGCCTTTCTATCTTCTAGTAATTAATTTGAAACCCGGTACAGGCTTGAGAAGAACCGTATCGCCTCCACTAACGGCTTCTCTTTTTCATAAGAATTATATTGGTTCATTCTACCTGGTGGTAATAAACTGCAGGCTATCCTTAATCTATGTTAACTAGTAAGGATTTTCTGGACGAACGACGTATTCTAACATCTGACATTTCGAGCTATCGTCTCCTGTTTTTTTTTAAACAGATGTGGTTATTGATTATGATAGGTTATTTAAAAATTACTATTAAATTATGTAGTAAGTTTTCCCCTTGTTGAAAGTTGTTCTGTTGGCTCGTAGAATCTCATTGATGCATTGTACTCACTTATTCTGCCTGCCAGCAATAAATTCTATACTATCCTAATTATGTAGCAAGTAAGCGTATTTAGCGATTAATACTTAATCACTAGTACTAATATTAATAAATTACTAATAATGCTTAATATTTAATACACTGATTAATGTTTTCAGATAGTCTGTGGTTTCCGAAAAATGGCGTTTTGTGGCACCTCGAATTCGAGCCAGCTGAACATCATTTTTCTTCAGTCATATGTATGATAGTAAATTCGGGATTAAAGCAATAAATTATAGGCTACGTTTTCCCGGCTTGTATTTACATACAGAAGAATTTAAATACGGAACATATGTAATTTACAGAGGAAGCCTCTGCTGTAACTTAACCGTAAACTGCCTTGTGCGCATTCAGTATTTGTAGCCAATTAAATAACTGAAAGAATAGCCTTCTTATATTAGTCAAACGTGGGGTTATAAATATTTAACACACAAACTAGTTCCCTATTTGAGCTTTTTTAAAACATGTACCATACACTTATCATCCAGTAATTTACTGTCGTCAGGAACATTGTCACTGACAAACGCCAGAACATTAAAAAATGAATTTACTGTCTCGACATTGACACAAATCTGAACAATCCAATATATAGGCCTACCAATGATTTCAGGTAAATTTTGTAAATGTTGTTTGTTTGGTAAATGCTCGTCACATGCGCTTACAAGAAATGTTATATATATATATATATATATACATATATATTGTTACGGCATCACGAACAATCTACGAGTTTGTCGAACGTTCCAGAGAGATCCAGAGTGTACGCGTGTGGTGTACGTGCTTGTATATGCATCTACGAGAAACTTCTCGATGCCGCCAGCCGTGCGGACTATGTCAAGGCCGCAGTTAATTACGTAGTTCATACGCACGCTACGACGCAATTAGGAATCGAGACGATACCCGCTACATTAATGGGTTTGTGCCATCGTTGCAGTCAGAAGATCCCTGTATCACATTACCGTTACGATGGGTGCAGAAAAACAATGTTGTCGGACAAACAATTCAAAAGTTCAAGAGAGTCGCAACGATTTGAAAAAGACAGAAGACCGAAATGTTACAACTGTGGAAAACGTGGTCATCTACAGGTAGACTGTTGGGAGAAGAAGATACCGAGAGAAGAGACTGATCGCACCAATTGGAGAAGTAAAGCCCCAGAACAGCACACAGTTTCCACGCTACATAAGATCAGTGGAAACTTGATTGTTAATGGATTTGCGGATGGTAAACCAACATCATTTACAGTTGACACGGGCGCAACAGTGTCCATTGTTCACCCTGACTTAGTCTGTAACCGCCATCCTCTAATTAGCTCTTGTACAATACAGACTGTGACTGGAAGCCCCGTCAAGGTGCTAGGAAAGGTAGACGTACATGTACGCCTGGGTCTTCTTGAGTTTAGCCACCAAATGCTCGTTGCAGACATTGTCGATGAAGTGATTCTTATCACGGACATTATGAATGCCTACGGATTCGTTTGGGACTTAAGAGAGAATGTCCTGAAGGTTGGCCAAGAGAAGATAAAGCTTTGCATGGCTAAAATTACAGGGTCTACCAACCATTCGATTAAGCGAGTGGCATTAGTCGAAGAAAAAGTCAACAAGTCTGGTCAAGAGGAACACTCCCTATTGCAAGCGGAAATGGAGGAAGAACTAGCAGAGGAAGTACAAATTAGTATAACGACAAAAGAAGTGATTGGAAAGCCAACTATGTGTGTCGAGACAAAACTCTTGCTTGTTTCTGAGATGATAGAAGCGCCCGAGGGTAAAGTGGCTGAAGATGAGGTTAAGCAAGAGGTTGTTGACGAGAACCAAACAAACTTGGATCAGCCAGTGGTAATTAGGTCATCAGTACATGACGCAACTGGAGTGATTCCAGCAAAACTAGTGGTTGCACGAAAGACTCGCATTCCTGGGAACGTGATGTTCGGATCACACAAGACTGAATTCGATGAACGGGAAAATTATCCTTCGCAAGGACGTCCACCTAGATCGCCTGGTCGAGTATTACTTCGGAGACGGTTTGCCAGTTCGGGACGAACAGGCTTAAGGAGGAGGCAGTGTTACTGCATCACGAACAACCTACGTGTTTGTCGAACGTTCCAGAGAGATCCAGACAGTACGCGTGTGGTGTACGTGCTTGTATATGCATCTACGAGAAACTTCTCGATGCCGCCAGCCGTGCGGACTACGTCAAGGCCGCAGTTAATTATGTAGTTCACACGCACGCTACGACGCAATTAGGAATCGTCTAGATATTTGACTGGCTATAAATACCGGTACTCAAACGACGTTCAGTTTAGTATGAGCCGAATTTTTGACTGTGCGGTTCGAGAGTATTAGTGCGATATATTTACAGAGCGGTTCGAGTTATTACTGTGTACGTTCAAGTAGTTATTAGTGAAGTGTTGCGTTTTATATTCGGACGGTATAATTGTAATACAATTGAGTTTTAATATTAGTGGACATTTTATTGCGTGTGAACAATTTTCATTTGATTTGTTGTAGACACTGTGTTGTTAATTACGAACTGTTTTACTGTAACAATTAAAGGTGTGGTTAGTGACTTGATTAGTGTCTTGTACTTATTTTGTTTCCACTGTACCTACGATGATCGAGTAGACCGTCGTAACAATATATATATATATATATATATATATATATAATCAAAAATATACAGTCCAATCGGAATAGTTCCAAATACGATTTCTTATTATTCCATCTGCCCGACATTAGCTACGCGCTCAGTTGCTGATTTTTACGTTTTTAGATACACAGATTCAGAAGTGTTGGGGGTAGAGAGATGTAAACAAAGTTTTTTGTTAAAAATAAATTAGGAATTTTTTTCTAAAATACAGTTACCTCCATTCTTGACCGCATTATTTTGTTTTATGAATTAAACATTAAACCACCGGGCTTTCGCTGTTTATCGTAATTTATCTTTTACTTCAACTTCAGATTGTTTGAAAACAACGAGGTAAATCGTGAGTGGCCATATGCGTAATAGCGGAGAAAAGATATCAAAACTGGACTTTAGGTTACACTTACGATTTATAACTTCTATATCGTGGAGTTAGTGGTAAAACTACCCGAGTTCAAGTTTTAATGATGTCTCAAGATGTTTAAAAAACAACATTTTTATGCATTCTCTTTATCTTTTTAGTTTTTAACAGCTATGTAATCAATAAAAAACTCTATTAATAATAAAAATTAACATTGAAAATTAGTTTTATGATTTATCATTGCACTTGAAAACCTTTTATTACAGTTTTCCGGAAATTCACCTAAGTGGACCAATAACCCCCACGGTATCCTGTCAGCTTATGTTATACCATAAAACTACATAATACAACTCTCTCCCAGAATGTTGTCTAACAATCTATAAGCGGTATAACGATATAAAAGGATAAGAGAAAAAATGTTGTTTCTTTTATTATATATATAGTCTTTTATTCGATAAATTTATAAAAGAAAGAAATTTCAAAAACGTAAAATTACCATTGAGTAAGCCGCAGGGCAACAGTATAAGCTGCCAGACAGCGGTAATAAAAAATTATTACGATTGCCCAGTACACGAAACCCGCACATACGGGTTAGTGTACTGCTAGAGTAAAAAAAATTACTTCCGGTGATCGAATTTATATATTTAATAGAATTCATGAAATCGCTACCTTGGATCAGAACTAGCCTATGTCCAAAAACACAGCTTTTCAGGAGTCCAATTTGAAAGTTTAATTTGTCTATAGTTTTTCCAAGAAATATCGCCAAATGTTTTTACCCACTTTACAATAGTCTTATACACATCTTAGTTATTATAAAAATACATTTTAAGAGAATTTTTTTAATAGTCTAGTTTTGCACTAAATTAATTTATGATGGCAGACATAGGCTAATTCAGTTCTATGTATAATAAATTCTTCTTTTAAGATTTTACTTACAATACTTCTGTAGTCAATAGGTACACAATGACAGAATGTAAGGCTCAGAAAATAAAAAACTCATGAATTTGGACATAGACTAATTCTGCTACAAGGTATGATATGTGTCTTATGCATTCTTAAACATTATGAAGATCCTGTTGTAACTGAATTTCTAACTATTCGCTTTTCCTAACAACTTCAGTATATTTAAAAATATTTAAATATATAATAATATAAAATTATTAGGTACATAGGCATACTTTGCATATGTAGGCCTATTGTAAATTTTATATTCCTGTATATGTACATGAATTATCAGCTTACACATACTATGTAAGAATCACATATGTACATTGGATATAAATTACATATACGTACGTTAAATTACAAAGAATAAAAATATAAATTATGTTATATAGATATAAAGTTATGCTGTTGTAACTATGAGTCACTTCTATTTCCGTAGATCATAGTAAGTTCCACTTACCCGATTCGCGTTTGCATTTCAGTAATTGATTCAATCAAGTTGTTGATTTAATAACTCCGAAACAACAAAACCGTTTTATATTGAATAGTGGAATTTAGTAAAACTGAAAATTCATTTTATTCAGTGATTCACTTAAACGGGACCCCACTAAAACTATGTAATGTGTTATAGCGTTTGTCAAACATTATGAAGAAAGTATGCTATAAATTATGCTACCGAATAGAAATATCGAGTAATCTATTTAGAGAATGAATCGCACACTGTTTCTTAACAATTTTATGTAAGTAGGCCTATGTGCTTATAAATTATTTTATCACATCATCCGTAAGTTAAAATATTAATTAACAAGAATGCGATGACGAACTCAATTTCTGGCAACATATTGAGATATAAAAATCGATGTAAAATAATTAAAGAGAATACTAAAAATATATTTGTCTTGTACCTATTTTGCTGGCGTATCCGAATGTTATAGTATCCATATCAACATCAGCCCACAGGCACAACAACGGTAGCACACAGATGTACAGCGGCAAATACTGCACGGAGTTCCAATATGAGTTTACGAACCCCACCACTAGAACTCGTCACAGCCGTTATGTAATATTCACTCCGCAAATCCTAATTACTTTTATGTCTAAATAATTAAAGCGTTGGGATCGGAATAAACGATTTTTGATTTAATCCACGCTGAAGATGATTATGATGAGAATTAGAACATGACAATTAGCACTGACGATTTAGGAAACAATTTGTAAACATGTGTAGGCGTAAAACACGGCGCGCATGCGTGTGGGTGTATATAGGGATATTGTTAACAATGTATGGATTCTTCACAGACAGTATGAAGCCTATATCCTTCAGCAATATGGAGGTTTATTTTCAGTGAACTCATCTTCCTAAAAATAGACCTATTTATTTGAGACTGTTAGTGTCATGTTATTCTAAAACCGCTTTTATACTCGCTCAACATAATTTAGACCACTGACCACAATTCTTTACATATGGAAAATCAAGAATTTGTTGAGGGTAAGCAATTTTGTACTTCAGGAGCGTGACTAGGAAAGGTAATGCGGTAGATACACATCCAAACTGAAAAGAAATTAAGCACTTGCTAAGCAACCTTTTAAAAATAAAGAAGTCAGGAGACTTGTCAAAAGTTATGCAGGACATTTAGAAGATTGAGACGCTTTTGCAAAAGCTTTTGCTTCAGCACAGAAGTGACAGGGCTAGACGTTTATTTGAGCTAGACTTTGGGGATGACAGGGATGCCTGGTCGGAGGAAGAGTAGACAGGAGAAGGGCATTAAAAAGTAGCATAGGGATAAATTTCAACAAAAACTTATATTTAAAGAATTAAACGGGAAAGAAAATTGTAAGGACAAGAGAACAGGGAAAATTAAACCATAGTTGTCAGACATAATGGATGTATTGTGTACATTTCTAAAGGAAAACTGATGGAGGAAACAGGAAGAGACGCCGGATGAGAACGATGGGGGTATGGCGTAGAACAAGAGTTGGCATTAGATAAAGGAGGTTATTTTACTGAAACATGTATAAGTCAGTGGCTTGTGGGCTTTGTTTGGCTACTAACCGGATAGAACTCGTTCCGCCACAGTGCGGACGCCATTCCCGTGTTAAGACAGCTCTCTGACAGGTGGGCCGGCACAACTGATAGGCATCCACATGAGTGATAATCAATTAATAATAAACTATTCTAGAGAAATTAATAAGCATTGTACGTTTAACATATTTGAGAAGAGGACGACAAGACGAAGAGGACGCCAGGACGAAGAGGACGCCAGGATGAAGAGGTCGCCAGGACGAAGAGGACGGCAGAAAGGAGTGACGCTGAAGAAGAGGACGCCAGGACGGGAGCGGCTGTAGGAAGCGGAGGATTGCACTTACTCAGGTCGTAGCCTCAATCAAGTAAAACCGATATATTATCGAACATTAAACTATTATTGCAAAGTACAATACATGACAATTGATAATACAATATACCTCTTTCAAACTATATTTGTGAGTATAATAAGTAATTTTTCATCTCCTCCATAATAGACTTGTTTGTGATTTTTACACACTCACTATATCCTTATTAGTATAATAAAATTTTATCTGTTGCAATATATATATATATATATATATATATATATATATATATATTTAGAAACAAGTTTACGTGACAGAACAAGGAGTTTCACTACTGGCAGTGTTTGTTTAGAAACACAAATAACACTGTACGCTGGTGTATGCATTTGATGTTGACATCACACCGCGTATCCAAGGAAAATCGTTTTGATTTGTGCACGGACCAACTGACATGAAGCGTCCAATGTAACATCATGAAAATTGAAATATACGATAAAATCGTACAATGTTATTTCCAACGAAAAGCGATAGATACAAATGTTTAGATGACTATCTTACTGGTTACACTCTTCCTATTGCCCTCTAATGCTGAAGAGGCTAGCAACTCCCCTCCCGGATACTCTGTATGCCCACTGAGGGTAACTATGCCTTACACGAAAAAACTATTCATAACACTCAATAGGTACTTCAATGTACTGGTTAAGTGAACACAGTAAATTTCCAGAACTCAATAAGACTAACTTCAATGTTAGATCTATTCATTTTTTGAATAAACATTTGATTATAATTAATTTCTGTACGCAGACAAAGTACTATTATTCATGTCCAAAAGTTAATAAAATTGATTAATTATTTTACTAATTGTTCAAGTTTTTGGAAACTTTTAATATAACCTAAGAAAAACTAAAACACATTGTCAAAACTTAGTCTTAAATGTGTTTAGTACATTGAACATTTCTTTTACAGCTATGATGACAAATGAAATTTTCTGCACCAATATTTTTATACTAATATGTAGCAAATGTTTATCATTACTTATAATCATGTGTCCTCAGAAACTCTAGACTTGAAAACAAATGAAACAGCTAATAGGAGAAAGGTTTAGTTTATTAATGGACAACACATACCAGTTATGAAGGGTATTTACCTCCCCGCGCGGTTGTGGTGTTTACTCACGTTCATCCTTTGTGATCTGACTCTTTTTCTACCTGACTGACGGTGTGGCAAATTAGATATTTTCTAGACACTAAAAAGGTGTGGAAATTCATTTTCAGCCTCAAATAAAACCATAAATTAAAAATGAAACTTAATCGATATGATATTCTACAGAACAAAGCCACATTAATATTGTATAATATTTATGGAGACCCCATTAGTGCAAGGTTAAGAACTAATACAGTAGACCATTTTGTGCAAAGCAAGTATCTGAGTATTTAGGGGAGCAACAGTATAACGTTCATTTAGTGTGTGTGTGTGTGTGTGTGTGTGTGTGTGTGTGTGTGTGTGTGTGTGTGTGTGTGTGTGTGTGTGTGTGTGTGTGTGTGTGTGTGTGTGTGTGTGTGTGTGTGTGTGTGTGTGTGTGTGTGTGTGTGTGTGTGTGTGTGTGTGTGTGTGTGTGTGTGTGTGTGTGTGTGTGTGTGTGTGTGTGTGTGTGTGTGGAGATGACCGCGCTGTGTACCACGAAGGGTATATTACTACGTTCCACTGAAATATGATGACAACGGATTGCAGCGCAATGTACGGTGTTCACAAAGTAAAAGAATTCTTAAGCTACAGTTTAACGTTAATCTGTTCTATCCATATTACGCGCTTATGTGTGTGGATGGGACGCCCCAATGCCTCCGTGACGCGTTGTTTTTCTACATTCCCTGAAACATGCAGCCAACGCGTTGCAGCGCAATGTTTGGCCTTCACAAATTAACGAATTCGTAAGCAACAGTTTAACGTTAATCTGTTCCATCGATAGCGCGCGCTTGTGTGCGTGTGGCTTGGACGCCCCTGTGTCTACTGCAAGCGCTTTTCCGCTCTTCCCTGAAATATGTAACCAACGCGTTGCACTGTAATGTTTGACGAACACAAAAGTGGACAATCCAGGAGCAACGGTAATACGTTAGTCTGGCAAATAGATGCGCGCGCTTGGATGCCGCGCTGTTTGCAGCAACGCGCCGTTTTCTGCATTCTACTGAAACATGCAGCCAACCTGTTGCATTGCAACGTATGGCCTTAAAGTAAAGAAGATGTAAGGCATAGTTACCCTCAGTGAGCACACAGAGTATCCGGAAGGGGAGTTGCTAGCCTCTTCAGCATTAGAGGGCAATAGGAAGAGTGTAACCAGTAAGATAGTCATCTAAACATTTGTATCTATCGCTTTTCGTTGGAAATAACATTGTACGATTTTATCGTATATTTCAATTTTCATGATGTTACATTGGACGCTTCATGTCAGTTGGTCCGTGCACAAATCAAAACGATTTTCCTTGGATACGCGGTGTGATGTCAACATCAAATGCATACACCAGCGTACAGTGTTATTTGTGTTTCTAAACAAACACTGCCAGTAGTGAAACTCCTTGTTCTGTCACGTAAACCTGTTTCTAAATATATATATATATATATATATATATATATATATATATATATACATATATAAATATATATATATATATATTGCAACAGATCAAATTTTATTATACTAATAAGGATATAGTGAGTGTGTAAAAATCACAAACAAGTCTATTATGGAGGAGATGAAAATTTTTTATTATACTCACAAATATAGTTTGAAAGAGGTATATTGTATTATCAATTGTCATGTATTGTACTTTGCAATAATAGTTTAATGTTCGATAATATATCGGTTTTACTTGACTGAGGCTACGACCTCAGTAAGTGCAATCCTTCGCTTCCTACAGCCGCTCCCGTCCTGGCGTCCTCTTCTTCAGCGTCACTCCTTTCTGCCGTCCTCTTCGTCCTGGTGTCCTCTTCATCCTGGCATCCTCTTCGTCCGGCGTCCTCTTCGTCTTGTCGTCCTCTTCTCAAATATGTTAAACGTACAATGCTTATTAATTTCTCTAGAATAGTTTATTATTAATTGATATGTAAATTTTATCAATCTCAGGGTGAATATGGGTATCAATTTAATAAGGTGTATTAGTCGTACACCTTCCACGTAATCTTGAAGTGTCTTTAAATTCCCTAAGCGGATATCTTAACTTACACGAAAAGCACTATACTATATTATAATTCTATCTAAATAATTGACCCACTCGGCTCTATACGCAGAACTTCGTACCGAATACCAAGGATTATGTTAAGTTATACTTTTCTATGTTCGCTCGAGAAAAACTCACTCACGCACGAAGACAACTTCACCTTGCCAACTTCTACAGACAGACTGTGTCAATCTTTATTCTACAGAGAATGAATGTTACTGAATTTAGTGTATTCCGATTGGCTAAACCCAAGTCAAATGATTAATGTTTCCATCAGATACAAACTTTTCCAGAAAGAGTTTGTATAAATATGCACTAACTTGCATTGAATTATCTACAAATTTTTATGACCCTATTAATGATAAGTGTCTCAAATTGAGTTTTTTCTACTTAAAAAACCATATTTCGAAAAAGTTATGAACCACAGAGTACACATAAATTGAAGCTATTTACATAAACAATTCATTGTCAAAGTTTCACGTCGATCGGTTAATTACCGCGGAAGATATAGCGATCACACGTTATTACACCCGCACACGCGCACAAATTCACTCAAAAAATACATGACAATAAAGAACATCTTTTTATGAAGAATTTGGTATACCCTACATGCTTATCCATTTCTAAATAAATACTTATGGCTAAAAGACTAAATATTACATAAAACCAATTTAAACAAGAAAATGCTCGTCATCCATGTGCTATGATACAAACAACATAGCTTATCATCCTGTGTTCCGTTGCAGGATTAACCCCACCACGTGTAAAAAAAAATTTTTTTATATGGAATATAAACATTTTTTTTCCTTCCTAACCTAAATTGACACAACTTCCTCCCAATAATAATAACCATCCAAATAATAACATAATAACTTCAAAAATCAAAATAACTGAATAGCTTCTATCAAACACATTCCTCAACTGTCACTTTGACAGCCGTAATGTAAACAAACAAACGCACGTGGCTAGATATCAACAACTTTCCTGAACACAGATAAGAGTATCACACTTCTGACGTCATTTGGCTAAGTCTATGTATACCAAAGTCCACCCATACATTTTTCCAACATGATCACAATTATTCTTACTTTACACATATTTTGATACAATTTCCTACCAGTCATTCCACCTATATCTTGGCATTTTAGATTTAATTATCTTTAACGTAATATTTTCTTAAGGATGATGCATGGAACTTCCCTTTCACCCTGTTTGTATTTGGGTTTGTGACGATGTATGTATTTTTACCCACTTGTTCCGATAAAACATATCGACCGTTGTATAATCTAAAGAATTTAGCTGCAGTATTATCTTCCCTGTGCCCTACATTTAAAGTTCGCAGGAGTATCTTCTCGCCAGTTTTGAACGTTACCAGTTTGTGATCCGCATCGAATTTCTCCGTCCGTTCTTCGGCATACTTTTTAATGCGTCTCCTGGCCTCTATTTTTTTAACAAAATTTGGAATAAGCAAATTCTGCGTTGGAATCCTCCTGATGCACCCATCCCAGACACGCTTTGGCATTTCCCCGGTTTGTAGTTCGTTAGGTGTAAATCCTGTCGTGTCATTGTAATTCCCGTTGATGGACGCCTCGAAAAACTTGAGATAATCCGGCCACCTACTCTGGTTGGTGTTACAATAAGTGCGAAACAGACGCCCTAACTCCCTGTTGACCCTCTCGGCGAGGTTACCTTGCGGTCTTCGGATTGCTGTCAACACTGCCTGTATATTGTGTTTCTCTAATTCGGACTGCCACGTCTTGTTGGTGAATTGCTTAACCTGGTCAGATAGAATTTGCTTCACCGGACCATATTTCGGAATGGATTTATTTAATACAACTTTTAATAAATATTATTACAGTTCTTTACTTATCGTAACAGCACTATTTTTAATACTTATTATTACTAATAACGTCCGTTTATATGTTATTTATTATTATAGTCCAGTATCTCAATCAAATGTAAACAAGCTTAATCTAACACAAATACAAATAATAATTCAATCTCCACATAGACAATTTACTACTATTGTTCAAATATCTGATAAGAGAGAGTATTCAAACTTTTATCTACACTCCCTGATAACATAGAACGGCACACACAAATAGTTTAATGAATGTATTCTGTACACACTCAAATAATATTTGCTTTTATACAACTAATGCAAAAAATCGGGCCCAACGTTGGCCAGCGCCAAATATGCTTATGCAACAGATCAAATTTTATTATACTAATAAGGATATAGTGAGTGCGTAAAAATCACAAACCAGTCTATTATGGAGGAGATGAAAAATTATTTATTATACACACAAATATAGTTTTAAAGAGGTATATTGTATTATCAATTGTCATGTATTGTACTTTGCAATAATAGTTTAATGTTCGATAATATATCGGTTTTACTTGACTGAGGCTACGACCTCAGTAAGTGCAATCCTCCGCTTCCTACAGCCGCTCCCGTCCTGGTGTCCTCTTCTTCAGCGTCACTCCTTCCTGCTGTCCTCTTCGTCCGGCGTCCTCTTCGTCTTGTCGTCCTCTTCTCAAATATGTTAAACGTACAATGCTTATTAATTTCTCTATAATAGTTTATTATTAATTGATTATCACTCATGTGGATGCCTATCAGTTGTGCCGGCCCACCTGTCAGAGAGCTGTCTTAACACGGGAATGGCGTCCGCACCTTGTGGATGTGGATCCCTACAAAGTCTGGTCAACGTCTTGATCACTAAAACGTCTATCGTGTTGAAGACATAAACTCAGTATACAACGTAATGGAATACAAGCGTGTCCACAGACCAGAAACACGAAATTAAACTTCAGTGCCGGTACCTCAAACTGGATGAGAAGAGCTAACAAATTTGTAAACAGTCAACCGATTTTCAGCTGAAGTGGCAGATCACAAGTCAGTAGAAATAAACCGAACACATAAAGGAAATGTTCACCAAGGACTGCTGTAGCCCAGCAAAGACCAGGAGAGGTGCTGCTGACTTGCAGAAAAATTAGGCGATGAAAGAGTGACAACTGAAGATGATGTAAATACAAAAATGTTATCTAACACCGAGATCAAATAGGGTATAAGGAACACAGTTTTTTCAATGAAGTGTTTAATTCACATTTTAGATAATAAGTCCTCAACAAGACGCTTCCGCAAGAAACTGGTGTTCGTTGCCAACACACGAAAACTTTCTGAAATATGTATATTTCTCTGTGTGTGTGTGTGTGTGTGTGTGTTAGCTTTTTGTGTAATTTCGATGTTGAGTGCTTTAAAAATTGTGTCATGTTTTGTACCACCTAAAATGAATAGCCTAATAAAAATACACAAATTAAACAACCCAATACAACCATTAATCAACTTCAAAAAAGCACCTACATACAAAATAGCAAAAATAATAGCACAAAAACTAAAAAGTAACCACCTAACAAATTATTATCATAATATAAAAAATACATACGAATTTATAGACAAATTAAAAGTAGTAAATATAGATGAAAACACATTTTTCACATCATATGATATCACAAATATGTACACCAACATATAGATGAAACAATATAAATAATTATAAACAAACTTAAAAAACAAAATGAAGACAGACAATATATCACTGAAATAAAAAATAGCCTCCAAATAATACTAAAACAAAATTATTTTAAATTCAATAGCAAAATTTATCAACAAAAGAAGGTCTGACAGTGGGCTCTCCATTATCTAGCATAATAGCAGAAATATTCTTACAGCACATAGTCACCAAAATACAAAAAATTATAAATTGATTTTATCCAAATGGCATATCGATAAGATATGTAGATGATGGGCTATAGAGTCATTGTATCTAATAACAAAAATACAAATTCAGATAACATATTAAAACAACTCAATAACATTCATCCAAAAATACAATTCACAGAATAAAAAGAAAAACATAACAAAATCAACTATTTAGACATAACCATTCCAAGAAACAATAACCATCTACGATATGCAATATACAGAAAACGAACCTCCACTAACATCATTATACCTAACCATTCTGACCACCCACCACAACATAAAATGGCACCTTTCTATTCACTATTTAACAGAACGTACAAAATACCCCTAAATAAACAGGAAATAAACAAAGAAAGAAATATAATTTACCAAATTGCTTATGAAAATGGACACAAAAAAATACTACAAACAAAATCGAAAATAAAATCAAATATAAAATAAAAACTGAACAATTAAGAAATGATCAAAATGAACAACACATAAATAATAACAACAATAAAAATGGGCCCCATTCACATACATGAACAGTACGATGACAAAGCTAACAAAACTATTTAAAAACACAGACATTAAAATAGCATACAAAACTAATAAAAATAATTTACAAAAACTAAATAACCCACATAACAAAGATAATAGGCCTACAACATCGAATGGTATAGGCCTATACAAAATTGAATGCAGATTGCAATAAATATTACATAGCACAAACAAAAAAAAACAACTGAAAAAACGTTATTTTGAACATCTAAACGTATGCAAAGAAAAATATATATCAATCTAATTTGGCCACACATGCAATAAACACAAGAGACAAGAATTCCCAGATTTAACCAACATGACACTAATAAAACACATACCACACAAAGGCACCATAATGAACATATAGGAAAATTTACAAATATACAAACAGAAAACAAACTAATACCTGAACAAATACAAATCAATACAAAACATGACACAATTTTCAAATCACTCAACATAGAAAATACAAAAAAAGCTAATATACACGCCACAATCGCACACAATAGTACCAGTTTAAATACCAAAAACCAACAGGAAACCATAACAACAACCAACCAAAACCCAAGTACTCCAGAAGATTAAAAATTAAGAAGGCTGAAGATAGGAACAATAAAATTCCTGAAACATGTCCCAAATAAAGCGAAAAAACATCTTGAGGAAAATTAATTAAATATTAAACACACACACACACACACACACACACACACACACACACACACACACACACACACACACACACACACACACACACACACACACACTATGTATATGCGTGAGCGCGCGCGCGTGTGTGTGTGTGTTGAGGGATAGCGAGAAGGGGGAGTTTAAATTTCGCAAATATTAATTATTTATAATTATAACAGCTGACTAGCATTCATAAAACCTTTTCTATATGTTCAGTGGTCCACAAATAATTAAACTTCTGTGAACATACGTCATATCGAAAAAATTTAATAAGCCTACTTGTATACGAACTATTCAGTTCACACGCGCGCGCGCGCGAGCGCGTCTTTAATCACCAGTTAAGTACTTTCCTGTTTATAAAAACACTGGCAGAGAAACTAGGCGTTTATACCGTACAGTGCTGCTACCTATGGAGTAAGAGCTGCTAACGGCAGGAGATTGACCTGTAACTACGTCGCACAGGTTGACATTTACGACCACGTATGATGTATGATTATGAATAAGCGTGACGATAAAATTGGTACTAACAAAGCTAATAAAAATTCCAAGCTTCCCGTTCATACATCAGAACACTGTTTTTAATTGAATAAGATATGCTACACAATTTTCAGAGCTTAATTTGTCTGTGCGTTGTTCTTCAAAAATTAACTATTTTTCAGCATTCATATTTGTTTAAGAACCATTAACACATGACATGTTCGTGCGGTCAAAAATGAGAATAGGGGGGAGAGAGAGAGAGAGAGAGAGAGAGAGAGAGAGAGAGAGAGAGAGAGAGAGAGGGAGAAAGATAGACAGAGATTTATAATACTGTGACAGACAGTATTGAATACGAGAGAAGTACGAACCTAATTGTTCTATCATCCAATTAAGTAGCCTACTGCTGATACCAGCTAAGTCTCGCTGGCAGACTGAACTGGATTTTCAAATTTGCCGTCATTTTACGGAAGTTGAAAAAGAACACCGGGAGCAAGGGTGAGGATTATTTTATCACAAGTAGCTGATTATAAAAGAAAATTATTTCCAGTCAGATGCTGCACAGTTACTGTAATTACTTTTTCTAAGCGAATTTCAAATTCTGTTTACGCTCATTCAAGTTTTAATGAACGATACTGATGCTCTTTGTATGGGCCTGTATTCTAAACATAACATACAGGCCTGTAAGGGAAACTTAACAATATATTTATAGGCTTATACACCTAACACGAGTTAAGAAAAGTGCGATGGGACTTCGTGTGTAATTACATTAGGATAAAATAATGTTTCTAGGTTAATTAATAGTAAGTGGTTAATGGGGGGGGGGGAGAAAACTATCCGTCTCTCTGGGTGACCCCGAAGCAGTCTTTCCCATGTTTTGTTGACATATTCATAAAATACGAATCAACTTCTTAAACAGTTAATTTTAGTTTTCCACCAGCAAACAGTATGGAGCATTTGATCTACAAAACGTCTGTTCTAATATTAATTAGTAATAAATGCAATAATATTCATAATTCTGGCCGGTATAATTGTAGGCTACTTTTTCAAAGTTCAACTCGTTTGTTATGCCGTTTCTCATCATATTTTGCCGTTGATTAGATATTTCTTTGTCATTATTCTGTATAGGAACATTTTTTCAGTAACATGTTAAAACAAATTTTTCTCCCAATAGTAGACTATAATATAAGAAATTAGAGTAATATAATACATACTTATATAATTAGAGTTATAACCTATAATAGGCTTAATATATGCTTATTAGTATAAATAATCAATATAATAGGAATACAATTAATTAGTTTGCATAATATCTGTATTTTAATTGGTTTTATTCTACAGGCAGCCTGAAGAACAATAATCAAAATAAGCAGATAACCAAAGTAAAATTAAACGAACCTACTATCAAGTGGAACAAAAGTAAGGCTCCATATCAGCTTTGAATAAAAACTTGTCACACAAAAAAGACTAAAAATTTGTAATTTCTGTACTTTAGTGTTAATAAATTTTTGAAATTTTACAACCGCTCATACTCTCACTCTCTCTCTTTCTCTCTAGTGTGTGTGTGTGTGTGTGTGTGTGTGTGTGTGTGTGTGTGTGTGTGTGTGTGTGTGTGTTTTACGTTGAAAATTGCAGTTACGTAGTAATTAACTAGTACAGTTATTAATAATAATTATAAATAATAATAATAATAAAATCAATAATTTTCTTATCCATATATTAACATCATAACGTCGGTGAAGAACCGTATTCTGCATCTTCTGAGGCTCAGAAAGGTACAGATATGTAACAGACTTAATCTTTCCAAAGGTTAAGTCCTGAATAATTTTTTATTCTATTTAATTTTTCATGATTTTTAGACAAAATATTAGTTGAATAAAATTATTAACTTGCATTCAGTGCCACTGATGGTCAATTTGAGGCCCAATGATTTATTTTCTTTGAGTGATGTTGACAGCTAGAACGCGGGTTTGACAAGTTGACACTGCCATAAAAATGTAAACACGCGCAAAAGAATTAAGCCCCACTCGACATATCCTCCGTCCACTATATTCCCATTCTTCCCAATGCAGTATGTAAGGATTCGGCTGCTAGTCTGTCTTGTGCCGCTTCGCCGTATTATTTTGTCTCTATTTCTCATTATCTGATGAGCGTATCATCTGTACACGGCAACAAACGAAGTTCTCGTTATTTGACGAATAATTGTCACAGATTTTAACTTTATCTCTTTCGTTTTCAGTTAGTTTGTATTTGTTACTCGCAGTAATTTGTTTCTAAGTTAGTACAGTTTAATTGTGTTTTGTGTTGGTATAATGAAGAGTGGTAGTGGGGGGTAAGAAGAAACATGGTGCAGTTAAACCTTGGCTTAAGACATCGACATGTAATATTAAGAAGAAGGAGCTTCCAACTTTGAATAATAACGTGAGCATAAAAATGGAAAGAAAAATTATTACCTACACTTATTTATAACGTAGAAAAAAAGTGTATAATGTAGCGCTCCGATAGTTATTCGAAACGAGTTACTTATTTTAAATCACAAAGTTCTGATGGCTCACAAGATCTTATTGTTTCTAATTTCGAAACGTTTTGATAAATACTTGAAAGCGCTTTGTTCCGAATGAATATCTAACCCATACTTCCCACTTTTTTGAACCAGTAAAAATGGTATATAGCCTAATCATTAAATCTGGCTGATAGATCTTGGGCCTCGTAAGGCTCTGCACGTGCCTATGTAAAAAAAGGAAGTAAATTTATGAGGAGCTGGGAACCAAAAATAGTCACCAACTCTCGCAAAACGACAAAAACTGGAGTGTAAAATTGAAAGGAATTTTTATGCGGGGACACAAATATACGAGGACTATTCGATAATCGACCTCCGACAGGCTGGTATACACGAAACGTTCGTAGTACCAAAATGATGCGTACGCAGTTGCGACCATTAGCCTTGTGCATTTTCACTCACTAATTCGCGAGAGCCTGTCATTAACTCTCACACCAATTGTGAGGTAGGCCTATATTGAGCTATTTACTGAAAACTTTCGTCTCCTGCGGAGTACGTTCGGTACTGTACTCAGAATTCATCGACGACATCGGACGAGGAGGCTCTCGACCAACTGAAAGGGGAGAGCAAGATCGTGTGCACGCTGCCGTGTCAGTGCGGAACCGTGTCCTCCAAAAACCTGGTGTGGACGGCAGTCATCCCGACCAATCACCGTCGAGTCACGTTAGTACGGGGTGCTGAGTTTTCGATGTGCCTTCATTAAACTGTCGACCCCAATTCCCGAGAACCCGCTGACATGAACCCACCAACAATTGCTCCATGTACTTGAGAGGCTTTCCCTTCAGGAGAGATCACACTTGGGACCTTGCGGCTAACCTTTTGTGTGCATTGTTAGCGACCGAAGCGAGGCCGACACACCATCGGAACTAATCTGAGTAGAGGTGCTGTCTTGTTATCAGGATGAAAGTGTTGTTGATAACCTTGGGCTTCGAAACTTCATTGCCGGCGTGAAATATTGGTTGGGTACCTTTGCGGCAGATTTTCCGACGAGGCAAAGCTGGTGCCAAAATATTATAAGTGCTTAAACTTAAACTTGGGTGGTGACGACATTACGACTATGAGCAAAAATAATATAGATATTTGCTTTTTCTTGAGAACTAGTCGAAGGTTGATTGTCAAAAAGTCCTCTTAATATTCATTCCTAACTAAATTTATTTTCTTGATCCCACAAGTACAATATCTTTTATTTTCAGCTCCTGAGCCATCACATGAAAAATTTTCACTTCCTACCGATGAATTTTGAGTTTAAAAATTTCCTGAAAGCTTACCATAACCAGTGAGACCAATGACTGCAGCTGAATCAGCATGTCTTCCATACCAGCCAGAATTAATGCCTGATGGTTTCCCAGTTCGGAAGAATCTTACAGGAGGAGTACTAAGTTTTCAACAAAATTGGTACACAAAATTTCCAAGGCTGCATGTATCTGGGATTGATGAGGTAAGCTGTTTTTATTGTACGAAATGTATTCTGTATATCCAGATAAAACATCTACAACAAAAGCAGACATGGCTTCTAGTGGGAAAGGATTCAAAAACTTAACAAAGGCAATTGAAAGTTTAAAAGCCATGAAAAAAGTGCTGCTCATGCCCAAGCTGTATTTAGCCATGCTCAACAAAGAGACCCTAACAAAAGACAGTTGTCGAAAATTAAAGCTTAGTCATTAATAGGCCGAGTTATTATTAGTACTCTTAAATATCTCGTTAGACAGGTATTGGCTCTTAGAGGTCATACGAATTTTAAAGGAATCTTAATGGCTTACTGAAAGTTTTCAGTAAGGACAAGCCATCTCTTAGGGAGTGGTTCCAAGGAGAACAGAATTAAATAGGCTTACACCTGCGCTTCAAAATAAAATCATCCAGATCCCAGGAAATGTAGGAACAATATAGTTTTTTCGGCGGTCACAAATACATGACACTTTGAACAGCTACGAATTAGTAATTAAAATACTGACTGAATTAGTATAACAAATATATGGCAGAGCTAGTTGTGTGTTTAGTGTATTTGAGAATGGAGCAGCATATCTTGGTTTGATCATGGGACGAGACGTAATTGAACTTGTAGACATTCTAAACAACTGCTTCCATGTGAATAACAGAACTATGGCAGGACTTTATAAATCAGTTGAACACATCATTGTTGGATTGAGTGCCCTGAGGACAAAGGAAAATTTTCTTCTGCATTTAAATAAAGAAATGATAAGATTTCTTAGCTTGGTTTAGAAGAGTTGAAACGTCCGAGACAAAAGAAAGTACTAAAAAGAATTAAGAACTGACGTACATGTACATTGTCAGTCATATCATGTCATGTAATTGTCAGCATGTAAAGAATGCTGTAGGCAAGAATGTTTTAAAGTCATAAACACAGGTGTAGCCGGGCTTCAAAGTCAAATTCTGTATTAGTCTGGTGTGAAGGAACAGTTTTTGCTAGAAAACATACTTTTGAAAAGGAAGGATGTGAAATATTAACCTGTTATCCAGAAATCGACGTAAGTAGGCCTAGTAGGCTACTTAGTAGTACTAGTACCTTTTTAGAGATACACCTTCTTCTACAAAGATACAAGGTGGCATGTTTACAAGATGGGAGGATAACCTTGATCTCAATGACTAAAGAGGTCAGAGATCTTTTCAGAAATGTAGAAAGTTTGGTTCGTCTTCTACTTGTGTGCCCAGCATCTAGTTGTGAGGCAGACAGAAGCTTCAGTACTCTTTGGAAACTAAAGACTTACCTTAGGCTCGACTATGACTCAGACAAGGCTCAACCATATAACCCTATGCTATGTCTACAAAAAGGTATTGGACGACATCGTCAATAAGAAGATAGCCAAAGTATTAAAGTATTTATTCCATATGTTGATGATAGGAAAAATGTGTTTGGAGCTTTTTATGATTAAGCGATACTTAGAATAATTTGAATTGTCAAACTGTCTAATAGTTTTATTGTAGTGAACAGAAAAGTTACCCAAAAAATGTTCAATACTGTAAATAATTATTGGATTTCTCTATTTGCGTCATCTTAATTTCTACATCTAATCTCAGTCTATCAATACAGTCAAGTAACGCCAAAAAAAAAAAAGGCAGGTGTGGCAGCTGTTGGATTGACATTGACGTATGTGAGAAGCTATGAAAGGAGGTAACACAAAGAAGTGTAACAGCCTTCAGTGTCAACGTGCACATGTCGGTAGGTATCATAAATCTAACAACAGCAGAGGCGTGTGAACAAAGTTAACAAGTGCAGCTGAAAGCGTGGAGTAATTAAGGAATTGTTCTGGCTGATAAATACTAGGAAGGAATACGACGGAGGCGAACACACTAATCAACGGGGCTACTGGACGCGTAGCGAAACCAAAGAGTGGTCCTGGTGTACACGCAGAAATACAAAAGATAGGCACACAGGAGGTTATTAAACTAATGTAACGAGCACATCTGGACATTAAAGAAAATGGTGATTCTGATTAAGGGATAGCAAAAACACCAGAGAGAAATTTACTTAGAAAAGCCACACCAAGTGTGTGAACTCTAACAGAGGATGCAGCTGGACATTGGAAGACAATGCTGAAATTGGTGTCGCCTGGGTATAGAAAAGTCAGCGATGGGCCAGACAAAGATATACGGCGAAATCTAGAACAAAGTTAACCAGAGGTAGCTGTGCGTTAGAAGGCAATTAAGAGAATGTGTCTGAATGGGACAGAAGAAAAAGTGACAGGATAATTGACGCGTGTGAAATCGAACTATCGTCACAGGCTGAGGGTGGAACCAAAAGCAAGGAAAAGACAGTAGGGAAGTAAGATATCCTATCAGAAACCAGAGTTCAACGTAAGCGGGTTTCCAGAAGTAGAGTTCGAGGAAGTCTAGAACGAAAAACCAATGGAAACGTAGCGTGGCAACGTGTAAGAGAAATAGGAGGAAATTTTCGGGGAAAGTAAGAACGATAACCAATGATAAATAAGGTGGTCCCCAAGAGAGTCTTAAGAGGGAGTTAGGTGGAATCAGTATATAAAATAAGCCGAGAGCGCGATCGGGGAGTCTAATAATAATCTTTCGGAGGAGTCGGTCGGAAGTGTTGACGAGATGATGTTATAAGTGAAGTCTTAACGTAACAGTTCAGAGTTCAGAGTCTTTACGGAAACTCAGAATTAGTCGGTAGTGAAAGTCCGCGAATTGACTAAAACGTACGAAGATTAAACATGTACCAATAATTGTGAAGATTTGTAACTTATAGTATATTTTGTAGAACCAAAGTTCACAAACAATGTGTATAATACAATTAATATTGAGAAGCGAAAACTAAGGTTATAGTCATATATAACTTGTAAAACAATTCGGATCGAAACATAAGTTCGAAAACAGTCGTGTAAAAATTATAACGCGTGTAACAAGAATAAACGTTATCACTAGTAACCGGAAATTATTTATTGGAACGTCGGAAGATGACGGAGTGTCTTAGTCAGTGTATAGTGATCAAAACCACGATATGATTAGCGCATCTACACTTTCATGGCAGAGCTAAGGAGTGGGGATGATAATCAACGCAGTTCGACACGCCGCAGTTTTGGATAACTTACCAAGAGTAAATTTTATGCATTAATTAATATATTGTTAAAACACCTGTCTGTCCTACTCAAAGAATCTATTAAAGATAAACTTCATATATTAAACATGAATCCATTTCTATATAAAATATGTGTAACATGATATAGAAATAAGTGTTAAATTTTACCTTGAGATAGAGTTCTTAGAATGAATGTCTATTGAGATAGATCATAATATTAAATTAACGAATGATCGTAAAATATTAAATCATATGGAATTAATATGAATACCAAGTATAGTAATAATAATAAATGCAACAATTACATTGATAAATGTGTAGGCGTTTTCGTTATTTAATAACTACCTGTGGGGTGATAGACTACAGCAATTATTCTTGAGCAAATAAGATTTCTTTGTACTCATCACGCATAAGTAACTCTACACAATTACAATTAACATCAGTAGACTTCATTGTAACTTTAATTACCGTTGCTAGATCAAAAAACGTAATCTACTAATTAACAATATAATTAATGACAACAAGTAATAAAAACAGTTTAACGCTATATTTGACACCGCAATTAGCAGGCATAGCAATTAACTTTATATTTGGCGCTCCAATAGCGGGCTTTGAGAAGATAATATCTAGCAAACGTAAATTACAGTTATAGTCATAAATTACCTGACAATGTAAAAATAAATTATATACGTCTACAATATTATATCAATTACATTAGTAATATTAAAAGATTAAAACTTCTAAAAATAAAAAATGCCTCTAGTCTTTCAGAAATTTGACCATACGACAAATATTCTATATTACCACTAGCGGACCCGGCAGACGTTGTCCTGCCCAAACGTTGGCTTGCCTGCTATTAGCGGGTTCAGCAAAAGTTTTTTCGATATTCGAATTTTCGATAAACTATATACTAAGTGACATTTGACATTGAGTTTGACATTTCAATCTTTTCGTTTCGTCATTGTGTGATTTGCTGTTGCCCAAAGCAAAATCAAAAAATGAGTGCAATTTCTCGTTATCCTGCGCCGTTCAATTCTCGTATCATGGCCGGACGATATTTGGTGCTTGTCATTGGCACATTTGGCGAAAGAGGCGGTACTTTTCTTGAGATTGGTGGTAAGTATAATAATGTGATTGCAAAAAAGATATTGCTGTTTTTGTATGTGTGTAAATGTCTGACAGTTTTTTTTTTCATATGTATTAGCTGTGTGGAGAAGACTGCGTGGAACTCAGTTGGTCCGTGAGCTCATAATGGATCTACAGGCGACTGGAGATGTGGCGACTCATGAAAATGGACGCTTCTACGCTGTGGATCCACTGAACCATATGTACACCGAAGATGGACTGCGAGTAGCAGAGGAATGTGACGCCTTACCAATAACATATGATGCAAATTTGGACGATTTTCATTTTGATTAAATAATAGCAAACAAAGAAAAAACGCAAATCATTTCCATGACAGTCATATTTTTATTAATGTAAAAAAAGTAAAGTATATTGAAATAAATGTTGAATCTTAATACTAAAGGAATTAAAGTTTGTTTTGTTTTTATCTTAATGCGAGTAGATGAACAATGTTTTCCTTCAATCCCTGAGGTGTATAAATGAACAAACTTGATGGTTTGCCAACGCGAGAACACGCAACATATAATTGGCCATGTGAGAAGCACGGATTTTCTAGATCCAACCCACAAATGGACATTGTTTGGCCTTGTGACATATTATTAGTCATTGCGAATGCCAAGCGAATTGGAAATTGCAGGCGTCTGAATGGAATGGGCGAGTCTGAAGGGATCATTGGGATCCGTGGCAGGAGAACAACTTCACCTTGAAACTAGCCGTTCAAAATGGTAGCTTCAAGAACATTGCCCATGATTTGTTTTATGACCAATCGCGTGCCATTGCATAGCTTTGGTGCATTTAAATTCCGAAAAAAAATGATTGGTGAACCAATTTTTAATCGCAAGTTTTGTGGTGGCATTCCCGGTAAATCCAGTGAATTCAAGAATTCAACAGGATAGTTGACTGCTTCGTCAGGATCGACAACAGTGTCGATCGATTTGAACGACATCTCATTGCCAGGCAATGACTGTTGTATTTTGAAATTAATAGCGTCAACGTTGATATTTTTGTGGCCAAAATAGCTCGTTCACGTAGCCACGCATGATTAATGTAATTAGCGCGCAAATCTGGGAATATGCTTTCAATCAAAGCATCTTTCGTGGCTACCATGTTGCAAAAATTGTCTGGCAATTTGATGCATTGTGTATTTCCATGCAATAGAATTTTTCCATTGCCAATATTGAGCAATTTTTCGGAGAATGACAGTGCCAATGGATCGTTTTGCAGTTGAACACGCATATTTATGGTAAGGCATAATGTATTGACATTTCGCCATAGGTATGATTGTTTCAAATATGCGTTAATTTCGTCCGCATATGTAGCGCGTGGAATGACCGGCAATGTCTGTCTGAAATCACCGGACAGCAGCAGTAGAGCGCCACCGAAAAGTCTGGTATTATCGTTGAGATCTTTCATCGTTCTATCGAGAGCTTCAAGTGAATGCTTTTGGGCCATAGTGCATTCATCCCAGATAATAATTTTGCATTTTTGCAAAAGTTTAGCCATGCCGGAATGTTTCTTTATGTTGCACATTGCGTCTGGATTTGTGTGAACGTTCAATGGCAACTTGAGTGCTGAATGTGCAGTCCGTCCACCATCAAGCAAAGTCGCTGCAATGACTGATGAAGCAATTGCCAACGCAATATGATTTTGTGATCGAATGCGCGCAAGTATCAGTGAGATGAGGAATGTTTTGCCAGTGCCGCATGGTGCGTCCAAAAAAAAAGAATCCGCCTTGTTGTGCTGCAATTGACAAATTAATTCGATCGTATATGTTCTTTTGCTCAGTAGTGAGCAGTTGCTCATTATTTGCAACAAAAGTAGTCAAAGAGGCCGCATCGAACTGTTGTTCGCGCTGAACATCGCTGTTAATGATGTCTGTTGCTGGGCGGTTAGGCGATGGCATACCGAAATGAATGAGTGGCATATTCGAAATGAGAATGCAAATATCCTCAATCTTTATTAACGCCTCGTTATATATTTCCGGCGAAAAATCGATATTGGGATCTTGATCAGCGGTCCGAATGCGATGCAGAATGTCTTCGCTCATGGAATCTTTATATTTGTCCCAGAGAGCGGAAGCTTGCGACGGAAAACATGTCGTTAACAATATGGCGAATAATTGGCGAATTTGATGAGGAGAGGAACTCAGTACTGCATCAGTAAGTGTGAGATCCCAATGGTTGTCATCTTCCAGCAAATGCAATTCGCGACACGCATCGTGGTACGTGTCGTACAAAATACCATTGACTGTTCGCAAGTATTTGGAAGGACGTCGGTCCAGGAATGTTAACCAACAACAAACGCAAGAAGAAGCATTCGCGTTGCTTTGGATGGACTGTGTATAATCGGCCTAATGTATATCCCATAAATATGCCGTCGTATCCTTGGACTGGAACGCCTCGCTTTCGTGGGTCCCACTTTTTTGACTGTTTGTTCCACGTGAAAAATCGTGGCACATCAGTATACATTAATGTCTTTGCGAATTGACCGAAAATACCTGGTCGGTTGCATAGTTCGAAAAACTCAGTTAGTGTGGTTTTTGGGGCAGTTAATGCTCGTTGTATAGCAGTCTCTTCAGTGAAATAAACACGCTGTCCATTTTCAAGGTGCACGGCCAAATGTATAACAGCAGGGTCTCTGTCGTGTATGGGAAAACTCAAAATGCGCCAAACTGCTTCATTGCTGCTAATGTATCGGCCCATTTGATAACATGTTATTTCGTCGTTATCATTTACATTTTGAACAGCAAATACAGCCATATCGCTGCCCTTATGAACGTATTTGCAAATGTATTTGATGGACTTCACCGAACTGCAGAACTCAACGTTTATGTGTGCTTTGTAGGTTTTGGACAGCAATGGCGAATACGGAACCACCCAGCGATTGTCAATGTCAACCGGATTTCCACCGTTTGACATGCGCAATTGATATGATTGGCCACCATTGTCTGTGTCTCTACGGCGATACAATGGATAACCATCGATATTAGTGATAGTATCGTTTATACACATTTTTGGGAAACGTTTCGTACATTTTCCATTGTCCATGCACGGCGCCGTCATGTTGAGATCACCGCATGGACCATGGATCATGTTAGCGGTAACAATGTCAAACAACTCTTGATCGATATTCCGATACGGAATTTCTGCTGAAATAATTTTATCAATTTCTTCTGGCCGTACTTTGTCGACCAACCAAATCAAAATATGTGCATGTGGTAAACCTCGTTTTTGCCATTCAACAGAATACAGCCAGCAACGTGTTTCGCCGAATACAGAGTGATGTGTAATCAAGTTCATCAAAGATTTTAATTTTTGTTTGAAGACACGTGCAGTGATATCATGGCGATGCATTGCTGTTTGACCTGGCAATAACGAAATTTTAATTTCATCCCAGTTTGGATTGCACGTAAATGTAGTGAACAAATCTGGTCGGCCGTACGCGCGCACGAAAGTCATGGCGTCTTGAATGTATTCTTGCATATGACGCGGACTACCAATATATGATGATGGAAGAATATATGCGGTACCGATGTCGTTGATATTAGTTGTTCCATCTACGTTACTGACAATAGCATCACGCAAATGAATGTACTCCTCAGAACGCAGCTTCGCTTGATTATACTTGATGTACCGTAATCGCTCGCTTTCAATTTTCGCATACATATCAACGATGTATTGATGAAACAGCTGGCGGTATCGGAGAATGTTGTTGTCTTCATTGGCACGAATCATCAACCGATATGCGTAGAAGTTCATCGCGCTCACTTTCTTGTTGGTTTCTGCACCTGCAAAGTAAAAATATAAATAAGACAAAAAGAAATTAATCGTACAGAAAAAGAAAAAAGAAAATAATGTGTAGATTGTACCTGTCGCTGGATTTCTTTGTTTGATGTTGAAATGATATCCATCTTCTCCTTCCCAAAATATCAATGGATATTGCAAAGCGTCGTAAGAACGATGACTGTCTTGAATTGTCTGCACCGTGTTATCTCTGCGTTGGATCCGTATATCTCGACGTTCGTATGCGTCGCCAACCATAACAACTGCAACTTCATTAACGGTTGGTGCATTGTATCGGCCTGCGTGCTCTCCAGATGGTGCTTTGTCTGCTTTGATGACGATCATGTAGCTGTCGTTTTGCAGTTTGTTTGAAACGGTATTGAACAACTGGACCAACTGGTTGTGATTTCGCAAAAACGGTTCCAAAGTCGCCACAATTTCTCGCTCCTCCATCTGCTCGATGTGGTTGTACTGGCAGCGTGTGTTTATTTGTTGCTCCTCATCGCCCATGAAGTAGATTTGCAAGAATTTTGGATCGGCATCAGGCACTGACATTAAAGAACCAATTTGATGATACACTTGGCCCCGAATCTTAAACGTTGATTCAAAATTGCGACCATCCTGATTCTGAACGATTTTTGTTGCTCCAAATGATGTCATTTGGAAGCAAGAATTGAATTACGAATTTTACGCAAAAACAATTTTGATTGAGGTGTGGCTTCAGCCAATAGTGTTTTCAATGGTTCTGGCGGCGAATTCAATGGTGGCAGTACAACGTTTCCAGACGCGCAGCAGAAACCGGCCGATTCACCTTTGTATTTGAATGCATGGCAGTGTTGGCATTCTTTGTCCATAGCGCCGATGACAATTTGTGAATGTGACGAATAGTCGATGTCCGACTCATATTCGAACGCAAGGCGGAGAAGTGATGCACGTGTCAATGCGCGATGTACTTGCAGGCGCTGTCGTTCATGTGCTCTGTGTGCGTCGGTGGCTCGTTGACGCGCCTGTCTTTGTCTCAATGCATTAGCTCGAAGGCGTTCGTTGAGTTGCTCTTGACTTTCATTTGCACCTGTGTTTGCAACCTGGTCTCTTAAATTTGCATTTTCCGTCAATTGATCTTTTGCCGTTCTATTTAACCGACGGGTCCGGACTATTTGTGAATTCCGTGTACGTCGACCAATATTTCCTCCTCGTCCACGAAGACGTGGCATTGTTCTGTAATAAACACACAACACATAAATATAAGTAACTTATATTTGAATTTTATGGATGTTATAATTTGTTGAACAAACTTACATGTTGTTTATTTTCGATGAACCGTTTAACACTCCGTAAATTTTATAGAATCATCGACACAAATAAGCACTGAAAATGAAAAGTTGCAGGTTAGATTGATTGTCATTGAATGCACATGTATATAATTGAAATTCATGGAAGATCATGTAAGATATTCACTTGAACACTGCACCTTACACATTTGCACAATGTATGTGTTTAAGTACACTTAAAAGTACACTTAAAACGTTATTTCAATATGTTTTGTCGATGAATAATACACTCAATATGCACGCAATTGTGATACATGGAATATCGAAACACAGCGAACAGAATTTGAAATGTCAAAACAACGTCAATTATTCATGAACTTATGGTTTTTTCATTTTAAAAAATATTGGGGGTGGAGGTGGGGGGGGGGTGAAATTTTGTGGTTATATGTTCTGATATGGGAAAAATCTTAAAAAAATAAAAAAAAATTTCGTAAAAAAATAAAAATAAAAATTTCCTGGAACCCGATCGCAGCGCCACCTACCGGGTCCAATTTTGAATCTAAACCATCCAGGGACCCACTCAAACACACACAAAAAATTTCATCAAAATCGGTCCAGCCGTTTAGGAGGAGTTCAGACAAGCGTCTACTCAAACAATATCCAAGCTGAGGAGCGACCAATCTGGCGACGGGTGGGGGCACTGGAGGGGCGAGCGAAGGTGCGTCCCATCACATCTGTTAACCGTACGGGCAGACGCTGCTTGTGTGATACATTTGCATTCTGGGCTGACAAGCGTCTGCCCGTACGATTAATAGATGGGATGGGATGCGGCTGCTTTCTATCCGAGTCTTTATAGACTTGACGATAAACCTGTAGCTTATTTTCGGTTTGTTTAGCTGTGTGCGGTCTTCCTACGTGTGTTCTCTCGTAAGCAGAAATACTTACAATATTTTATGTAATCGTTCAGCGCTACAGAATGCGAATGTTTCATACTTTTGTCTGACATAACCTCAGTAACAGCGTGTTACTTGAAATTTGAGGATTACTAATTAACTGTCTTCACACATCTGTTCCAAATTACACACTTATCTAAATCACAAGTTAAATTAATCACACAGAATCTGGCCATGGTTGGATTGTACTTAATTAAGCTCTGTTCAATTGCTATTACAATTATTAGTACGCATAGCGAATAATTATTTGTTTTAAATAAATAACAAATGTGGAGGCCAAATTGTGCACATAAGGTGATAAAAATACTTTACTGTATTAAATGTACAATTTATTGGTTTTACAGAAAATACCAGTACTTACACATGAATGGAGAAAATACCAGTACTTACTCAGACTGCATTATCAAATATATGAATATATATCGTTCTTTATAACATATTTTAAAACTTTTGATATTAATATTTTCAATTATACGTTTGTTATATTTCATTTTCAATTATTTTCAATTATATGTCTACAAGATAATTGTTCTTATTCTCTTTTCTTTCAAACATTAGGCCTGCTGCCTGTTATGCTTTTGACCATGGCAGAACTGACATTTCACCACTGCCAGAGAGAAGTCAGCTACATAGCAACTGTGTGTGAGTGTGGGGGGGCCCAGAGACGCCAGACAAGACTGCTGTATTATTACTCAGCAATATGGGTGTGCAGGCAGACTGACTAATTTTTGTTTAGTAAAGTAACAGTATTATAGAGCGATCATACAATAAATAGTATAAATTCCACACAGTTAAATGTGTGTTATAATTTCTTTTAGTCTAACAGCTAGATGGATTTTTACACTTTTTTCAAATTATTGATTCCATTTTTGAGCCATGGGGTCAAAGAATTTTGAAATTTCTAAAACTGTACAGTATATTCAGACTTTCGTTAAAATTCTCTTTAATCGATGTCCCACATGGAATTTGTGATTTTGTCAAACTTTTGCCCCACTTTTTGAAACCTGGTGTCCCAAAATTTGAAATGTACAAAAAAATAATACTATATTTGTATACACTAATTTTAGTTCTATTGGCAAACAAACTAGAAGAAGGAATACTCAAATCTTTTGTTAGTCACTTTTTTTTTTTAAATAGTGTTTTGAGAAGGAAAGAGTGGTTAGACTTGTGAATTATAGTGTTCATCTTGCTGTATAAGGAAAAGTCAAGAACTACTTTTACAAGAAATTTTGTAACTGAATGTAATGAGAATGCACCTGCACACACACACACACACACACACACACACACACACACACACACACACACACACACACACACACACACACACACACACACACACACACACACACACACACACACACACACACACACACAGTGTACTTATTTGTTACTTGTTTGTTCCATAACATTGATTACAATTGCAGCAAAATTGATCAAAATGACATCAAATACATGGACATGTATACATGCACTACCTTCAAAACACGAAAAAAAGTCATTTTTCGAAAAGTTTGTGTGTAGATTTTTTTCTATGGCCAACGATAACAGCCGCAAATTCAAACAGAATCAAATAATTTTTTGCACACAGCCCTGAATTATAGAGTTCTCAGGACCTATTGATTTTGGTGAAGATCAGTTAAGAGAAAGGGGTAGTTTACCTGCAACATTTAATGTTTTAATAAGGGTAATTTTTTCTATGACGAACGATAACTGCCGTAAAGTCAAACAGAATCAAATAATTTTTTGCATACGTCCCTAATGTGTAGAGCACTCAAGGTCTTTTGATTTTGGTGAAGATCGGTGGAGAAGAAGGGGTAGTTTACCAGCAACGTTTTATGTTTTTATATGTGTAGTACGTTATCGGCAACAAAGAAGTAGTTTAGTGTAAAAATTTCTTCCCGGGCTGTTTGAGTAAAGTACAATGTTATCTGCAAAACCAGACGTTTCGGCAGTGCCATCGACTGTCATCATGAGTGAAAATCGAGTGCGATAATGTAAGGTGGTATACGTTAGTGACCACACAGTACTGTGGTCAGGCTGAATCTATAAGTAGAAAGAAGTAGTTTCTGTGGAAATATTTCATTTCCATTATGATTTTAAATATAAACCTTTGAACATGGAAGTAATGTATGGTTCTCCATACAGATATTTTAATTGCTTTTAGTTTTACATTTAATATGTAAACGCATCAAGACAGAAATAATCGCTGCTGATATTGAGTTTAGCAATTTAACATGATAATGTTTGTTATATAGTAAATATATTTGTAATATAATTATTTAGAAAACATGATAGAAGACAATTCTTACCTTTAACTTGGTTACACAAGCACGCATCCAAAATAGATACAAAAGCGCGCGCGGTAAAAACTTACCAAAATCAGCTGACAAGTATCAGCTGAGCCCGCCAGGTGACACGGTGTGTCGGTGTCACGGTCGGTTTGGCACTTGCCCCTCCAGTGCCCCCACCCGTCGCCAGATCGGTCGCTCCTCAGCTTGGATATTGTTTGAGTAGACGCTTGTAGGAGTTCAGTGACATACACACGTACAGAAGAATTATATATATATATATATATATATATATATATATATATATATAAAGATAACGTTCCGTTCCCCCTCCCAATAATTGGGCACTGCTGACGCCCATGTGTATGCGTTCGTACACAGATAGGTTTATACTAGAGGTGGGTCGATATACTTATAACAGGTATTTTTGAACGATAATTTTGTAGAACGGAGGTAACAGTTACTGAAAAGTAGAATTAAATGAAATAACTGTTTTTAATGAATGAAAAAAATGCATACTGTGTTACATTTATTATCGTGTGTTATGCAGATATATAATACAGATTATAATATATTATATATTATACTAGTCACCAACTTTGGTAAATTTTGAAAAAACTAATTATATTGTGATATAACCTACAGAGTGGCGGCTGATAGTTGATAGGCCATATTATATTTTTTGTTAATGTTATTTTAACTTCACTGCACATCTCAGGTAAATGATAAGATTGTTGTAACGGACATTTATGCACTTTATCTAGTCCTGTTCATTAAATCTTTATTGATCCGATAAGTCTACCCTAAAACATAAGGTGTTTTCGTAAATTTGTTTCTTTTATCTAAACTGCTGATTTTGAATTTTTGTTTCTATCACTTGACTTATCATTTGACTAATAGTAGTTTCCACTTAGTAAAGAAATACAAATAACAAACTCCATAACAAATAACACAATTATGTGTAAATGGTCAAACTGCAGCTTAAGATAAATACACGATCTGATGAAGATATGAATTTACTAAACTTATTAGAAGGACATCTATAAAACAAGAAGGTGATAAGAAGAGAAAACTGTAAATTTATCTTAATATCTTGGAGACTGTAAAACATACTCGAAGTTTCGATTATTTGCCCAACTTGAGCTTTTGCCAGGACCTATCAGTTGCACAGTTGATCTACTAGCAGTGGTTCCCAACCTTTCCGGACCATCGTACCATTTCAGTCTTCCGCGTTCTTTTCGAGTACTACCTGATAAAAAAATAAAATAAGATACGAGCTGACATCTAATACCTTTTTCTTAGCTAGGTCTTATTCCCTATCACCGGTTGGGAGGCCCCGTACTATGAGAAGGGCTTTTTAAGTATTGCTGTCCACTGTGACTGTTGTGAGTTTTGCTAGGTTATGTTCGTTATGCTAGGTTATGGCTTATAAATTCTCTTGTTTCTTATTTTCTTTTAAACAGTAATCCATATAATAAATCTCTAGGGGGGTCTACGTTTGTCCGGGGTAATCTCAGAATCTACTGAACCCGATTTCAATGAAACGTTGCACGCTAATAGCAGGTACCCAACGGAAGGTTTTCCACTTTATTTGATAACGATAGGTTAAAAAGAACCGAAGTTATTGCAAAAAAACTCATTTTTTTAAACCCGCGGCTTCGATCGCGAATATTTGTATATGATTGTTGTGGTAACTGTCGAGTTGGTAAAATGCTAATGGTACATCTGTATTAATACTATTCTTATATTGTAAGTTATGAATATCCAAAAAGTGCGAAGCAATAGATCCATCATTCATGTTTCCTCGATACGTAAAATCAAAATTTGATAATTTAGTAGATATTTACAAACATGCAGTAACACAAATTAGATTAGATGTTTATTCGTATAGAATAATACAAATAGTGTATACATAAGTATATTGATATCAGTTAGTCTATTTGAATATTTACATTTTAGTAGGGATATGGAATTCTTATCAGCATATGGAATTCATATAAACAATACAATAATTCATTGTTTGATTATACTGTAACATTGATTATATAGTAGGCCTACACGTTGATTCTGACAAACCATACTCTTCGACATTTGAATATTCAGTAGGCCTATGTGCAGTAGGAACAATTAATTGTCGAGAATTATACTTAACCTACTTCATCGAGAATTATGCGATGAGCGCCAGTGATGTAGTATCAGTGCCTTTTTTCGTTAATTTTACGTAATCGGTAAGTAATATGTGCAATATGTATTGTACTATTATTAATTGCCCCCTAGAGAGTTATTAGTATAGATCAAATAAATACATTTCCCTTTTTTAACTTTGCAATGCCAAAATGACGATCATGTTTAGGAAGATCTACTGCTGCTGCGAAAAGAAAGAGGCGTCTTAGAGCATCTGAAAATGACGTCGAAGGAGTCGAAATGCAATCAGCTCCTGGAAACTCTTCAGAAAGATCTGGATTAGAAGAAGTCTCACGGGTTGAAAGTCCTACGATTCCTGAAAATAGATTAGCGGCACAAAGACGCAGGCAAGCGACTCTCAGATCACGAGGTCCTACTTTACGATGGAATGCAAAAGTAAATAGTGGTTTCAATTATAATCCGGTTATTAACTACGCGAATGAAACATATATCGGGTTACCGAGTATGGTTTGCCCTCATTGCAAAGCTTTAAAGTGGAAAAATGAATCACATGGCTTATGTTGCTCTGCAGGAAAAATGCGATTATATCCCATACTTCCTCCTCCAGAACCGTTAAACTCATTATTAAATGGAGAACATCTTTCATCTAAAAAATTTTTGAATGCATTAAGACCGTACAATTCAGCTTTTCAATTTACATCAATCGGAGCCAATGAAATAGTCGAAGGGAGCTTCATGCCTACTTTCAAAATTCAAAGGCAAGTAGGCCTATATCACCGCATGGGATCACTACTCCCCACACAAAACGAAATACCAAAATTTCTACAGGTGTATTTCATAGCTGATTATTTACAGCAATCTGAAACAAGAATGGATCATATTCGTAACTTGGATAAGCCATTAGTAACAGAACTTCAAAATTTACTTCACGCAATCAACCCATATATTAGTGAACTGAAAAGTGCATTTGAATTTGTAACATCTGCGAATAATAATCAGTACAATATTGTGATTCATGCTGATCGAACAGAAAATAATGAAGAGCACAGGGGTCGCTACAATGCACCGACAACTAATGAGGTGGCAGTAGTTTTAGTTAACCAGGAATGCGATAAACTCGATATAATAATCCGTGCGAGGGATCATACGCTACATCGAATTGCAGAAACACATCGAGCTTATGATGCTTTACAGTACCCTTTAATATTTTACAGAGGAGAAGATGGTTATCATTTTACATTAAAATTAGTCGATCCTCAGACTGGGTTACAAACTACTAACTTGACAGTTACCACAACAATGATATACAAATATTCGCTTGCGAAGCCGCGGGTACCTGCTAGTAGTTTAATAAAGTCACAGTGTAAAGTAACACTGTTAATACTTTTAGTTTCAATTTATTTCATATAAGAAATTATATGATATAGGATTATGTATAATGAGTATATAATAACAGGTATTTGTACCTGTTATTTTTTTGGAACGGTATCATTTGTACCTGTTATTTTAAAATACTAGTTTAGCACAACACCTCTAGTCTATACGCTCTCGTGTGCGCAACAACTTACTACGCTGTATCACAGCGTACGAGTAGTGCTGCTACCTGTTGGATTCGTGTAGAATTAGTGATACTAATGGCCGTCTAACCAATACATCCCGTCGTAAAACCAGACAACACACGCTCTTCCGTACGTGTACGCGAATTAACTAGAATGTCGATAAAATCAGTACAAACACAATATTAACCTAAAATGATTACGCAAGCGTACATTTTATTATATTTTGTTATAGAAAATCTGCAAACACTGACACATAATATTCGCTCAGTTACTAACTGACCCTGTTACTATACTAAACGTTTATTTAATTTCTACACCATTTACACACGCTGTACCCACAATAATGTTCCAGTAAATAGTACGCAGTAGCGGGGAGGGGGAGTTTGTAAAGTGCCCAGAGATTGTCACAACAGGCGCGGCGAGAGAATTTTACCGCGTAAGTTGAAACCGGTTTTCGTACGTGTCAACACTCGGTGTTCACCAGGAATCTGTCGGTCACTATGAATCATTCCTTCGCGTATCAACCTTGGCAAGGTCTCGCACTGTTTCTGTTATGCGAGCACGAAATCTAGGTACAGAAGTTATTTCCGATCTGGCAATGCAAATCATTTGTAACAAATGAGAATACGGTATTAATTGTTTATTAATCGAGAATTGTAAGAACTGATAACAATGATACCAATTTCTTAATAGCCTATAGTAATATAATGATAATAGCCTATAGTAATGAAAAATAAATCATGCTTTTCTTATGACAAAATGAATAATGAAAACAATTAACCAATATTCATGTAGCTTACCTAGTAATCTGTACTGAAACTTGTACAACGAGGGAGGTGTTGCAGTCTACATATGGGACTAATGTAATGTAATGTAATGTCGGCTACGTAATGTTGGTCCGTTATCTGGCTTCCGTTCGGCTGAATGTTTCCACGAAATTCCACGTTATTGATTTATTACTTATCATATTCCGATCTACATGTTCAATATTAGTTCTGTTGAACAATTTGTTTCACATATTAAAAGACTTTTGACACAAACTAGTAAGTAAAACGATCTGTTTTTGTTGGCGATATGAATTTGTATAGCCTATATGAAACAATGAATTAATAAATGACAAACCTTTAACGCCCACTTTCAGTGTAAAGTTTTTAATGAACGAACTTGCATGAAAAGTTCATGGTATTGCTTCTTGTAGCCTACTGGTCATCGTTGCTTTGAGATCTGGAAACATTTTTTTCATAATATTAAAGCTGAAGTTTTATGAATCGGCAGTCTTTTATTCTGTATAGCTAGATGTAACCAGAAAGTAACTAATCGGAAAGTAACTATTTTTTTATTCTTAGTTAAGAGTCTACTTGTAAAGCGGCTCAAAAGATCGTAGTAAACCCTAAGTGGTGATAAGAGTGTCTCTCTTAATATCTTCCGTCAGGTCATTATTCTAGATCTTCATCCTTCTCTTCTCCCTTCAAGCATTGTGCATGCGATCCGTTGCACCTCCTCGCCGTGATACAACTCACGTTCCACCACCGCCAGAGAGAAATCAGCCATTTATTAAACACGTACTGTGCGCTCGCGTGTGTGACTGTGCCTTTGTTACTTATCTGGCCCAGGTAGGTCAGACACAACCGCTACATTAATTTCCCGCAAGATAGACGTATGCACGCAGACCGAGCCGTGATCTTGATTCGATTCCACGATTGCACTACAGTCGTTGTGATTGTGAGTCCCAAACAAAACCATTGTACCGGCCCACGCTATTATTCCAGGTTAGTAAGGATTCCAAATGAGAAAGAGTTTCCACTCCGTGAAACAAAAGCTGCTGGAGTTGACAATAGATATCATAGTTGATCTGTCGGCTTTTACTGTCGTCGTGTGGTCGGTTTTAGACTGCTCCTTATGAAGCTCTATTGTTGTTTCATCTGTTCCAACGAAGTAATCACCCCATGGCCCCTCTACTTCTTCCAATAATTTCTGGATCATCAACGCAACTTAATATCTGTTCTGATTTACGGAATATTGTACCACATGTTTGTACTCTTGATTCTCTTATGCCTTTCTCTGATTGTAAATTAAACGGAAGATATAGCATCGTAACTCCTTGGCAAAGCATGTTTATAATGTCCCTGAAATGTTTCGAGCAAAGCTAACCGAACTATTCGTCTCTTTCATCGCAGATTTAGGGCTACGAGTCTTATTGATTATTTGTTATGTTTCAGTGCCTGGTTTCTATTATAATATGTTTCTATATAACTGGTTTCTGGTAAATGTTGTCACAAGCACCCTTGAATATGTAGTGGGTCGCCAACCTGAATTAACCCTTCGGTAGGAACATATGCCTGCCAGGCATGTATGGTTTACCTTTTTGCTGCTAGAAGCCTCCTGCGTGCTGCTGGGCAAGTCCCCCTCCTAGAATTCCTCAATCAGTTGTTGTGTGTGACAGCGAAAGTGTCGTCATCTCGTAGCTCTCCTCCGTTTGACCGTAAGTTACCTCTTCCTAAAAGTTACCCTACCTGTCAGGCATGTATTCCTCTAAATGTACGTCTGATTTCATGCCTTCCAGGCATATGATCCTCTAACCGTACGTAGTTTTGCATGCTTATTAATAAGCATATGTTCCTTATAAGGGGGGGTCAGGCAGATGTTCCACTGGGAGGTGTATAGTACCAAACATATACCAAGTTTGCAAAAAAATACATATCAATGTGAAATTATTACAATGAAGTAAATTGGAAAAGAAGAAATGGTATATTTTATTTTCAAAAGTAGTTATTTTGGCATTTTTATGAAAATATGAGTACCTGCCTAGGAGGCAGGGTGTTCCTCATAATGTGTGTATTGTATATACCTGTAGGGCAGGGTGTTCCTTTAAGTGCAAAATGAAAACCTGTTCCGAAGGGTTAAGTCGTTTTGCCCAGTACCTGACGTAAAGTAAATATGGCTAGGTGTGGACTTTTCAGACTGAAGTCCACTTGGTATGGGGCGACGCTGTGCTCTAAGGCGTTTGCGTGTAATATTGGTGAATGCTTTGTATGGTGTATTTAGCACAACGATTTCACGGTAGTTTTTGCAGTTCCTTGTATTTCCTTTTCTATAGATCGGGCACATTATCCCAGTTTTCCAGTCTACCGGAATCGTTTTCCATGACCAGATATTTCCAACCATCTCCAGTACGTAATTTTCCTATCCATAGCGCTCACATATTAGAAAGTAGGCCTGCATGGAGGTGTCTGATCAAGGAGATTCATTTTGTTTTAATTTTTCAAGTGCTGTTGTGACATACGAAGTTCTCTTCGATACTATTTCCCGTAGAACGTCATGATGGTGACCTTCTATTATTGAATTCCTTGTTTTTGACTCAGACGTGAGGAGACACCAAGTGGAATAAAATTGACGGAGATCTAGTTAACACAGATGATATTACTGAGAAACTGCAGAAATTATTTTAACACCGACGCGCGGGTGTGCTTACACATAATAGGCACTCATACAAACTACTATAAACGTAGGCCTAGGTCTCTTTAAATCAAACACACGATGATTCTATGCAACAGACATCCTACATTAAAAATTCACTGCTTAATTTTGGATACGTTTTCATCACGGTTACTTGTTACAATATTTCACTTTCCATATCTATTTAACTTACTATGTTTATATATACATACTTATGCAATGTTTCGTTTTCTGAGTTCATTATCGAACATATTTTCCATAACACGTGATATTAATCGAAATCGCACTTTAAGTTGACAGTTTATTTTATGTGACATTATTCTCTGCTAGGTTCTTCATATTCGTTCTCTGTAGCCTACAACTTGTAACAGTAAGTTACTATGCTGTTTTCTTTGCTGAATCAACTGGATTTCTGTAGTGATATCTGAATCTCGTTGTCTGTCTGGAAAAAAGTGAAATGTTGCTGAACATGAGCTTTGAAGCCAGACAGAGGCGTATCATATCTACTGGTGGCGGCACGAACGGGATCGGACTCCCCCCCCCCTAGAGGGTTGACGAATTTTGTTAATCTTTTAAATATTAGGCTGTTTTATTTCATTTTTCAGCTCTGTACATTAATATAATAGTAGCTTTTTTTTTTGAATAGGCCTGTACAAAAAAAGATGTATAGGCCTATTTTATTACACAGCTTTAGGGTAAGTCTATAGGCCTACGTTTCAAATATGAAATGTAGAAAAATCAATTCAGTCAATAAGTATCTTTAAACAATGTTTGAATAAAGCGTATTTTTAATTGTGTTATTACCGTTTGCTTTAATGGGACTGATTTCAGGATGTTATACGTTTTTCAGCCACTTTAAAGAGAGTAATGTTGATTAGTCTTAACTTGTTTTTTCTTTTATCTGAAGCCGACCCGCCCCGGACTCCCCTCCAAAGCCAAATTCTAGACACGCCATTGGGGGCCAGAGCAAAGTTAACATGTATGAATACAATAGCGTAGCAGTCAAGATGTTCCAGAAAAATATTCATATAAGAACTCCACCCTGAGAGTGTAGCTTATGTAAGTTGAAGGTCGTGTATAGCTGAGATGAGCTGAGAGAGGAGAGAGGATTCTATGGTGGACCAAACAAACCAGTTTTTCTTACTGTAAAAGTAAGCTGTGATTGGCTGTCAGATAACGCGTCGCTTCCACTTGACTTGTTGTCTATTGTAACCAGGTGAACAAAGAAAAAAAATTTCCCACCTGTACAGGTAAGTCGTGATTGGCTGTCCAACACCGGCATGATTTCATTTTTGCCCACATTGCGCTGAAAATATTTAGGGACCTGATTTAAATTTAAATTTTGAAAATTATCGACTAACTCAGTGCCATTAAAATTATTCATTTTTGCTCGGCAAAAAAACATTATATTTCTGATCTCTATTCGTTATAATAAAAGTATATATATCAGTTCTAGATGAAACGCTAGTGACCGCTGCTGTCAACACTCCTAATAGGCCAGGAATACTGGATGTTTTAACGTTTCCAGACTCCTCTAGTAGAATAGATAAGCCAAGTAAATTTAAATAATTCCTGTCTCATTACAATCCCTATATCACTGCTGTCAAGCTTTAAAATTTGTTATGTAGTTTGTTTATTTAAAATATATTTTTTGTTCTATTACAAATTTTACAGCTCGTAGTTGATAACTTTCCTTTTAAAATCAAATTGAACCTAATTTAAGAAAACGTAAGAACGGAGACACTATAAACCTGGTAGATTTATAAAATGTTTTTAAATCTTCTAACTTGGACACACTGAAATGCTTTGGTGTGTGTATGTGCGCGCATGTATATGTGAAGAGGATTTAATTTGATCAACCGTGTGCGACGCCGGGAAACCCTCTCTATCTCTCTATCACTCTCTCTCTCTCTCTCTCTCCCTCTCCCTCTCTCTCTCTCTCTCTCTCTCTCTCTCTCTCTCTCTCTCTCTCTCTCTCTTCCTCTCTCACTCCCTCTTTTTGAGTCTTTTTACAAGGAGGCAAAGCCCATTGCAATATGAGAATGTGTCTCAAGAACCTGTTCCATTCAAAGAAACAGGGAAATCATCATGTACAAGTCTTGAGGACTACGCTACGAAGTCTCCTCATACAGTTTCTTCAATAGGCCTATTTAATTTTGTCCCTGAAAGAAGATTTGAAAACTGACAGGGATTCGATAAAATCTCTTCAGAATATTTTTCCAGTAAAAACTGCTGAGCGGTGCCACTAAGCGCAGGATCAACTTTATGTGCAGGATCATTACGAGAACCCTTAAGTCATCAAGTAAAGGAACACCCCTAAAATTCTACAAGGTGATGGCTCTTCCCACATTTCTTTATGGGTCTGAGAATTGGACTTTAACGAAAGGCCAGGCCAGTCGCATCCAAGCGGCTGAAATGAGATTTCTCAAGGCACGTAGCAGGGTAGAGTCTCCGTATATACGGCAGGAACTTAACTCGACAGAATCGCCCAGTATCGGCTGAATTGGTGGTAACGTCTTTGCCGAATGGATGACTGCCGCATCCCCAAACAACTATGGAATTATAAGCCGAGGGGACTGAGAGGTGTGGGACGTCCGAGGAAGCGCTGGAGTGACCAGCTCTAATCTTTGCCTATTTGAGACCGTAGCAAACTATTCTTGGTTTAATCGTTGAAAATGATGATGATGATGAAAAACTGCTGACAAAACGTTTGTTACGGTTGAGAATGCTGTTGTAGACTGACGACCTGCATGGATTCAAGGGGAGGGGGGATTGAAAAACTTTCTGATGCAGCCAGGCATTTTTTGAGTTAATGCTGTAGTGTTTATTGATAAGATAACTTATACATAAAGAGTAAATTAACTTAGCCTATTTAAAAATAAGCATAATGTCCTCAGGTAGTTTTTACATAAACCTATTTGAAGTGACAACAACATAATATACGTAATACTAACTTAAGGATGCTCGTTATGTAGCGGTCACAGGACCGTAGGCCTACGTCATATTTAAGACTAGGCTAATGAACCTAGAGGAAGCGAAAAGTGTGCTGGAGCTTAACAGTGTGGCAGGATTTGCACTCAACACATTTTAACAAAATAAGATTTATTAGATTGCACGTTGGTGACACAATGTTCCAGTTTCACATCGTTCTTTACATATAGTCATTAATTTATAGAATTTAGAAAATAGACATAAAGATATACATGAAAGATAAACTTTCAAGAATGATTATAATATAAATAATGGTAATAAAGATAATCTGACTCCACATAGTTTACGCAAGGCAACCATACCTTAGTAGAACAGTTTAACCACCCCCTTATTGTGTATGTTAGACAAGTTACAATGGAACCAGTTACAACTTTTACAAACTTGAGTTCTTATGACCTTGAGGTATTTTCAGTTCTTAATAAGTTTGTTACACGGATTGAGTTGACAGATATTTAATGTAGAAAACAAGGGTAGCCAGTCTATGGAGTTGATGTAGTTAGAAGAGGAATAAATGAAACGCTCACCTGTAAGAATGTAGCGACGAACTCATGTTGAAACAGGATGAACTGTGGACGAGCAGAGATTCCAAAATGGTCCATGAACCATGGTGAATGCTTACTGGAAGTCGTTCCTGGTCTTTCTGGATCTTTCGGTGCATTTTGGGTCTTCCGCATTTCTTGGTCTGACGGCTTCGGTGAACGCCTTAATGTAGAACCGCTCTGCTGGTGGTCAAAGGTGTTCGCATGACCACCCATCTTCCCCCTTCTTCCTGGCTGAGGCAGGAACCCTGAACGTCTTTAGGAGTCTACCGACGCATTAAAAGTATACAGACACACCTGACCTCGGCCGTCAGACAAAAAGGAATGTCCTGGTTGAAGGCTTGCTGAGAAATGAGACCGAAAGAATTGTGTGTAGGTCGTACCTGCCTGCATAAGACAAACCTGTCCCAGTTTGTCGAAAATAAAGCCTTTGGCTAACATAACTAGACAGCCATCCTGAAAACCGAAACATTTTTAGAAAAATGTTTCTAAAATTTTCATTTGTGCTTCTGAAGTCTTGAATAGGTTGGCGTCCTCCATTCAAATCCCTCGCATGGCAGCGCGACAAAAAACCGTGTGAACTTGGACTTATCATCAGTGACGCCAGAACTTTACTTTCGTGTCTCTACTTTTATTCCATTTCTGGATACCTTCATGTCCCAACTAGATTCGCGTTTCTTGAAACACAAGGAAATATTGAAAGGCTTTCAGTGCCTTTTACCTACGAACCCAGTCCTTCTGCCCCTGCCGTCTCAAGTTTCTGCTTTCACTTCGCTCACAGAGTTCTACGCCAGTGACATAAGAAGCGGTTGCCAAGAAGACCTGAATAATGAATTTAAATTGTGGTACAGAAAAATTGCACGTCTTGAGAAGGGAGACCAACCGAAAACGGCCGTAGATGGGTTAACTATGTGCAATCCCAACATAACGTCAAATATATTTACTTTGCTAGAAATACTAGCTGTGCTCCCATGTACAAATGAACGATGTTTCTCAACATTACGCCGTATAAAATCATATTTGTCTAATTCTACTGGAAATACACGTTTGAATGGATTAGCACTCCTCAACATACATAGAAATTACACTCCAACTGAAGATGTGTTAAATGAACTAATGAAAAAAAAACGTCGTTTGGACATTGTATTGTAAATGCTGAAATTTCCGAAGTGTAGTGACGTTATATACTGTAGGCTACGTACATTATATAAGTTATACTGTATATATTAATTTAATTACCGGTACACGTTTTAAACAATGATTTTTCAAAACAATAATAGACTACAGTAGAATATTGATTTGAACATTTGAGACAACTGCATTCAATTTTTTATTCAAATTCAAATTCAAAATCCTTCATAGAGTGTGGATTCATCATGCCAGTTTCATTCTTCAACCTTGGTGAGTTCCATATTGACATGTTGTGTATAATTAAATTTATTTCAATATATTTGATTGCTTCCATGGATTTTCCTGTTAGGCCTATGTAAAGTGTCTTATCTATCGTATACAAATAACCGTTGACTAAAATATATGATTATTGTGTAGCCTAAGTGTAATAATGGCATGTGGCACTGGCACAAGCATTTTTATTATACAAAATGAAACAGATGTTAAAATTTGTTAAAAAATTTTTGCCTAAGGCTGTGGAAAAAATACGTTTCGAAGATTTTATTAGTGTATTTATGAATATGTTCTATTCGAACATAGTATAATAAATATACCGTAACATGATATAATAATAATAATAATACACAAAATTTAAAATACCGATAATGTCAATTTTAAACAATTTTAATAATGAACCCCCCCCTTAATAAAATTCTGCGTACGCCACTGCTTAGATCAATAGGGTGTATGGTTAAAAATTACAGACACGCATGTCAAATTTTACAAAAACCGGTTAATGCATTCAAAAGAATCATGAAACATACAACAAATAGACAGATAAATGCCAGACGGTCGAGGTACAACTGAGAATTCGCTTCGCTCTTTAAAGTACTTAGTACGGGCATTGCGGCACTTCAACATTCCTATTGGTTGTCAGATTATTTTTGTTTTCGATTATAGTAGATTATAATTAGATTGTCAAGTTAAGAATTCATGCTTTTACGGAGCTAAAAATTGAGTTTTTGTAAGACTGAGTGCGGAGAAAAATAGTAACACTGACTCCTTGGAAGGCAATATCTGGCTACGCCAGTGAACCAGCTCTCTTTGCCCTGGCCTTGACTGTGAGGGAGTACTGTTCCGCACTTATTTTGTATTTTTTAAACATTACAGCCAAAAATTGTGCTTTCATATGTCAGTACAGAACATAAATGGGTTATATTAAAAAATAGTGTACATGAATTCAGTTGGTTTATTTGGGTAATTGTTATGTTGGTTGTTTGTTTTCAACATTAATATACATTTTTGTAATATTACAAAAGTTTTTCATTGCGCATTTCGAAACACGGCTAAACCTATCAATCGTAAACTGAGCTGCTCTCTTTTAAGTTTAATTGAAATAACAATTATAATAATATCATAAGTCGTGGTGAGCAGTTTCATGAGACAGAAATTGTCGGTTAAAATGGTAGATAAAATGTTCAATTGTTCCAATGGTAAATTCTGAAATCAAATGTAAATTTTTGAAAAAAGTGACAAATGGTAAGTAACGTCATTAGAATGTGTGTGGACATAATTCATTCGCTGGTTTTATAGACAATCGTCTACATAGCCTATTTCTTATTATTTTGTACTAGTTTGTTCGCTACCTCCCATTACTATATAGTACGGTGCACTATTGTGCTATCGTAACTGCGCTTTTCCGTATGCAGCCAATTACCGTGTCACCACAACTATGGTGATTAATGTGTAACTGAAAAAAAAAAATTTTATTTTCTTTTGTGTGTGCTAATGTAACTTTATTGTAACGAGCAAAAATTTAAAAATTTTTAAATTTTCTCCTCGATGGAGTGCGTTCACACGAAGCTGTGTCAACGACTTATAGTTGACGCAATAAATAAAGCGTAATGAGAAGATGTCAGAGCAGCGTCGCTAACTAGACAATAGAAAGACGTTAAGTTCGACTCGGCTATAGAAATTGGTTGTACAAGATGACAGGGAAAGTTTAGTTCAGAATTATTACTCACAACAGCCGAAACAATGTAGGCGAGGACATTCACACTTGTACTGAGAAATGTGGCAGATGTTCAACCAAGTTACGTCAATATACGATGGACTACGAAAAGGGGGAAACTATATGTTTACAAAGGAACGGACGTATTGCACTTTAAGAAACAATACGTAGAGCAGAGATCAGACAAAAACTCAAGTCATGTTACTAAGCTGGAGATATCGTCTAAGTGTCAGACGGAATTTACGAGTGGAAAGTTGGGGTGATTTCACCAGCCAGCAGATGTCCAAAATTATTAATAGCTACAAAAAGGGGTGTAAGACAGAACAATACTTCGGTAGAACCTAAAGTACAGATGAAAGGCAACCCAGAAAAACACTGCGTTTACTTCAGACAATGGATTGATAGACAGGCATATAATGGCTAGAGATTCTACGAAAAGGGTCAACGTTCGACAGAGCAAAATCGGGGGATGTCTGGCAGCCTATCAGAAGACCAGAGCCACGAAAAACACTGGTGGAGAGGACAGTTTCCATAGCAACAAAAACAAAGAACCTATCAGAAGAACGATGACGGAGAGTCTTAACATAGTGGGACAAACTATTCCAGGAAAACTCAAAACTGACCTATCACGAGTAAAGAGGGCGTAAACAGCGCCAGGGACAAAATTTTGAGTAGGGACGAGTTAATAAAACTATATGTCCAACACGGGGACGAGGCCAGTTTACTCAATTTTTCAAACATTTCACTTTAATAGTTCGGAGCCAGTATTATTTCAATTTTTCGAGAGCTTACGTTAAGTACGGAGAGAGCATTATTCTAATTTTCAAACCGTATACTTTAAATTCGGAGTCAGTTTTACTCTAAGTTCTCAAAGGTATATTTTAAATGTTAGGAGAGATAACTCAAGTTGGGGAGTTAGTACATTAAATCGTAATTTAACAGACTTAGTGAAACCATCATGTCACGATAGTCTGACTTAGTAAATTCTTAATAGTGAATTTCGAAGTGCGATGTAACGGACTTAGGTAATAATTATTCAAAGCGAACAAGCAGATCGTAACACGAACAAATATCACCACATATGTACTATACAAAGCAGTTGAACTTAAATTTATTCAGTGTTAGTACATCTCATTAAAACGTTAAGAACATGAAACATTGAACTAACTAATCAATCACACGTATATTGATAAAACAGTGATATAAGTGGAAAATAGACATGAACAGTAACGTTAAAATGAACACACAACACACATCGTAAGATGAAGTATTCAAATGAACACTAAACATTACTTATTCACATAAATCTACTTCGACGCGAGTGATCGGGAGTGTGTGCAAGTGTTTGTGATATCAGCGGCATTCAACGAGATGTGTCTTCATGTCATCCTTATCACCGAGACTGGACATCACCGAATACTAATGGATATTTCATAACTCAAGTAACCATTATTTTAATTATTACTAATTAAACTGCTTCTACTGACCTGATTCTTTCAAAGAATTCATCCCTGGGAAATTATTAGTAAACGTAATGAGTATAAATCAGAATTAAAAACATAATTAACGAATATGTTAACAAAAACTATCTGGGATTAATGAACGCATCAATAATTAGAATATGAATTGTTATCTCATTTGATTTATATATGTATGTATGTCTTCTTTGTTTCAGCAGATATTTAAATTTGCATTTGTATTTTAATAAATATGTATGTATTTACAGGTACATCGACGTTTTATATGTATGGTTATAATTTATTATGAATGATAAATAAATTAGTTATTTAAGTTGATTCAACATATGCGTTTATTATTACCACAGATAACCCAGATGTTAACTTAATTCTTAAATAAAATACAAAGTAGAGTTTTAAGAGTTTCTTTTGCTCAGTAATATAAAATGAATTGACAATATTAACTATTAGATGATATCAAGTGTTGTGTTATAAATAATCAGAATAGTTATTCATTGTATTAATCACGCATCCAATGTGTGACACGAGAAATAAATATGACTAGATAATCATAATTAAAAGAAGTTTATTTAATTAAAAAATAAATAATTTATGCCAGCAATTTGCATAAATCCATTATATTAAATGGCGCCCAACCGCACGGCATGATACGTAGTAACGAAAATAGTTAAAACGTACAGCATTGGCAAAGGTCAGGCAGTAGTAGAAGTAGATAAAGTAGCGTTATAGAATTAGAAATAAGATAAGTATTAGTGTTATAAGTCAGTTTGAATGATTACGCGTAGGAAGGCAAAAATGGCAAGCAATCCTGATAGCGTAGAATTCGACGTTAATAACCAGTTAGGTACGGTAAATACGGAAGATAATACTACACCTAGCGAACCAAATAGCGCTGTAGAGAGTCCAGAAGGTAGGGCGCGAGGACAGACATCAAAACCAGAAGACGTAAGTCTACAAATGTTGATGGAGTTCATCCGTCAACAGGGCGAGAAACAAGAAGAGAGTATTAGATTAATTAGCGAAAAACAAGAAGAAAGTAACAAATTAATTAGTGAGAAACTAGAGAAACAAGAAGAAAATATTAGAGTAATTAATGAAAAATTAGAGAAACAAAATGAAAAGCTCGACCAGCATAAGGATGAGATTAAACGACAGACAGCGGAACAGCTTACGCAGATACGGTCCGAGATACGTGAATACCAGCAGGCCTGGGAAGGGAAGATCAACGAACTACAGAAGAAACAAGATGATATCGTGAGAGAATTGAGAGAAGAAGCAAACAAGAAACACGAAGAGATACAAGAAACACGAGAAAACGATCGTCAAGAATGGATGGTAGCGATACACAATACCCAAACGACTGTTAAAAAGATTAATAATAAATTTGATGCTCACGTCAAAGATGCCAATGAGGAGCATGAAGAATTAAAGGCCGAGATACATGACACCATACGGCAGAGACAACGAGAACAAGGCGAAACAAACAATAACATTATACAGAAGTTGACGGAAGACAGCGTTCAACGGAACAGAAGTTGGACGAGACTACAAAAGAAAAGACGACGCGAATCGATGAATTAAAAGGCCATTTAACTAAAGTAAGAGAAAACCAGGAGAGACTGCAGAGACAGTTAATGGAAGGTGAGTGTGGTATATTGAACGGAATTAATGGACCTAACCACAATGACCTTAAATATAATGGTACTGACAGATTCCCCATGGAATTTCTTAAGGAGTTATCTGAGGTACAAGAATTATACTACCCCACTGACAATATCAAGTGGATAGGTAGGCATTTAGAATTAGACGCCGGAATTTGGTGGCGGGTTATACGTAGCCAAATATCAAATTTTGAAGAGTTTAAGGAAGCGTTCTCACAGAAATATTGGGGACAAGAACGACAAGACAGCATACGAGATCATTTGGAATATGGTAGATTTGATTGGCGTGGACCGATTACTGCGATCCAGTATATAGAACGCATATTGTTGGAGAGTAGACAATTATCACCTACTCTGACGGACAAACAACTGATACGCAAAATATCTCGTCACTTTGGGCGCGAAATTCAGCTCGCTGTTGTCACGAGAGGAATTGTGACAATTCCAAATTTTGAATCCTTAATCATAGAATATACTCAAATACATCCAAGAAATAATAGGGAGTCTAGTTATGTGACGGCGAACGAGGGGAGAAATTCTTACAAAGAAAGTGAAACCGTTTCGTACAAAGCAAGTGGAATGCAGAAGAAAGTATGGGGTGAGAGACCGCCTGTAAATACACAACAACACCGCACTGGGGATCGGCGCGCGGTCAACACAATGGAATTCATAAATAAGGGTGCCTCTACGTCGAGCACTGAACCTAAGGCGGTTCGTCAACAAGAAGAAAAAAAAATTCGTTTACACATTAACGGAGATAGCCGATAAAACGAATGATTATCAGACTAACATAATTTTACCAGACTTAAGAAGCGACTTGTTATGCGATGATGACGAGGAGATTGTCCAACGAGTAATAAAATGTCCAGAAATAAATATAAAATTTAACAACGATATTACTGTACAAGCGTTGCTTGACACTGGATCCGTTATCGCCGGATTGTCCGAATCTTGGTTTAATCAAAATAAACATAACATAGCACCTTACGAAATTTTACCGATGACTAATACTTTAATAGTTAGCGCGGTAGGCAATAAATCGAAGTTAATAAGGAAACAAATATTATGCGATATTTATATCGAAGGAATTAAGTATGAATGTGTGTTTCTCATTATACCGGATTTAATAAAACCTTGTACCTTAGGAATTAATTTTCTCCAGGAAGCAGGATGTCTCATTGACATGGGAAAAAGGATCGTCGAATTAAGAAGAGAGGCTGACGAAGCGGCGTGCACGGTGCCAATGATGCATATAGAGGTGGTGGACACAGAAGAAGAAGAAGAGATCATAAAGGAACATCGATAAGAAAGTAGAGAGTATTGACTGCGGAGATAAAGGGATGTTGGTGAGATTAAGGGAGATTCTCGTAAGGAATAGAAGTTTATTCAGAGAGTGCCCCGGAAGGATCGAAGGATACGTTCACGAGTTCCAAGTCACCGACCGGACACCGTACTTCCAGAGAGGATGGCCTGTCCCATTAGCATATAAAGGGAAGGTGGATGATGAGATTAGAAGAATGTTACGGTATGGGGTCATTGAGCGATGCAACAGCGCCTATATCAACCCACTTGTTACTGTGATTAAGAAAGACGGAAGAGTACGATTATGTCTGGATGCGAGGAAAGTGAACAGCGTGACGATCCCGGACTACGAGGGTGCCCCGCCGATAAACGATATTTTGGCTAGATGTTGTGAAATGAAATATTTATCTACCGTAGACTTAACTAGCAGTTTCTGGCAAGTACCACTGAAGCCAGAGTGCCAGAACTTCACCGCTTTTATGTACGAAGGCAAATGTTATCGCTTCATAGTTACGCCGTTTGGACTGAGTACCAGTTCTGCTGCACTAACCAGGGGATTGGACACAGTATTGGAAGATGAAGTTAAGAAAAACACCATTATTTATGTAGACGATTGCCTATGTTATTCAGGAGATTTAGAGACACATTTATTACACTTAGATTTATTATTATCTAACTTAAGAAGAGCGAATTTGACCATCAATTTGGATAAGTCGCAATTCTTTAGGCAAGAAATTGCATACCTTGGATATCGCTTAACTACGCAAGGAATACAGGCAACGGATGAGAAGATTGATGCAATTATGAAGTTTCCAACACCTCGAAACCAAAAGCAATTAAAGGGTTTCTTGGGTTTAACAAATTTCTATAACCGTTTTACAGATAAATACGCCGAAAGCACCAAACCGTTACTTGAATTATTACGAAAAGGACATAAATTCACCTGGACACCGGAACTAAACGAATGTTTTCAACAAGTTAAAGAGCTATTTGTAGAAACAGTGATCTTGAAGTTTCCTCGAATAAACCAACGATACTACATGCAGTGCGACGCCAGCAACTTTGCATATGGCGGGCAGCTATATCAACTGGACGAGGAAGGAAAAATCGGAGTTATAGCATTTACTAGCAAAACATTCAAGGGTGCAGAAAGAAATTACTACACCACGGAAAAGGAGCTCTTGAGTATCGTACGATGTCTCGAAAAATTCCGTATATATATATTAGGGCAACCTTTAACCATTATTACAGATAATAAGGCATTGACCTTTATGAACAAATGTCATTTAAATAACTCACGAATAACACGCTGGATTTTAAGCATCCAAGAATACAAGTTCGATATTGTCCATTGTAAGGGCAAGGACAATATTATTGCTGATCGTATAAGCAGAAACCCAGAAGACGCCACGTTAGAAGAAATTAGCGACAATACGTGCGAATACTTAATTAATCACCTGACGATCAAGATGGATAGAAAAGTAAGCAAGATAATTATGGATATCGGAAAGTATTAACTTGAAGATACTAAGCTTAAGACCATTATAGATAAGATTAAAGAAAAGTGTTTAGATAAGGAAATAAGTAAATTTTATAAATATGTTAATGAGAAATTATATAGATTACGTAGGAGGGAATGGAAACTGTACATACCGAACAGTGTATCCGGAGAAGTAATTGCCGAAATACACCGGATGTATGGACACCCAGGAGCGAAGAAGTGTATAAAATTGTTACAGGAGCATTTTACCATAGACGGTATGTTGAAAAAAGTGTAAAATTACATACGGACATGCGACATGTGTCAGAAAAGGAAGGACGCAGGTAATAATGTCCTATTTGGGGGAACGAAAGCCATTGTCCCGTTAAGGAAGGGTGACCTAGTGAGCGCTGATTATTTTGGGCCACTACCCGTCTCGTCCGCTGGGGTGAGGTATTTGTTCGTCATAGTAGACAATTTCACAAAATACGTGCGACTGTTTACACTTAGGAGGGCAACGACCGCAGCCACGTTAAGGAGAATACACCAATACTGTAAAGAGTTAGGATGTCCTAAAATAATTATTACTGACAATGGAACGCAGTTTACCTCTAGGAAATGGTTAGACGGTTTAAACGAATTAAACATTCAACCAAGATTTACCGCAATAAGAAATCCATGCGCGAATCTGGCTGAGAGAATTAATAGACAACTTGGAAATTTATTCAGGATCTTTGTCTGTGACCAACACACAAAGTGGTCGCGTTGTGTACCTATAATTGAAAGTTGCATTAACGAGACGTACCACGAGACTATAGAAGTGACACCCTATGAGGCACAGCTCGGGAAAAAACCGACAAGAGTTTGGGAAAAATACCTAGACAAGGACATACTTCAAGTTAAAGGAGCTGACCACAACCAAATATTTGTCAAGATGAAAGAGAAGAGGGAAAAGCAAGCGAAGTTGTGTAATGAAACCAAGACCATTACAAAATTCCAAATTGGTGAGAAGGTGTTAATAAGGACCTATTATCAATCGGACGCGATCCAGAAAAGGATTGAGAAATTTTGTGAACTGTACTGTGGACCATACAAAGTACATCGAATTCTTGGAGATGCTGCATACCTGCTCGTCGATTGCAATGACGAAAGCAAAATCCGCGGGAAATTCAATGTAAAACAAATGAAGAAATATTATGAGCCAGAAAATTGAAGGTGAATGAAAAGGAGACAGTTGAAGAACAACATATCATAACAAGTTAGCTGATGGTTATGAGTCATCTGCGTTAGGGTAATTGACGCACTTATCTCATTCAAGCTGGCTTAACCAAAAGAAAATATGTACTCTAAATGTCAAGTGTATCTTAAGAGTTTACTTAGTTAATAAATCACTAATAAAATGTTAGATAATAAGTATAAATTAACGTTTTGAGTGACATTTTATGAAATATTGTAGTGAATACAAGGGACATTTTAGTTACAATTACTTGTTCACATAGCAATAAATTATTGGGACAAAGTGAAAAAAAAAAGAAGCACACTTAAAAGTAAATAAGTGATATTATACTAAAAGCTATATCGCAAATGAACTCTGTTAAAGTGAATGTATATCATTGATAGGTTAGGAATGTAAATGATGTTAGAACGAAGTAAATAACTCGTTAGCAAAATTTATTACGTGTATGTATAAATAATTAAAACTAACGTAGCGGGTATGTTAATTATCAATCTAATTTTAAATAACATTTTAAGAACAAATTTAATTGTAGGACTATTTGTACTGCATAAAATGTATATGTGTAGGAGATTTTCTCTGATTTCATGTAAAGCGTTACATTAAATCTATCGATTTGTTTGACATTATATTGCGAGAATAATATTTTAGAAAGTAAAGAGATTATTTAATTAAATAAATTACTTATTACTCATTGAATTTATGATTTGTTTTGTAATTAGAGAGTTAAGGTATTTATATGTAACCGATATGTAAATACGATAATGTTAAATGCGTTCAGCCATCCCAAATAGCTAGCAATAAATTCGTGGATACAATTAAAACTAACAGGGAGTACACCAATTGTAATATAAGTCTTTAAAAGTAGGTTATCATGTAATATCCCTCCCTGAGGAAGATGAACATTGTGAGGCGACGTACAGGGCGCAGAATTTGGATTTGAGTTGTTCCCTGAGGTCACATCATCAAATCAAAATTGAGGACACTGTAACGAGCAAAAATTTAAAAATTTTTAAATTTTCTCCTCGATGGAGTGCGTTTACACGAAGCTGTGTCAACGACTTATAGTTGACGCAATAAATAAAGCGTAATGAGAAGATGTCAGAGCAGCGTCGCTAACTAGACAATAGAAAGACGTTAAGTTCGACTCGGCTATAGAAATTGGTTGTACAAGATGACAGGGAAAGTTTAGTTCAGAATTATTACTCACAACAGCCGAAACAATGTAGGCGAGGACATTCACACTTGTACTGAGAAATGTGGCAGATGTTCAACCAAGTTACGTCAATATACGATGGACTACGAAAAGGGGGAAACTATATGTTTACAAAGGAACGGACGTATTGCACTTTAAGAAACAATACGTAGAGCAGAGGTCAGACAAAAACTCAAGTCATGTTACTCAGCTGGAGATATCGTCTAAGTGTCAGACGGAATTTACGAGTGGACAGTTGGGGTGACTTCACCAGCCAGCAGATGTCCAAAATTATTAATAGCTACAAAAAAGGGGTGTAAGACAGAACAATACTTCGGAAGAACATAAAGTACAGATGAAAGGCAACCCAGAAAAACACTGCGTTTACTTCAGACAATGGATTGATAGACAGGCATATAATGGCTAGAGATTCTACGAAAAGGGTCAACGTTCGACAGAGCAAAATCGGGGGATGTCTGGCAGCCTATCAGAAGACCAGAGCCACGAAAAACACTGGTGGAGAGGACAGTTTCCATAGCAACAAAAACAAAGAACCTATCAGAAGAACGATGACGGAGAGTCTTAACATAGTGGGACAAACTATTCCAGGAAAACTCAAAACTGACCTATCACGAGTAAAGAGGGCGTAAACAGCGCCAGGGACAAAATTTTGAGTAGGGACAAGTTAATAAAACTATATGTCCAACACGGGGACGAGGCCAGTTTTACTTAATTTTTCAAACAGTTCACTTTAATTGTTCGGAGCCAGTATTATTTCAATTTTTCGAGAGCTTACTTTAAGTACGGAGAGAGTAATATTCTAATTTTCAAACCGTATACTTTAAATTCGGAGTCAGTTTTACTCTAAGTTCTCAAAGGTATATTTTAAATGTTAGGAGAGATAACTCAAGTTCGGGAATTAGTACTTTAAATCGTAATTTAACAGACTTAGTGAAACCATCATGTCACGATAGTCAGACTTAGTAAATTCTTAATAGTGAATTTCGAAGTGCGATGTAACGGACTTAGGTAATAATTATTCAAAGCGAACAATCAGATCGTAACACGAACAAATATCACCACATATGTACTATACAAAGCAGTTGAACTTAAATTTATTCAGTGTTAGTACAACTCATTAAAACGTGAAGAACATGAAACATTGAACTAACTAATCAATCACACGTATATTGATAAAACAGTGATATAAGTGGAAAATAGACATGAACAGTAACGTTAAAATGAACACACAACACACATCGTAAGATGAAGTATTCAAATGAACACTAAACATTACTTATTCACATAAATCTACTTCGACGCGAGTGATCGGGAGTGTGTGCAAGTGTTTGTGATATCAGCGGCATTCAACGAGATGTGTCTTCATGTCATCCTTATCACCGAGACTGGACATCACCGAATACTAATGGATATTTCATAACTCAAGTAACCATTATTTTAATTATTACTAATTAAGCTGCTTCTACTGACCTGATTCTTTCAAAGAATTCATCCCTGGGAAATTATTAGTAAACGTAATGAGTATAAATCAGAATTAAAAACATAATTAACGAATATGTTAACAAAAACTATCTGGGATTAATGAACGCATCAATAATTAGAATATGAATTGTTATCTCATTTGATTTATATATGTATGTATGTCTTCTTTGTTTCAGCAGATATTTAAATTTGCATTTGTATTTTAATAAATATGTATGTATTTACAGGTACATCGACGTTTTATATGTATGGTTATAATTTATTATGAATGATAAATAAATTAGTTATTTAAGTTGATTCAACATATGCGTTTATTATTACCACAGATAACCCAGATGTTAACTTAATTCTTAAATAAAATACAAAGTAGAGTTTTAAGAGTTTCTTTTGCTCAGTAATATAAAAAGAATTGACAATATTAACTATTAGATGATATCAAGTGTTGTGTTATAAATAATCAGAATAGTTATTCATTGTATTAATCACGCATCCAATGTGTGACACGAGAAATAAATATGACTAGATAATCATAATTAAAAAAAGTTTATTTAATTAAAAAATAAATAATTTATGCCAGCAATTTGCATAAATCCATTATATTATAGATCGTTAGATATGATTGAAGAGAGATTTTGTGGGGGGGGGGGGTATAAAACACTTTTGTAGGGTTTTAAACTAAATAGTTTATGAGCAATTTTTTAATGCGGTGAACTACAAACAGTCGCGTTCAGTAAACTAGGAGCTATATGTTTTTTAAGTTTTAATTTATCATATATTACATTATTCTGTATTTGGCACTGAAACCATATAATCCATATTTTTATTCTACAATGAGAGTGCTTATGTACAAAGAAATATGAATGGCTGAGAGAAATCAAAATAATAGGTAAAGAACAAAACTTTTGGACAGTAAACTGTAAAATGACTGTATGTCGTGATCACCTGACGAATTCAGACATAGTTGAGATGAATATACTAACTACTGGCAGCAGTATCTCTAATTAGAGGATTTCAAGAAACCAATATTGTCACGTTCTTCCCCCAATTAATTGCCAACCTCCAATGGTTAGGAAAATTGTTGCAAATTAAAAATTATTGGTCATTACTAAGATATGTGACCGTAACCATCACATCCACGTACTAAGCATTAAATTAAGACTAATCCAATTTATGAGATTTATCTGACGCATAACTATAGCGACTGTGATTGCATAATGGAACATAAAACCAAAACGAACTTTCAACCGTCTGGACTAGTGACAGATTGCAAATCTACGTTTCTGGTGTGGGCAATTCGTAAGTTGGAAATATATTAGACTGAAAAAAATATGTGTTAAGTGTCATAAAAGTTAGTCATTGGCTCTGGTACAGACTCCATATTAATGATGAAGAAATAAACCGAAGGGTCATGGAAGTTGGAAAATCGCACCAAAAGTAATCACGGCAAAACTAGTTTGGCCAAAAGAAGATTATAGGGCACGTTTAAAGAGGAAGAAAACCTATATAATCCTACATATCGAACGAAGGCAAATAGTAGAGGCTATTGAAACAATTGTGCTAATTTTAAATGCGTTTTGTATTTTTTCCTGAAATGTTTCTCAGGAACTGTGAAAAATGCGTTTTTTCACGTAGTGTACCAAGTTAATGCTTTAGCACATGTCGTTATCTAAATCTTATTGATCCTAAAATTATATAACGTTTCTTGTTGTGTTAGCGTTATTTGTAAAAGTAAACTAAACAAACCATATTATTCCATTGCTAATATACAACTGTTACAATATTTATTATGAAATGTTTCTACATTACACTCTCAAACATAAAAAGTAATTATGTGTGTAGGCTATAGTTTCTGAGAAAAGTGTGTTTCGATAAAAAAAATTAACAATGAAACAATAGCTTCATTCGAATTCCCTTAACGTGGGTCGGTTTTGTCTCATTGAACAATTTGTTACCATAATGAGAAAACAATAACCATTTGCTTGTCATAAGAGGTAACTTGTCATCTGTTAAAGCCAGAACTGGAACAACTTCACAGAATTCGCTGCACTCCGTGTCGAAAGCAACGTTCCTAGGATTAATGTTACTGTCGTTGGGCGGTTCCTGTATAAAGTAAAAGACTTAGTAAGGCTGTTGTGGAATTAGGAACCCACAGTCTTGCCCACGGGCGAAACTGTCAAACCTCTTTCGACCACAAAAAGATGTTAAATTATCATCACTTTAAAAACTTATTGAAAGGATAATTTCGTTGCAGATTTTATCAACGAGGTACACATTGTTACAGTGTATGTGCGGACATTCATTTTTTAGGTGTAACATTATCCTATTTCTTGCTCATCAATACATTCACCTTTTATTCTACAACTTTAAAACAAAAAACTTGTCTGTGTAAATATCGCATATGACGTTTCACAGTGGCTGACACAAAATGGTATTTTTCACTTGTTCTCGACACGAACCGTTTTTACTGCATCTCTCTCTCTCACTCTCTCTGTCTCTGTCTGTCTGTCTATCTGTCTGTCTGTCTATCTGTCTGTCTGCCTGTCTCTCTCTCTCTCTCTCTCTCTCTCATTAAAAAATAATGGAAATGTTTGTGCGGGTCCCGTAGTCCGCAGGCCTCCACCAGTCTGGACCCTACATGCCCGGCAGTTACGCCATTGGCTGGCATGAGTAATGCCACCGATTGCACGCGTGTCATCATTTCAGTTTCTCATATTATTTCTCATGAATTAGTCGCTCACAATCTTTATAGTTGGGCGATTTAAAATTTTATTCCACTATAACCTGTAGTCTCTTTCTGTTAGAGGACGGTTTTATTCATTGCATGTTTCGGAGTCACAAGTATTAATCACAAATATTGCAAATATGGCACACAAATATTAATCACACATTTCGGCTACAAAATATAAGTCTAATAATGACAAATATCTTGCTTTATTGAATATAATTTTAGTTATGTTTCTTTATCCTACATTACCGATAAACCAGCGAAGTAACTGACTGGTAACGTGTTCTCTATAACTAGACTTATCAGGTTTTCTTCCTTGATTAAGAGTTTTAAATACGTGATAGTGGCATTGATACGTTCTGAACAAGACTTGTTCAATACTTAGTATTGTTGGGAATGTGTTTTTGTGTTTTAAAAGATGCACAAAAAAGTTTGATTGTGTTAATAGTTATATACTACGTATGCATGTGTGTTAATGAACAAATGAAATAACATTTTTCATAAATATTAAATTTTATAAATATAAATAGACATGATTTTCATGCAAACCTCCGATGGTACAGATTGATTTTGTGAAACGTTGGTCAGGTAAAAATACAGCGATAAAAAATTAATGCAATATACTTGTGATGGGCGTCCCAGATTTAATTTACAGCATTGGTTGTATGGGCTGTTGCCGGCTTTCATGTGTGGAAATGCATATTCGGCGCATTGAAGGCGTTTGAAATGTAATTTTCCCGAACAGTGACGTCGATTTACTGCTATATGGAGTGAATTTTATCATTGAAGGACTACACATTATTGTACAGTTTTATTAGTATTTTACTTATGATGTAAATACTTACGTGTTAACAGTCACGTGATCAGTATCACTCAGTTCTATGTATGAAAATAACATGACGTTAATTACCAAAAGAAGCTTTACTTTACCTTGGAAGTGTGTTTATATTATTTAATGAATAAGCGGTGTAGACTATAATCAATCTAAAATATCATGTAACTAAGCAAGGACGAAACATTTGTAACAAAACAGGACGAAACAGGAAAAGTGATTATCTAAAATAATAATTGTGAATTGTAAACGTGCAAAATATTGTACGCTTAAAAAAATACTTGACGTTAAAAATAATATAAAATTTATACTATATACTATAGAATTGCACGCACGCACACACACGCGCGCATACACACCAGGATGTAACGTAAAAGGTGTCCTCACTTACAGATTCGAATTGTTTGTGTCAGTACAAGAAAAAAGTTCGCATACACACAGGTCCGGAAACTTTATTTTCTGTCTGGCCACCATTTTTAACTTTTTAAAGAAAACTATATATCAAGGGGTAACAGAGATATCTTAATGAAGTTTGGCAAATATGTTTACATTAATGGAAGTTAATGAATTAAAATTATTCCTAATTTCATAATTAGGACTACGGTTCCTTCACTATAAGAAAAATGTATTTAAAGTTATTTCTACTTTATAAAATTTGCCTCAATAATAGCAGTTTATAACAAAGTAAGGGCCAGGTTTTTAGCGAAATTAGAATTAATAACTTCTAACAAATTTAAAAAAACTTTTGTGATGGGGTTTTTTCTGCCCAGTAATGATTATTATGGACATTTTAATTCAATTTCATGTAAGACTTGCTTCATCATTGAAGATATCAGGGACAAAATAAGTGCGGATTAATTGCAATTTTGTGTAGAAAAGTAATCAAAATGCCCGTCTCTGTTCATCGCCAACATTTTCAATGGCTTGTACGCTTTGTAGATGGTACAGCTTTAATTTTTGGCTTTCTAAATTGCAAATACATTTGTGTAATACAGACATTCAAACATAGCAATTCTTTTTCTACTCAATTTAGAATTTTCCCAGCGTTTATTCAGTACTCTATCCTTCTTCTTGTAAAAGTCTTAAATTGATCGATTGTGCGTTCTTCCAATTGTGGTTTGAAAGTTTAGATGTGAGACGAATATAGGTTACTCAAATATACTCAAAAAAATATAGGCTACTCGGAATATGATATAAGACAATGGTACTCAAGAACTACTTGAAATATCTATATAAATGAACACAAAAATTCAACGTGGATTTGGAAACATCTAAAATTGGCCATCACACGACATACTATGGAATTTGAAGTCAATATGGAGACACATAAATAAGGAAATAATGTAATTTACGTGTAAGGTGAAGTAAAATGGTTTTAGATAGTTTATGGAGAAGTAAGGGCCGCATCGTTATAACTACTTTTTAAGTAGAAAGAAATTAAATCTGTCAGGTATGGAGGTATGTGTCAAACGACTCACGGTCTGTAATAGTGTTAACATCTTGTTTGAATACATGTATTATTACTGTTATAATAATTAAGAATATAACAAGTAGCCTATATAATTAATAATTGTATTGCCAGTCAGTATGTTATGATGTTTCAGGATTTGTTTTAGTCTATTCAAATGCCTACTGCAGGAGTAAAGCAAAGAAAAGGGTACTTGAGCTGTGCAAAATAGGCTACAGTGTCCGACCGTGATGACCATCTGCTCGTACATCAGTGTTTCAAAACGTTTCTAAGCACATACTATATGTGGCAACACATTAAAAATTGTATAATATTTTCAGTAAGTAACGTGTATCGCATACAGGTTTCTGTGTGTGTGTGTGTGTGTGTGTTTACTTGCATGCTGTTGTAAAGTGCAATTCCTGTATTTCTTGCATCTGTATATCTTCCATCATCATCAAAGGCTCAAAATATATTTATCTCAGCTCTTTGCAAGATTTTTATGTGGTGGGAGGTTGAGATGGTAAAAATTGGAAACAAAAATTAAAATAAAACATGCATTTTGAGATAATGCATTGATGTTTGGTGAAGGTACAGTGATGGTGGATAAAATCAATCAGGAGAATGTATAAGTGTTAGTCTGAAAAAAAATATACTCAAACCTAATTTTGTATAGTCTAATGCTTCACGGAATAAGGTGATGAGATTTTAATAAGTTAAGGTCTGGAAAGTGTAAGCATAGAACCGTTATGACAAGCAATGAAGATTCAACGCCAGAAATGATGAATCAATAATGACCAGTTGTATTTAAAAACGTTAATAATTGGAAAAAAGTCTGCCTTTGTGATTAAAGGACAGTTGTTAATTGATGTTCAGTTTGTAATGCAGGATACACAAACAAAGATACTTCTTTTTTATACATGTTCTTCATATGCTCAGCACAGTAAGTATCCGCAGATCCAGCTAATTCCTCAAAAATATATAAGTTAGTAATTAGTAATTAAGGGTAGTAACTGATCCTGTTACTCTGTGTGTAGGAATCAGTCTATATTTTGTGCCGGTGTTTGCATAACCCGGCAATCGAAGGTATAAAAATTTCGTTTTTCAATAATAATATCGAGTATTCACGTCGGAGCAGTGAGATTGGAATGGCACTGTTGAGCAGCGCGCGCCATCTCTTGGCCAGATTTGCTGCCTGTTGGATTGCTGATGTAATCGGCAGTTCGACGCAGACTTTGAAGGAATCACAAGCTCCCGACCTTGGACAGTCAATAATTGCGTAATTTTCTTCTCATCCTGATGGCAAGCTAAATTTTCGAGACTTCCCGGTGAGTGATTTACAGTATGCTATAGAATGCTTGAATAATAAGAGAATAATTAACCTTAAATATATTCAGCCGAAGGCGAGAGTAGAATGTACGTGATGCGTTCGGACGAGTGTCTATTGTGAGAGAATTATTTGATGCTTCAGTATATACAGCCAGTATTTCTTTTAATTATTGTACAATAGTCACTGTAATCATTTGTTAAATTGCTGTATAAAATTATAAAAATTATAACTAAAGCCAGTACGTATAGACAGAGTTGAATCGTGTGGGTTATGTATGTACACGCACTGGACTGGAAGAGTGTTCTTTTTTAATTAATTATGGCAGTTGAAAATAAATTGTGAGACCACCCTTAGATGAAACACGATAAATCTTTTAATTGTGTGTAACTGTAAGTGCTTTTAGTGGGGTCATTTTCTGACAAATTACGATAATTGTGTTGCCACGTGGTGAGGCCAACCTGTTTGATTATGTCGGCACTTGTTAAATCTAGTGCGAGGGACTCTTTACTATACACATTTTAATATTATTTTTTCTATTTAGTGAGTTCATTATCATCTTGTAGACTTAATTACTCCTCAGGCAATTTTCAAAAAACAAAAACTTATGCAATTATCTTGAGTTGGTCGGGAGCCCCGTTCTGAGGTTATTACCTTGACTAGGGTGCATATTTTAGTGAACAGAATTTCTAATCCTTTGTGAATTCTCAGGGTTCTCGCTCCCAGACGGAGATTTGGTCTCAGCTGGTGTACTGACGCCTTCACCAGTCATGAACCATCCAATACTCACCTGTTCTGAGGAGGGAGCTTGCTGACCACTTGCAAGATGCAATTACTCATGCAATTGAGGTGATATAAACTTTTATTATTTTTCGTTGGCCTGGCCCGCCGTTCATCCGTGTTACAAATCGTTTTCCTTTTTAAACCATGTGCTTACGCCGCTAGACAGTCCGATCAAGTGTGTGTCAACAGGACATTCATTATGAACATTATTTGAACTATTATGAAATTATTCCGTAACTCTAACGTACTATTCTTGTAATTGTGTGCTGCACTGGGGGAGCGTGCCAGAGCTCATTTTGGCTTTCTTCATAATTTTTTTTGCAAAGGACTTAGAGTTAGTATACTTACAATCTAAATTTAAGTCATGTGTTTATTGGTTCTGTTCCGGCTGGTTCAGGACGGGGTGCATATATTATTCTTATTTTTGTTTAACATTTAAGGGCTGGGGGTTTCGTTTTTCAGGCGGTTTTCAGGGGTGAAATTCACATGCGTTTTTTTGGCACAAGTTAGGCACACGTTGATACAGTTTTATGCAGGCCGGATACCTGTCTGACCTGGTCTAGCACATGCTGGCACACTTCCACAGCTGCCAGAATACAACATGCTGTTATTTTAAAATTATTTATACACAGATGTCTGACATTAAAAATTTATTTTTTGTGGGCATATACCAATAATTTTGAGATTGTAAAATCATACTGATGCTACTGATTATTGTAACTTGGGTTCTGACTTGCTTGCTGGACCTGTCTGTTGAATTAAATCATTATCATTAAAGAACGAATTCCTGATACAGGGATACATCTATATTTGTAACACAGCAATTAACGTTTTGGAAAATTATGCCAATTGTTTAAACTTAGGTGATAAGGGTTTTACCACTTGTATACAGTTCAAAGAAACTTAAAGATTTTCATATACTTATAATGTGCAATTTATTAGATGTTATAAATTCATATGGGCTGCCAGGCCCCTATTATCTTGCAGTTATTAGTCATTATCATCCTTTCGGTTTTTAAAAAATTTTTTGGGGGTTTCATTTTAATGGAGTAAATGGGTTGTGGTTTTAAACGATTAAATTCCAACTGTGGTTGGAAGTTTAAATTTTATGATTGCAGTTTGTGGAGCTTTATCGAATATACAGGCTGTCTGCCAGGTTGAACATGATTTAGTGTGATGATATTATATGTATATGTGTCTCTATGTTTCAATATGTGATGTTAAGGTTAAGTGTTATTTAGGGGGGGGATTTATATAATTTATAGGATGTTGCCCGATATATGTAGTTTATTTGTATAATTTAAGGAACCAAATGGATATATGTATATAGGGGATGAATTAATATGGGCTTATGGAAACTGATTTGTTAACATGTTGGCACTACTTATTTATCATTTATATTGTTATTTATTGCTTATTGTTATACTTGTCACTCAGGGGAATTGTAATTACACATGCATGTAATGAATTATGGGGCAAGAATAAAAATTGTTATTGTTGATTAACAACCGAGTCTAATTGCAAGTCCCGTCATACTGGACCCAGCGCATTTTGGGCTTCTCTAGGCTCTTGCCTAGTTTTAAATAACTAGTGGCCTCTCTTTCAAAAAAAAAAAAAAAAAAAAAGGATTATTTTTTTATAAAGCATAAAAGGAAAGAGGGGTTACAATTTGCACTATATAGAAACTGATTCCTAGAAACCTGGAGCTTACACACAAAGGACTATGCTGGCAGTAAATACTGTGATCCAAGAAAACATTTTATGTACAAACGTTATGCAACCATAACAAAAAAGGTGATATTTTTACAGATTTAAAAATATTAAAGATGGGGCAGGATATTTAGCTAGGAAAGAAGATGGAAAGTAGCTGACGATCACAAAGGTTGGTAGACTGAATTGCAAGGGACATAACCAGGCTACAAGTTCACCCATTTGCAACTTGGATGAAATATGTAGCTGAGCACTGTGATGCAGTGAGGCTGACAAGATTTACTCAGGGATAAATCACTGGAGAGATATTTTTTCAGTAGTGTACAGATAAGTGTTTTGATCTTTGATGATGATGATGATTATGATGTATGTCATACACGATTATATGTACTCTTTCAACATACTGGTTTTATTTAACATTTTAGTTTACCTGTGTTTAAGTATTTCTTAACAAAACATTACAAGTTTTTGTTAACTTTCAGCATTTATGTACATCTGGGAAGACAGCTGCCCCCGGCACCTTAAAAAGAAATATGGTACATCGTTCGATTACGGTAATGTAAATCTTGTATAATATCTGCAGTAGCAAATGAAGGCAATCTACACAAATAGCGAAAACCCTCACAATTGTTGTTTTTTTTTTTTTTGTATTAGCCTACTAGTTTATCTGAGACTAAACTATTGATCTTATGTACAGCTTGAGTGTTGTGGATAAATGTAGTCGTATACTGTGTGCTGAGACATTTTGTTTCTCTTGCAAATTTTAAATTACGTAAAATCATTCTTAGATTATATAAGTCAACTCATTTAGTAACATTTCAAGTTTGTAGTCATTTCATAATTTTTTTTTAATCAAAGAATTCTGATAAAATGTGCAGTGCTGGTGGTAAATATCAGACAACTATGACCTAAATGACTATCTAATAATAGCAAGGTAGATGAGCAAATATAATAAAGAATAACACATTGACACGGAGTTAATCAGCTTGTTCAACAACGTGTATGAAAGAATCATTTATAACAAATGTGAAAATAGTGTCAGAGAATTATGGAGAGAACTGTCCTGAGATTAATAAAGTGAACCATAAAAAAATTTAATGGCTATTCAAACAAACTAGAATAGATAATATTATTTCCAGAAGTAACAAAACTAAGTGGAGCCTGACTGGAAACTGGAAACCGACGGATATGAAAATGCCACATCAATTGCCTTATGAAAGATGGAATGGTGGTATCCTTTAGTGATGATGTATACACTGAACTGGACGCGAATTGCCCAGGAGATGAACCACTGGAGAATGAGTGAGGCGATAAGTGCGGATTACGATAAGAAGATTATGGATTAAAATTGTGTTTGAACTATATGTAATATACATAGTCGTTACCCTTCCTCGCACGCTGGCCGCGCTGGTTGCCGCTGTTACCCCTGTCACCGGCACGGAGGCTCCCAGCCTAGCGGAGAGCGACCGACGCCTCAAGGCGTCTACTAGCTGGGCTTGAGACAGCTGACACCTGTCGCGTGAATCGGTTCCAGCGGCAGTGCCATACACTAAAGTTTTCTTCCCCCGCCATCTAGTGAATGATCGTGTTGGTGGTTGTCAAGTCCAGTATTAGGCACCTGTCTACTAAACCAGCACTGTGTTTATCATCTGGTAGCCATTGGGCCCGACCCAGATGCTGCAATCATGCCAGGGTTGCAACACACCCCGCTACAATGACGCAACCCAACAGAATCATTACCAAGGCCAAACGGTACACTAGCTACCTTCCTGTAGCTTTCGCTTTCCTACCCCCTGAGAGTATACATATCCCTACTTTGCCACAATATTTAATATTAATTTATTTAAACATGACATGCAGGCTGACACAGTGAAGTTAGCAAAAACAAAAATTCATTTTTTCTTTATTCATACGGTGTATAAAAACCTTATAAATATAAACTGTATGCAAATATGACATGTCTCAAAATTACACTGCCAGTCCGTGGCTGCAAGTAAAATCGTACTTGGAAAAACGTTACGGATAAATATCAAATTTCTTTTACTCATTACGGGTTACAAATTTATGTCACCTGGTAAACACGTTGACAGTACTAAAGATATCGTAAACATCGTAACAAAATTTACGTAATAATTTCATATTGGGTAGGTACTTTCTCTTTTTAAATTTTAAACGGACTCGGTTTTTAAATATAAAAATATGGGTAGGTACTTTCTCTTTGTAAAGTTTAAACGGACTCGGTTTTAAAATATAAAAATATCACTCAACTAGGAAATCGAAAAGAACTGATGTCAACACGTTGACAATGCTTAAAAAAAAATTAACAGCAACTTGAGAAACTTTCATATCGCACCTATACCCAAACGTAGTTGTTATTATTTTTAAAATTTATTCTATATTATGTAGTCATACAAAATATGTAGTTACGGAGTCCCTAGGTGTTGTTATGGCCACCGGGTTCACCGCACGATGCACATACGGTAGCTTTACCCCTGGTCATTACACTATCTCATTAGATAAGATCTGGATCTTTTATTAGTGTGATTAGTGTGACAGATAGTGAAAACAGTACTTGTTTAGAGTGGCGTATCTAGAATTCGGCTCCATATAAAAAAAAAAACAAGTTGAGACTAATCAACATTACTACCTTCTACGTTGCCGAAGACCGCGTGGTAACCTCCTGAAATCATTCCCCTTAAGTAAATGGTAAAAACACAATAAAAATACGTATTATTGAAACATTGTTAAAAGATACTTATCGACGGGATTTACTTTCCTATATTTCGTATTTCAAACGTATACCCTAATGCTGTGTAATAAACCTGTCTGTCTATTTAAAAAAGAGCTACTACTGTATTAGCGTACACAGCTGAAAAAAAACACCCAAAAAATTAAGAGATTAACAAAATTCGTCAACTTTTCGACCCTCTAGAGGGCGGTCCCGTTCGTCCGCTTGTTTAAAAAGAAACGATTTGGAAAATCATGGGTTAGGATACTGGAAAACCGCACAATCTCCACCATTGGTATTCTGTTTTGATGTCTTTCAATAAGCTTTTCGTTTGTCATTAAGTGTGCTTGAGTACATTTTAAGAGTTCACGAATTTCAAACTGTTACTTACTATCTACTTAGGCCTATCTACTATCTTTTAGAATCGAACTCAGTTCTGCGTGTCCGGTTACAGTGAACGGCTTCTAGTGTAAAGAAACCAACTTTTGCATCATGTTATCTCATATCATCCCTAAAGGTAATAAAATATGTTCTAATATGTTTAAGCTCATAATAAAATCAAAATGAACCTCTCGTTGTTAAAGCAAAACTAAAATACAATGCCCATTATGTCTCCTGCCCAACACTTTCCATAGGTGTCACCTTCTTCTCAAAGTTCAGTTCTCTAAATATTATTATTATTATTATTATTATTATTATTATTATTATTATTATTATTATTATTATTATTATTATTATTATTCTCAGAGAAGCATCCTCTTATTGGACAGTGCCAGAGCCACTAGTCCTGGTGATAGCGGGAATGATTTTCATAAACCTGTTGGCTCTAGAGTGGAGGCATTTATTCGAAATAAGAGAGGAAATTGGAAGGGATGCCGCAAAGCATGAAGCCAGGGAACTGACTCTCCCGCACTGGCAAGATCGTTGGAATAGAGAGGATACAGGAAGATGGACCGCAAGGCTCATACCAAACTTGAAGGAATACCAAACGGTGAGGTCTACTACTATCTGACCCAGTTGCTTAGTGTGAAGTTTAATGCCTAACTCCATAGAATAGGAAAGGTGAAGCCCAGCATGCCAAAACGGAGACTCCCCATGAAGATGCCTCGCACAGGTTTTTCAAGCGCTGCAGATTCGCAAGACAGTGGATGGTGCTGGAAATGGAGCTCGTGGAGTTCACGCCCAAGAGCGCAGTTGCGCTTATGCTTTGTGGTATACAAAAAAGACAGTCCCAACTTGCACCCAGCGGGCAGTAGAAGATGAGGAACAACTAGAAGGAGCCCGATAAGGGCGTAATAGGCTCCACCCTGAAGTAATACGCTAAGTGGTTCCAGCATGGATATGAATGCCTGAATTAGAGGTGGGTTTTTTAGTGGGTGAAAGTCCCACACACCAGAGGAAGCACGGCCTCCGGTATTTTTTTTTTTTTTTTTTTTTTGCGAGGAGGAAAGATGCATTATGCACCATCAGGAGACACCCAGCTGTCCTCCCGGTGTGTGGGACTCGTACCCACCAAAAAACCTCCACTTTACAGGCAGGGAATTCCCCTGGAACAACTATTCGTATGGTTTCAGGGTGGCACTTCGTATTGCGCCTACTAGGTTCCTACAGCTTTGTCTATATCATCGACATGTGAGAGGGTACATTTCAGGCTTCTTTTGCCGTGGGACCATCCTCACGAAGGTCACAACCATGTCCCAGTTCTCTTTCCTGCTGAGCATGGCGCCTATGATGTTATCAGGTGTCATGGGGCCAATCTCCTATTCTAGTCCTCGCCTCTCCAACACCCAACATTGACACTCGAAGAAAATGTGATGAGCGTCATCAGAGTCTGAGTCGCCGTACACGACCGACGGATCCTCCATCTTACCCATCCTTCGCAAGTATGCACAGAAATAACCATGCCCTGTCAGGAATTGAGTAAGGTAATAATCTACCTCGCCGTGCGTTCTGTCCACCCATTCAGGGAGGTTCTCAATCAACTTCGCCGTCCACCTGGCTCGACTCTCCGCTCCCATCGTAGTTGCCAGCCCGCATGGAGTGTGCCCTGGCCACTGTTGTTGCTTCTACGATCCCCAAGTCTTCCTTGGTCTCGTAGACTCTCCTCCTCTCCTCGGCCATCAGACCTATTGGCATTACTCCAGCGACGACCAACGCTGCTGGTTCCGACACCGTTCTGTAGGAGCTTACAATTCGAAGTGCTCCTCTTCGTTGTACTGCGGCCATCTGCTTGCGGTATTTTTCTTGCTTCAGTGCGTCGGCCCATACCTCGCATCCGTAGAGGAGAATCGTGTTGGTCACCGACATCCGCAGCTGGGCCTCCGACATTTGCCATTAGCCTGCTCAGCGCAGCAACGACCTTAGCGGCTTTCTCCGAGGAACATCGGATTTGCTCCCAATAGGAGAGATTAGTATCTAGGTGCACCCCCAGATACTTCACCGCTGGCTTTGATGTTATCGCCTTTTCCCCCACCACAAACTGTGTAATTGTGGGTATACGTCGTCGAGTGAACAGCGCCATCTCTGTCTTCCTCGTCGGAAGGCTCAGGCCGTGTTCTTCCATCCAGGTGCGGACCCTGCGCATGACCTGGTTCAGCATGCGCTGCGCCTCCTCTGCGTATCTCTCGGTGATCACGGCAGCAACGTCTTCAGCATATGCTACCAGAAAGGTATCGTCTGGCATCTCCATACGGAGGATTCCATCATAGAATGCATTCCACAGGTCGGGGCCCAAGATAGAGCCCTGAGCCACGCCGCCTGTTATTTTTCTGCTGCGTGGCCCATCTGCTGTGTCGTACCGGAGCTCCCTGTCTCTCAGGTAACTTCGTATTATTCAGAGCAGGTAGTCTGGCACTTGAAAGACGTCCTCCAAAGCCGCTAGCAAGTCTGTCCACCTGGCCGAATTAAGGGCGTTGCGTACGTCCACTGTAGCGAATAGCACCGTCCTTCTGGAGAAGTGATTACCCCGCTGGGCCACCTGGACGGCATTCAAGATCTCCTGTATGGATAGTGGATCTGGCCGTTCTGAACCCGTACTGCCTCGCTGAAAGATCTCACGCGTCCCGAATAGCCGCTACTAGGCAAGGCCTGAGTAGACGTTCCAGTAGTATCCCCACCGTGTCCAGCATACAAAGAGGTCTGTATGCCGACGGGGAATTCGGGTCGCCCTTCCCTTTGCTGACTAAGACTAGTCTTTGGATCTTCCACCCCTCCGACTTTGAGGCAGTGGTTGCATATTACGTAGCACCTGCCAGCGCTTCCGCAGGTATACCATCCGGCCCTGGTGCCTTCTTGTTGCGCAAGGAGCTATCAGCTAGTGATAGCTCGTCCTCACTGAAAATCCGGACGTCTTCCAATGGGCCTGGGTATTCCTCTCGATCCCTCAGCGGGTGACGAGGAAACAGACCGTCCACGATGAAGCGCATCTGATTTTCATACATCCTTGGGCTACGTGGCCGGGCCCCAAGCCTGCTCATTACAAACCTGTACCCCAGACCCCAGGGATCAGAATCTAGATCATTCCTGAGGGTCTCCCACTTGAGCGGCTTGCTTCTGTTGATGGCCTCCTTCAGTCTTTTTCTAGCGAGCCAATATTCTTCTTGCGCTTCGGCTGCTGCATTCGCTTTTCTCCTTCTGTTTCTGGTCGCCATACGACGCGAGCGCAAGCAACGTCTCCTGAGGTCACCAATCCCGTCTGCCCACCAGTACGCAACTGTCTTCCCCCCGCGACGTCCCGTTCTCCTGGGCATAGACACATCGCAGGCGTTCCGTATGAGGCGCACTGTCGCACCGACGACTTCCTCTGTCGAACCCAAGCTGTTCATCACCGCCTCCTTTCCGATCGCGATGACATCCTGCAACAAATCCTCGCCCACTTTGGACACGTTCCAGCCGGGTGTTCGGCTGGGTTCAGCTATGGGTGAATGCTGAACTCTCCGCAGGCTGAAAGTGATATTGGTGAGCACTACCAGTATAATCTTCCAACACCTTCCAGTTCAAGACATTGTGCGCCAATGCGTCGGATACCAAAGTGATGTCCGGGATTTTTTCGGCGCAACCAGGTTTTCTAAAAGTTGAGATACCTCCCACATTTGCCACCGCGAACCCGACTCTTGCTGCCATCACTAACACGTACCGTCCACTGCCGCACGTCGTAGGCATTTCCCACTCCACCGCTTTGGCGTTGGACAAACATGAACAGGTTGGAGGATCAAGCAGAAATGAAGCCGATACAACGTTTCGGTCCAGCCAAGTAACCTCCGAAAGCAGGAATGTACAGACACAGCTGACTGGCAGCGCCAGCTGTATTGCGTAGCTGCACAACCGTTTGTGTGTATAACCGACCGGCAACAAACAATCGTAGCAGTGTGGCCTTGCGTGACGTCAGCGGCGCTCGTTTTTAAAATAATAATAATACGTTGCCGAAGCCAGTTCGGCACACCCTCACCCCAAAAGGGCAACATGGTTGACCCAAAACAAACAAGTCCTCAAGCACGACGGCTGCGGGAAACCTGGAAAATCTCAGATTCTAAAACGCTCTTGGTGAGTTCAGTAACACAGGAAAACGAAAAGGCAGAAGGAAGAGGTGTGAGTTAGTGAGTGTGTGTCTGAAAGAGAAGATGCAAGTGTGAGTCCTGCATGCTCGCCGGGCCCTGGTCCGCATGCAGATATAAGAGACAGAAAAGAACAGGAGAAAGAGAAGAATCGCAGGATCCCGCTTTGAGTACTGACCAACAAGGCCTCCCAATTCCAATAACTGAGATCCAGGAACCCCAAATAGTATTCCCCCCTTTTTTATGGGCCTAACTGTCATCCCTAACTCATGCCCTATGGCAAAACTTTAGCTTCGAAATATGAGTGGTTACTCTTTCAACATCCCCTCCGGGATCACCCAATTTCACTGTGACGGGCGACACAAACCGAAGAATGCGGTATGGTCCCGACCAACGATAACATAATTTAGCGGCCCTCCTATTTATGGCTGAGCTGATCGGATGGCTCTGACAGTAGACCAAGTCGCCAATCTTAAATGGGTTCGGAATTTGCCCCTGATTGTAGCGACTACGGACGCGTTCGTGCGCACGAAGCAAATTCCTTCGGACCTCCCGCCATCTGTCCACAGTCGTGACCTCAGGATCGTTCGGCAGAAGATCATCAATGTGCCACAAATTGTCCAACGGCAAACTCGGCGAGAACCCAAACATGACTTCAAAGGGTACGGCCTTGTGACTCTCGTGTAGGGCCGTGTTAAATGACAATTGCAACCACTTTAAATTTTGGTCCCAACAATCCTGTTGTTCAGCATGATAGGCGATAAGCGCTGAACGGAGATTCCGGTTAAATCTCTCCGCGTGGGACGGTTGAGGGTAGTACGGGGAAGTGGTCACATGTTTGATGCCGTTAGCGAAACACATTCGCCGGAAATCTTTTGAAATGAACTGTGGTCCATTGTCAGAGACAATGGTGGACGGAAAACCGAAATGCTGAAAGACATGGGTCTGTAGCATAAGGATAGTTGAGCGAGTGTTTGCCTGTCGTAAGGGCAGTAGCCAGACAAACTTGGAAAAAGCATCCACGCAAACAAGTAGGTAAGCATTACCTGACTTGCTACGAGGGAAAGGTCCCACGTAGTCTATGAATAACTTCTCCATGGGTTTGCTCGCCACATCAGATGACAATAGACCCAATTTAGTGTTTTGAGCAGGCTTACTCAAGCCACAGAGATGACATGCTTTCACACGAGCCGCGATGTCCCTGTCCATGCCCTCCCAGATGAAATGCCTCCTAATACTGGAAATGGTCTTCGAAATTCCCTTATGGCCACCTATTGGGGAATCATGATAGTAGCTGAAGACCATTGGCACGAGCTTGCTAGGCAGCACAACCTTCGGGGCACGTCCTTTTCGTTCTCGGCAGCACAGGACGCCCTTGGACAGAAAATATGGTACCTGCACGTTACCCTCTTTTAGGTGTTGGATGATAGGACCCAACTCTTCATCATTTAACTGATGGGGTAACACATCAGTAAAAGCCAAAGGAAAATCCAGCAGAACGGAACAGGGTTGCTCAGAATTGGCCTCGCTGGGTTGGGAGAACATACGTGACAAGGCGTCTGCAACAACATTTTGTGTTCCCCTGATGTGTTGCACTTTGAATTTAAAGGATGAGATCTTGACCACCCAACGCCCTATTTTACCCAGCTGCCGGGGATGAGCGAGAAGCCAGGAGAGAGCCTGATTATCGGTCTCCAACAGGAACTCAGCGTGTTCCAAGAAACGCCTCAACTTATCTAGAGCGTACACAACAGCAAGACACTCTAGTTCATACACTGAAGACTTCATCTCTTGTTGGGTCAAGGTCCGGGATATAAATGCCACCGGCTGCCTAGCACCATCAACTTCCTGGGACAGAACCGCCCCGAGCGCAACAGAACTCGCGTCCGTTTGCAAAATGAATTTTTTTGAAAAATCAGGCATCCTCAACACAGGGGGAGAGACGATCGCCTCCTTGAGGGTATCAAAGGCCCGCTGTTGCCTCTCTCCCCATACAAATTTGGTACCCTTTTTCCTGAGTTCGTTTAAAGGTACAGCAATCTCCGCGGCATTAGGGATAAATCTACGGTAAAAATTGACCATGCCAACAAATCTGGCAACACCTTTCGCATCCCTAGGGGGAGGAAAATCCCGGATGCCTTGTGTCCTCTCCGGGTCGACCGTCACACCCCCATATGAGACGAGATGCCCTAAAAACGAAATACTCCTTTGTGCAAACTTTACCTTGTCTGGATTGATAGTGAGGCCAGCACTCCTCAATCGGCACATCACCTCTCTCAGGTGACCCAGATGCTCCTCGAACGTTTTACTGTAGACCAAGAGGTCATCAAGATAATTAAAGATGAATTTAAATTTTACGTCATGGAATACAGTGTCAAGTAGTCGCGTGAGGGTTTGAGCCCCCACTGCCAGACCCATGGGTACCCTAGTATATTGATAAAGATTCCATGGCACACAGAATGCCGTATAAGGGCGGCTTTCCTTAGACAGAGGAATCTGATGATAAGCGGCATTGAGGTCAAAGATGGTGAAGTACCTGGCCCCACTAAACCAATCGAACGCGGAATGTAAATCGGGAAGAGGAACTGAATCCACCTCAATATTAGCATTGAGTTTGCGATAGTCAATGACCATACGCTGTTTACCTCCAGGCTTGGGCACCAGAAATGCTGGACTTGCATAACTAGAGTTGGAAGGTTCAATGACCCCTTGTTTAAGCAACTCTTGAACCTTCTCTCTTAGGACATCCATCTTTGGAGGGGCGAATTTTTATGGGTGTGAGCGGACTACGGCGGAGTCCGTTAAACGGATCTTATATTCCAAAAGATGTGTGAGCCCCAGGTTGGGAGTTAATACAGTGGGGAACTGCTCACACAAATGATCTAAAGCATGCCTCTGGGACGGGGTGAGAGGGTCTCTTTCTGAATCGGGACTGTGTGTGACCTCTTGGACACCTCCCTTAGCTCCCTGGTACCCAAGGAAAGGAATGACAACCTCCCGATTGAATTTAAAATAACAGTGGTGCGCTTGAAGATCTAAAACGAGACCACTCTTGGAGATGAAATCGTCACCCACAATGCAGTCGACTCCCAGAGCCGGAGAAACCAAAAATCGCCACACCCATGAAAAACACTCGATTTTAATACTCAGGGAAACCACCCGGGAGATGGGCAGAATTTCCCGCGATGCAGTCCAGCATACCACGGAAGACCGATCCGACCCTAATAGTAAGCCCTGTTGTTCAAGGTCCTCACATACTCTAGATGAAATTATGGATCGGGCTGATCCAGAGTCAACCAAGGCTCTGAGCTGACCCTTTTTCAACTCGACCAACAGGAAGGGGCATACTGAACTGTAGTTGGGGACAGTTCGCAGGACCTTGGAGCCGGATGACCCGGGATTAGCTATCCGCCTGGGGTTAAGTGAAACCGGAAGGGAACGGCCTAACGGGGAAGACCCCTCCCGACTTATCTTCCCCGAGAATGTACGTTTTTTGAAAGGTTACCTTTTCGGGAAGTCCCTTGACGCTGTCTAGCATCGTTACAATAGCGCGCGACGTGACCGGATCTATGACACCTAGAACAGAATAATTCTCGTACTTCACAGCTCTGAACCGGCGCAGGCCTAGGACCCCAAGACCCGGGCTGCCCGACTCGTCGCTCGAAATTAGGGCGTTCTGAACGCCTCCTAGCCTCGCGGGCTCTAATATCGTCATTACCCTGTATAGTGGTCGACTCGACGCACAGCCGGTCTAAATCAATAAAACTTTGGGGACGGGCAGCGAATGTCAAACGTGACCGTTCCTCCGGCGTCACGCCCTGCAAAATAGTATGAATGACATCAGACTCTGACAACCCCAGCCTCAGGATCCGGGCCGCGTCTTTAACACTGGAAATGAAATGAGCAAGGGACTCTCCGCTTGCTTGAACTCTATAGAAATGTTTGTGTCGTAACCGGTCGTGTAACCTTCCCGGTACGAAAGCGTCCAGGACTTCCCGATGGAAATGGTCTATGCCACCACCATCCCTAAGGGTACTTGTCACGCGCTCAGCCATAGATCCCCGACAGTACGGGTAAATGAGCTCAAGCAAAGTCCGCTCCGACAGCCCAGGGAAATCGGCCAACTGAAAAAATACGCGCAAGAATCTCAAAAGCGCCTCAGGATCCAGACCATCGACAACTGGGAGACGCTGAATGACATCCGACAGTGGGTTAGGAAGCTTGTGATAGCTTGCGGTGGCCATATCGGAAAAGGCAGGAACATGCACAGGGGGTTCCACCCTGGCTGCCGTCTCAACAGAAGAAGTGGTAGAACCGGAATTCGGATCTACGTGGCGACGCTGGCCGAGAGAAAACTCCCGCAATGCCATCGCCACTTGCTCCCTAAGAGTGACAACATTTTTCTCTAATTCCGAGGTGGTAGCCTGTGATTCAGCATTCTGTAACCGGCATAGAACGTGTTGTAAACGTTGGCGCACCCTCTGTCTAGCCGTAGAGGTGGGTGCCGCCGACTGCAGGCCTTCGGCCAAATCGAGCAGTTCTACAAATTTTTCCGAGCACAGCTCCACCTCGGCGGTGACATCCGTAAGTAATACTCTCCCACTCGGTGCCTCACCGGAGGCAAGAGCCTCACGGAGTTGCTTCCTTAATGAAACAACAGTCTCCTGCGGCTTCCGTCCCCGGAACCGGACCTCCCACTCGAGCTCATCTTTTACAAACAAATCCACATTTACCGAAATGGACATGACCGCGCAATCCACACACACACCACGTAAAAGCAAGAATTAAAGAGAACGACAGGAAGAACTTGATCATACAAGTGGCTCCAGAATGCTCTAGCGATACGACGAGATGGGTGTCATAAAAGCAGAGAAACAGCCATGCAAAATGCCCAGAAGAGAACACAACACAAAACAACCAAACTAACTCACTAAATACAACACACAAAGTACACATAAAATTCGATATAATCGAAAATATAAACTATCACATCCATGCCCTTGGTCGGACCATAACCGCATTCAAAATACACGATACCGCAACGCAACGCCCTCAATAAACAATTACCATATAACTGGGATGCTACCAAACACGTTGTCTAATCCAAGAGACAAGTCATAATCAAACTCAACAAGTACCGACGGCCCTCATCATGTCCAGACTCCGTATGAGCTCCAGGGTATGTGCAAGTGCAACCAATCAGCACACATTCATTAAAAAAATTAATCACATTCTTATAACCCCTTTTCAAAATTCATCTTACACTCAACATCACAAAATAATCACTTAAACACTAACACATATTAAATTATTTTAAACTTCATTAACCCCTTATTCATTTTATAAAATGTGCTCTTTTTTCTGGTTGTTCATTCTGTTAGTTTATGACACTACCAATAGTTTTCTTACAACACTTGGATTCTATTCAAAAATAATTTGAAATAATTTGCAAGTCCTAACACCAGCTGACATGTCTGTAGCCACACTAAGTTTCATTTAAGAAAATAAATATAAGTCCCCAGATTCTAAAATTTCTCAAGTTCAACAGAGAAAAATAAGGCAAAAATAATACCTACTATCCACCCAGAATCATAACAACCACGCTCTGAACTACCATTTGAAACCCCCCTTTTATTTTTCTAAGTTTTGTAATTTTTGTTTGAATTTTATTTAATTTTATTTTTATTAAGTTTTTTTATGTAAAAGGGGAGAGACATCATATTTAGAACTAGGTAAAAAACCTAGAGGAAGCAAAAGTGTGCAAGGCCCAAATACAATTACAGACATGTCCCCCCAGGTGAATGACAGGACTTGCAAATGAAAAATTCTTTTAACCAACAAGCGTGTGCTTTATTCAACCTGCAAGATTTTACATACATGACAAGTTCGTGATTGTGTGAGCACACCATTAAAGGCAGAATTATATATATATATATATGTATATATATGTATATCCATTAATTCATAATGTCACAAAGTAAGTGAGTTGATATTAAACTAATTGCAAAAATTTCTGCCTGATTATGTATGAGTCAAAGTTAGTAATAATCTCATTCATAAAGCAATACTAATCCATCAGTGTTGTATAATATCAAATAGGCTAGCCTGTTGTCTCAGTAAGCACATTTATGGTTATTCTCTCTTTTTTAAATCCGTTACATATTCCCCCAAAAAAAAGTATATATATAGTAAAATTACACACACAAACACATATACGACATGAATAACAAAACATCCCTCATTTCAGCACTAACCTCGTCATAAACCCATTCCAACTACAGTAAATGAATGAACCCTAATATGTATAGATAGGTACAAATATAAATGACAACGTAAATGGAATATCTCAGCTCCTAAGCATAGATTTGCCAGCATATTCACAAGCATAGTTCACACCAGAGAATGTAAGTGACCGCCCCGAAACTCAACCAGCCAAACGACCCCTTACCTTAATCATTAAGCGTTAAGTATGTGTGTGAAAGAAAATCGTTTCTCATCTACAGCATCAGACAACCCCCGCTACGTTATTAAAACTCAGCCATGACCAGATGACATGATAGCACGAGATAATTAACTCCCTAATGGTCTTAATTAGATGAAAGTTAGATCTTACAGCAACCTGCGGATGTGTGTGTATGTGTGTAACTTCTTACACATTATACAGTTATAAGATACTTCATTAGGTGTACTGTGGTAATGTTCACACATGCAATAACATAATTGAACACGAGAGTTTGTGCTAGAGTATAATGTTCAGAACTTCACGAGTGAGCTTCTGGCGGCTTCTGTGCATTCACATGTTGTAGAGAGAGAGAAATAGATAATCAGAATTTTCCCACCTGGATTGTCCGGTGTACTTAGTTCGTATAGGCGCGGATCAGTGATGTCACAGTCGTGTCACAAGTCCCTGGTGCAGCTTAGCATTGGAAAAGTCCTCGACTGACGGCATTGTGGCTATAAGATCGTCTCTGCCATTAGGGTGGACAGATGTTCGTCCACCCCTGACACCCATCTCGCCCTTGGTCGAGCACCTGGACATACAATAGGTAGTAGAGGGTGTCATAAAGAAAATCACGCCACTTAGGCCGTCCACATTAAACACCAACACTAACTTTAAGCAGCAACAGCGCACACACACATCGCCACTAATTCAGATTAAACAGTATTAAGCTCGTCTAGCAATTACTTTTTTAATGTTTCATTGAAATATTCAAATTGATTAGCTGTGTCTTTCGTAGTTATTAATTACATCAAAACAGCTGAGTGCAAGACACATTAGCATATTCTCTATTGAAATCAACTTGACCCACGACTCTCACATTCATAATTTAATTAAATTTAATTTAATTTGATTTTGTAATAGCATTAATGCCCAAACTAAAAACTGCTCTATACGCACACACACACACACAAGCATAACTCATAATGAAAGCTGAAACACAAAATATAATTGGGGTTAGAATATTTTCAGAACCCGCAGACTTGCACGTACCTGGAACAACACTTTATCTAGCCTATCATAGTGATAGGTTCGGAAGTCCTGGATAGAAGTTTGCCGCCAGCCGAGACCAGATGAACAGGTTGGAGGATCAAGCAGAAATGAGGCCGATACAACGTTTCGGTCCAGCCAAGTAACCTCCGAAAGCAGGAATGTACAGACACAGCTGACTGGCAGCGCCAGCTGTATTGCGTAGCTGCACAACCATTTGTGTGTATAACCGACCGGCAACAAACAATCGTAGCAGTGTGGCCTTGCGTGACGTCAGCGGCGCTCGTTTTTAAAATAATAATAATACGTTGCCGAAGCCAGTTCGGCACAGTTGGAGTCTACTATATTTACATTTTCGTTTAAAGTAGCTCAGAAGGCACAGTTAAGTATCAGAACGAGTCAAAAATCGATAACGTCCGACAAATTCACAATTCTGAAAAACGAAAAGAGTTTACTGACGCGTCTCAGACGTTGGACACAAACTAACTAAATATAGGCTACACGCTGTTTGGCCACAGTATGAATTAGTTTGCTATTCATCCGGTAGATGTTGGGGATGATTTACTCAGAACATGAACTCTCCCCGTATTTTCTCCCTGTTTTGTTAATCTTCTCCTGCTCGTAATTTAGTGTGATATCGTTTGGTTCATAACACGGTATTAAAAGATTTTACAGGCTTTGCCTATATAAGAATTTACACGATGAATATCTAATTACAATGCTTAATTCAGTAAAATAAAAGACAATTGAGACATTAAGTAAATTAAACTTTGTGTTGTAGGTACAAAAAATTCAATCTCTTCATCTGCCTCGTGTCTTTCTTTCTGGGCGAAGGACGTTCCGGATGAAACAAAAATTTCAATTAAAAGATACCTGCAACACGGATATGATATCTTATCTTAAGATTTGTGATATCTTAAAAAACCTTTTAAGTGAAAACATTGATCATTAAAAAAAGTTAATTCAAATTAACTCCGTGTGACATGTTAACGTTTTGAAAATTCAAAAATGTAGCTCACGTAAATATAAATATAAACTTTTTGTATCAAATTTTATTACAATATTATTAAATGAACCTATATTATAAGTACTTTCAAGATTTAAGTAACTAATTTGGACAGTATTTTTAAATATTGTCAATTATTTGAAACGACAATAAAAGGAAAGTACCAATTGTGTCCATGCGCGCGCGTGTGTGTATGTGTTTTCATATACTCTCACTATACAGAAATATCTAATTTATATAATCAAATAACACAGAACAAGTAAGACTAATATTTACAATAGAGCCATGTAGTGCTTTATTTAGTTTATTCTTACAACTTGAAGAAACTGTATAACGCACATAACGAGAAATAAACAGTTGTTTACAGGACAATATCGTAAAAAAATAAATAAATCTATATTCACATATATATTATTAGAGTCATTTGAGCTAATATTGACGTTACATATTCTGTGTTAGAAGTATTGGATATTTTTATTTTCAAGCGTGTGATCAATGTTAAAATGACCGATACATGTTTCAGATAATTTACGCAAGTTACATTTTCAAATGTTAATTATAAATAAGATTAATTATATAGGCCTGCATACGTGTGCGTGTGTGTGTGTGTGTTGGTATGTGTTTCCAGTGGCGTCCCGTGTTGGAATGAGTTTATTTTCACCGAAGGGATTTTCGGGACTTTTCAACGAATTCACCTCTGCCACTCGCAGATTCTTGACACATTCTTGAGCTTCTATCCAAGAACATCCAGGGGACGTCAGAGGCCTGAGGATGGCACTAATGAATCAATATATTGTGTCGAAAATGCTTTTGGAAAGGAGAAGCACTATTCAACGGAGCACTAGATGCCAAACTACTACACATCACATCACACTGCGAAAACAAATTATCATTATAAGTGCGTATGTGTGTGTGTTTTGCCTGTTGCTTCTCTTTTTTTATAGAAGCTATGTTCTCCTTCACTTTCTCTTTCTTTTAATACCTGAGCCTACTATTTCGTTATCCGTTGATTAATGTCCTGAAATAGAATATTTATGTTTATAAGTGTGTGTGTGTGTGTGTGTGTGTGTGTGTGTGTGTGTGTGTGTGTGTGTGTGTGTGTGTGTGTGTGTGTGTGTGTGTGTGTGTGTGTGTGTGACTCAATTGAAGTCCTATGTTTGTTGGGCACAAACACACACACACACACACACACACACCATTCTTTAAAGGTTAAAATTTTGATTTGTATGAATTCAATGTTGATTTGTTTACATAGGCTTAAGTTTATTGTGAATTTACGAATATTGTGATTTAAATTATTATTATTATTCTGATTTAAGTTTGTAACTATTTAACTTTTTTTTTAAATTATTAATTTAATTTCTCTAAAATATATTGGTAATTAGTTTATTCTTTTCGCTTCTTAATTTTATTGAGATATTAATTTTTGAAATTATTTTTAAATTCTTGTTTGTTTCGGATAAACATTCGATATTGAATACCCTAATTCAAAAGCTATTATTACACAGTAAGCATATACAGAATGTTACATAATTAATAATTACATGATTACTGTATTATCGACATTACACAATATGTTATGAGGAACGAAGTAACACATTTGTGGCAACGCAGATTCCCCATTCTGTTTAGGTAAATAACTGAAACTGTCCTAAATGGAGAAACGGTTTTTGTTTTATTTCACACGCCTGCACATTTATTTTTTTTATATTGGAGTTGAGATAATGAAAAGATCGTGGTACAAGGTGACCAAAATTTACAGTAACAACAATACACTAATTAAAAATCATATTTAATAACAACAAAACGGGATGTCCGTTAAAAAAATGTAATATTATTAATACATAATTGTTGTGGTCTCCAAGTTGCCTATATAATTAAATATTAGAATTACCTTGGTTTCCTTCTTTGCAACTTCTTTGTGTTCTCAATATACACTACGCGTTTCGGGACTTAAAGTCCCATCATCAGTTGGATAAACTTTTCACTCATGTAGAGCACGTCACTAGATAAAATATATATAAAGGCCACGCACATCTCGCTCTCTCTCCTATGGCGCTACAGCCCAAGTCGGGCCCTGGCCTCCACCAATCTCCGCCTCCAATCCACTCTATCCACTGCAACCCTCCTCCAGTTTCTTATCCCCATGTCTCTCGCGTCCTCTGCAACGCCATCTTCCCACCTCTTCTTTGGTCTACCTCTAGGTCTCGTTCCCTCCCATGTACCCAGCAAAGCCCTCTTAGGGTTCCTGCCACCCTCCATTATCATAACATGTCCGGCCCAACGTAATCTTTGAATTCTTATAAATTTTGAGACTGGTATCTCTTTATATATTTGATACAGTTCGTTGTTGTATCTCAGTCTCCATGAGCCATTTTCTTGTATTGGGCCTATAATGCGTCTGAGGATTTTCCTTTCAAAGGTGTCTACTCTGTCGACTGTTTTCTGTGTGATTGCCCATGCCTCACACCCGTAGCATAGCACCGGTCTGATGACAGTCCTATATATTTTCATTTTTGTTTCCCTGTGCACATCCCCAGACCTAAATGATGGCAGCAATGCGAAGTGCGCCTTGTTAGCCATGGTGATCCGTCTTTGGATCTCCGGCTCCTCTGATCCAGTCTTTGCTAGATTCACTCCGAGATACGTGAAATTGTCCACCACCTCAATTGTGTCCTCCTCTATCTCGATGTTGTTATGAACCTGGTCCCTTCTTGTTTGGATAAGCATTTTTGTTTTATCCATATTTATGGCTAGCCCAACTTCCTTGGCTTTGTTTTTAAGCTCTATAAATATTTCTTTAGCTGCCGTGATCCGTCTTGACATGATGTTAATGTCATCTGCATATGCGGCTATCTGTACAGTTTTATTTGTTAACAGATTGGAGCTATTTATTGATAAGCCTCTAATTACATATTCAAATGCAATATTAAATAGTGTTGGGGCCAACGCACATCTCGCTACTCAGTCGATTTCCCCACTCGCGTTATCTCACGATGCGCATCGCTACCGACCCCGCGAGTGACTCATATATATATTTTATCTAGTGACGTGCTCTACATGAGTGAAAAGTTTATCCACCTGATGATGGGACTTTAAGTCCCGAAACGCGTAGTGTATATTGAGAACACAAAGAAGTTGCAAAGAAGGAAACAAAGGTAATTCTAATATTTAAATATTATTAATAAAGAAATTAGCAAAGCAAAACATAAATAACTTAGTTTTCAATGTAACCGTCAAAACAGCTGGTCACATAAACAAATATTACATTAAGCCTAATCGAAATAGGGTCTAATTCAAAGCGTGACTCAATCGACAATGTGTTAATCCTTTCAGTCTCCGACGGTACGAATAATGGGTTCTATGAGGGCGCCCTTAACAATAAATTTTATTTTACCAAAAAATAATTTTTTTAATGAATACCGGTACCTATATTTACACATACGAACACACACTCACACAATTTTATTTCACTTAACTGTTTATTGCCTCAATAATAAATAATTCTTAAATTCTGTACAGTAATGATATCATTTAGTGACAAAACAACTTGAACCCACATGGTAATTTCGTATTTTACTAAATATGTGTGTGTGTGTGTGTGTGTGTGTGTGTGTGTGTGTGTGTGCGTGTGTGTGTGTGTGTGTGTGTGTGTGTGTGTGTGTGTGTGTGTGTGTGTGTGTGTGTGTGTGTGTGTGTGTGTGTGTGTGTGTGTGTGTGTGTGTGTGTGTGTGTGTGTGTGTGTGTGTGTGTGTGTTAAAAATATATATACATATTAAATTTATATGTATATAAAACTGTTTATATTTTCTACAAAAACGGGCATTATGGGAACACAGACTCGCAGTTGTATGTAAGTATTACAGGCAGTTATACTTGACGCACTTGTCGGATGATCTAGAAAAGAAACCTCTAAGCCAAGTAACATGAGGAAGAAATCACGCGGTTTATTGTTACGCACGAACACAAGACAACCACATAATTTTAGTACAACAGCTATCATCTACATTTTAGCACACCACTCATTAACAGTTTGAAATTAGTAAGTTATGTATCTGAATACATTTCATTCGTTTTTTTGCGATATCATCTCAACACCGAACACAGCAGTTTAAAAATTATAATGCGAAAGATTACATCTGTGGTGGTTCGTTTGTCGTAAAGTTACCGATTTCCAGTGCACTAAAAATTATTCAAACCAACATAATATTTGGCAGCTTATATTTTAAAACCGCACAACAGGCTTCTACAATCGTGCAATATAATTGTTAACACAGTGGTCCGTTAACGTTTAACAATTACCTTAATGTAAACATTGGTTACGATTAAACTGAATTGCCGGATCTCTTTTTAAATATTTAACTATCGTATTATGTAGTCTTACTTGTAGATGACTAATGTCATCTCAAAAGATTCAGTAAGGCAAATAACACAACTTAGTGTATTGTTTTAATAAGTTCGAAAATCTTTGCAGAAAAAGTTAGAGACAAACAAACGATCATTCAACTTACCGGTGTTAACAAAAATGTTTAGTGTACCAATGTTCACAGATAGGTTATGTTTAAAAATACAGTTTCACCACACTGATGATAACCACACTATTAGTCTATGTCTAAGACCGCCAAGATTAGTACCAGCTCTTTACGCTAGAACGTGACAGTTCATTAAAATATCTAATAACCTTTTTATCTTCTTTTCTTAAATTATAAAAATATAAATATTGATAGGCTATTTACTTTTGTTATTAGTATATTATTATTAATATTATTAGTCCATATTAATGTTGGCCTAAGATGTTTTGATTTCTATACTAATGTTTTTTATCATTAAATATTTTGTTCTGAAAATGATTCTGATGGCGTGAACAAAATTCCCGACCAGGATTTTTTCCGTGTATACATGAGCCTACGCTTACCTCGTTATGCCAGAATCTTTACTGTGAAAGTGATTGGACAGTGGTTAACTTGTTAATAGACGCTCGCAAGCCATTATCACCAGACTAGACAATCTTCTCTGTTGTCCCTATTCTTCGCTCAAGACTTAATAATTTCTAATATTAAGCCTTACCAAAGTCCTCCTAGGCCTGACACTTTATTCTAATTTTCCACCTCCCCTGGTCTATATACCGTAGTCTTGTGTATATATATATATATATACAGTGTCTACCTGACAATACACATTGTCATTGTTTGCTGAACTGTCACATGTGACGCCTATGGATCAATAGTAACTATTCCACACTCGAGCAAACGGTTTTCCCTTGACTAACAGATTTTGGAGGGACTAATTCTCTAAGTGGAGGGAAAAGTACATAAATCAAAATATGCGTTTTTATGAATAAAGCACTTCTTTCATAAACAGGATGTAATACATGTACTGCGAAAAGCGCTTAAGTTAAGGAGTATTCAAATGAAAAGTTTTATTCAAGATGGTACAAAATCACATATTACAGACTAACAAAATATTTTCCTGGAATAAACACACACGTCAGGTCATAGAATGAATAGCTAATTCACTTTTTCCATTTTAGTGGAAAACCACGTAAGTCACTTAACATTCGTGCTGTGAAGGTCGTTTTCTCAAGTTGTTGATATATTTTTTGCAGACTTGGAAAATGTATTAATCTGTCTAATATTACAAAGAGCTATTATAATATAATTTTTGATGATAATAATATTGTAAAATAATAATAATTAGAGCCCGGATTTCTACGAAAATGCTTATTTTTTTCAACACTTCTATACATAAGCAGAAATGTTATAGGCTATTTTGTAGTACACATTTTGACAAGCAATTTTACATATGTTTGATGGTGTTTATAAATTAATGTTTATTCAGTAAGAAAAAGGTTTTGCATGCATATTTTACGATTTTAAATATAAATTGCATATTTTAGTCTAAACTGTTGTATTAAAAGTGCGTATTTCACTCCTAACCGTCATTACCACTAATTCCTTTCATTGTCTGCTAATAAAATAGTAGCTTCAGTCACGCATACATAAAAAAGCAAAGCTAGAATTTAAATGAAAAACGGGAAAGTCCTATGCTATTGTGAAATAAGACTGCGCAGTTAAAATTAGGAGAAAATCTTGGGATTCCCGGCCGAGCTGCTTCTGCGATTAATTAGTCCAATCACAATCGCTACCTTGTTCCGTGGTTGGTAAATCCCCGTAAACTCACCCAGCTGCAATGTGTCAGTCGTGTCTCGCGCGTTGTTACAATAAGCTGAGTGTGTTCGTCCCTGTAGTTGAGTTGAACAATGCCTCCCACAAAAGCGCCACAATCTGCATTGTTACGTAAATGAGTTGGGAAGTAATATTTTCTATGAGGACGGCAAAGTGTTATTTTGTTTGGTGTGTGAAAAGAGTGTTTATATGGCGTTGTGCAGCATATTAATACAACATGGTTAAGAACGGCATAAAGACATGGTTAAGAATAAATCTAAGTTAAATCAACTTGCTTACAGGTAATCAGTTGGTAGGTGAACAATCGAGTTCAAGTGATACATTTTCCTAAGACCTGTGTTTAGCATTAGTGAGTTCTTACGTCCGTTGTGAAAATTGAATAATGCGGAGTTTCGTTTTTTTTTAGAAAAATACACAAACAGAAGGTTGCCAGACGAATCTACATTGGGCAAAAACTGTGCCACAGTGTTTTCATGACGTAATTTGTAATATTCGGGATACACGGAAGCACGAAAAAATATGGATTTCTATAGATGAAACCACAGATGCATCAGGACAGTGCATGTGTAGTGCTGTGTTTGGTCCTATGAAAGCAGGCAGCAGATCATTTCTTCTTAATATAATTACAAATACTTGACCGAGTAAATCATTCTACTATTGCAAACTTTTTTAATGATTCGTTAACTTTCTGGTGGCCAGAAGGGGTACGGTATGACAATGTATTATTATTATTCAGTGGTTCTGCTCCATAATTTGTTAAAGCGGCAGCTGGATTAAAAGTTCTTTTCCCCAAATTAGTTCACCTGACGTGCCTTGCTCACTTTTTACATCGTGTCGCTGAAATTGTTAGAAGCCAGTATAAAGACGTGGATCTTCTTCTCTTCAGCGTGAAGAAAGTATTTTAAAGGCACCGATTAGAATTTAAAAATTTTGTGAACTGCTTCCACCTTTGTCTGTACCTTCCCAACCAGTTTGAACTCGTTGGAGTTCATGGTTAGAGGCTGTGTCATAGCACGCGGAACATTTCAGTGAACTGAAAACAGTTTTATATTCCTTAAATACATAAGATGCAGCAAGCATAGCCACAGCCCAGGAATGTTTTGGTGAAAACGGCATCCAAGAAAAGATATTTTCCAAATTGCCTGTATTATAACACAGTTAGAAGCTTGAAATAATTCCTTGAAACATTCACTTTCTCTGATAGAGAAAATTTCAGTAATATTATCTTCGGAGACTATTGTGTTGGGCAAGCTCAGTCGAGTGTCACTAAAAAATCCTGGTTACGAAACACTGTCAAATTTCTAAAAAGCTATCAGGTGATGAAATAGATACTGAAGAGGAATTCAGTGAATAAGAACTGTGTTGCTTTTCAAATGCGCCTGTGACGCCATTCGACGTTGACAGAACAGTTTCACTATACAAATGATTCTTCAGTAACAGACGCACGAGCTTCACTCAGAAAATCTCAGAATGACTTTCCTTATATACTGTAACAGCCAAGAATAAGGTAGGATTTCGATTAAACTAATTACTTACTCTATTTTCGCGTATTGTTTTTGCTTATTTTGGTATATATTTTTTCATTTTTTCGTGCATATTTTAGTGTTTGATTGTGCATATAAACCCAGTTTTAGTACAAATAATAATAACAATAATATTTTTTTTACTTACATCACTATGTTTTATTCTGCCAAATTGGTAGCCCTGTTTTATTTAGAAAAACTAAGTTTGTCTGCATGAGTTATGACGTTGTCACATTTGTATACTTCATGAGGGAACAATGTTTTCTCGGGGAAAACTGATGTTGTCTTTGGTGACATAAAAACAGAAGAATAATTCTCCTACAACAGTAAACAACGTAATTCAAGAGGATGGGCCATCACATTTACCACAACCAGGTAAACAAAACTTGAATTTTCTTCCAAATATTATTTAAATAGTGTAGACATTTCGAATCTTGCCAGGCAGTTATTTTTATAAAATACTAATTGAAATCACAATAATTAAGCTTATGGAGATTTGTGTGATATTATTAGTATAGTTTTAATATTGAATTTGTAACTAAACAATGTTGTGTAAATGTTTTTATCTGCAAGAAAATAAATTGGAAACTAAACCAACTTCATTATGTTATTGTTAATAATAATTGGTGTTTTGAGATAATTATCACAGGTAAATTTAGTTCTTTCAAGTAAATTTTTCATACTTAAGAAGTTAAGTTAAATTTAGTCATTTTGTTGTCAGTAATTATTTAATTATTTACACGAAATCAATGAAGGTTTGTTTTATTTTGAAACAGATTAAGGGTTGTTTTGCTCATTTCAAATCGACTATACTATAGAAAGACTTTAGGCCTACTTATTCACAGTACTACGTTGTCATAGAATATTAATGGAGTTCGAATAAGAAAACCAAAACCAAGACGTAACCTATTTGAAAACTTGAAGTATGCCATTCTTTGGCTGCCACAAGGAAATACTTAGAAGTATATTTAGTAGATTTGCATATTTAAAGAGCTTGGCATTAAAATTTGTTTATTTCATTCATGCAGTTTCGAACATCTGTCATTCCGTACAATCATTATTACAATAAAAGGTTAATGGGTCATTCTAAAAAAACGTAACTTTTTCAAGTGATTAAAAAAAAATTTTTAATTATTAATTTTGTCAAAAAATATTTCATATTATGAATTACCAACACATTTCTAATACATATATTGCTATGGTTCTTCAGTTAACTTCATGTATATTATTTTAAACAGCGTAATAAAAAATATGTGTGAACGGAGGATACAGCATAAGTACGGAGGATACATTACTTGTAGTTTGAAGGAGAAACAATTAAAGAACAAACAATTACTTACTTATAATCTTGTATTTTTTGTACCAAACTCATAACTGCAAGAACACATTAAACAATTAAGTGACATCTTTAGCCAAGATTTGTGTATTTTAATAAATCAATATTGAAAATATACTGTCCACCTCTCTTGGAGTTTGAAGGACGTGGTAATACACTAACAATCTCATCAGAGTTAACTAGGGATCTGTCTTCACTTTCTGGAAATACAAACTTATTTTCAGAAACCTTTCTCAAAAATTTAACTAAATATTCAAATCCCCTGTCACAAAATTCGACTTTTCCTAGGTAATATTTGACAGTTTTCTTTGTGCAAAAGTTTACTACTACGTAGTCATTTTCCTTAATGCTTTTAAAAAGACTTTTCTCTTGATCGTATCCATCTATCTCTTCATTACCAGTACCCTCTGAAACGTCATTATTGTCTGAATCTGAATATACATCTATATAATGAAGCCGTCCAGATGTATCTTTCAAATCTGGTTATCAAGTTAAAGAAATAAACAAACATTCATCCATAAAGGTTAATTATTGAATGATTCGTAATATTAAAATAGGATTAATGTAACAAAGAACTACATACTAGTAAATCAGTGAAAGAGTAGAAATAAAGTAGTGTTAATGCAACAAAGAACAATAAAATGAATAGTGCCAGGATATTCATAAAAGTTATTAAAAAGAACTTATGAACTGAAATAAAATATACAAATCTCTTTTGATTGCTGCTACTGTGTGATGTCAAGGGTTTACTTGATTTGTTAGATATGTTAAATAGGAAGGCAATAATAAATTGTATGAACATTTACATTCTACATTTATCAAAAACAAAGAATATGATACAATTATATAAGTAACAAAGTAGACAAAGGATACTGTTAGTTTTAATTTTTAGACATCCAAGATCATAGTGATTACACTGCCGTTCTGGAAGACAGTCGAGGCAACTTTGACGGCGTATCTGCATCTGCAATGGGGATTTCTTGCTCCAGGATACTTGATGACACTTCATTGTACCTTTAAATGATCTCAAGGAGGCTGGAAGATAGTTTTCAATAGTATTTATGTCACTGAGTTCTACTGGAATGATATTTACACGTGAGCATTGTTTCTCCAGAAGTGTTACAAAAGATTCAAAATCTGGAATATCAGTTCCCATGGCAATTATTCGGTCAGCTGTTCTTTTAACAAAACCTCCTACTCCATCAGGGGCTCCTTTTCCATGCCCTGCCTCTGAGTAGTGCCAATATAACGTGTTAGGAGACAAAATTTCAGTTAAATAATCACAAATGAGATGAAACGTTTTTATGTTCCTATATTGTGTTGTTGGTCCATCGCTAAGAAAGTGTGCTGTTTCTATTTCTGGTAAAATAGTTTTAATTTCTTTTAAAACAGGAAGTAAGTGAGCACATATTGCTGGCGGATCATGCCTTAAGTTTTCTGATACTGTGCAATACGTTAATTTTTCAAAGTTTTCTTTTTCAGGGCATTTTATATATGCTATTACTGTGTGAAGAGATAACTGCTGTTTAGAACTTCCAAAATGGACAGCCTGAATTTCATTTGAGTACTTACAAAGATAATTTTCGGAAAAATCAATGTGGATTAATATATCTTTTAAGCCCAAGCTTGATTTAATGTTCTTAATTATTTTATATTGATGCTGAATATTTGCACAGTGTTGCATAAATTTTCCAACCGATTTATGAAATTCAGTTACTAAATCTTTTTTATAACATACCTTTTTTCCTTCAATGTTCTGTTAACAGATTTTGCTGTTCCTTTCACAACAATAGTCACCTTTTTAAGTATCCATTTTTCAAAAGATGTACTGTCATTTTCAAAATATCCATTAAAAATTATTTCTTTTTGTTCACACTTCGAACATTTCCTTTCTAAGCAACTTTCTTGAACTTGGCAGCATAATGAAGCAAGAATTTCCTGTGGGGAGTTTTCTTTAATTATCTTTAACACCTTTAATTTTTTTATCAGTAAGCTAAAATTTTCATGAATCACACATAAACGAGAATCTCTATTTTTAATATTTGGGGTAACAATCCAAAAAGGTCGGAACTTGCAAAACAAAGCATATGACATTCTCATGTCAGGTTGCAGCGCATTAAACTTCTTGTGAGGTTCAAGTAATATATTATTTAAATACCGTTTTTGCTTCTTTTCCTTTTTAAAAGTTATTGTTTCTTTTTTACCAGGAGCCACTTTACTGTTTTCGTCCTGTTCAAGAAAACTCTTAACAGCAAGTTTCTTTTTAAAAATTTTCTTCTCGTGGTCCTGAATAAATCTATACTTGTGTATTATTCTAACAGATGTTAATAATTTTATTTTATTTACACATCTGTATTTTTTAATGATATCACCATTAAGTTTATCAACAAAATCATGTCGTTTAGCAAAATTTTTTCCTTTTCGTAACTTTCTTTTATCTGATCTGTCGTAACCTCAGCAAACAATAATTTCTTTCTTACAACAGGAGTAACGCTTTGTCCTTTTAGAACTTTTTTAACTTTCTTCCTAGGAGTCACCTTTTTGTCTGAAGAATTTGCACATTGACTTCTGTGAAGCCTTTGTCTATATTTTGCAACTTTTCTTGTCATTAATTCAAGTTTTTCCTCTAATTTCGTAATTCTATCTTTTAATTCTTTTCTATTTTTCTCCTTTTATTTTGATCACTTATTTTACGCCTGCTTTCATTTTGTACATTATCATTGTTACTACCACAAGGAATTGGATTCTCAGGAGGGGCAATCAGGGCCTGGACTACATTAGTTTTATTTTTGACTGACTCCCTATATTTGCTAGTTTTTTCTTTCCAACTCTTTCTCAAGCATCTTCTCTCACGTTCACTCATTTTACTTTTTGCAGTTTTTATTTTACCACTCTCAACTCGATTTTTATAGCGTTCTCTTTCCATTTGTTTCATTAATTCATACCTCTTTGGATCATTTTTTATACGTTCCCTATACTCTCTCATTCTCTTTTTTGCTTTATTGCATGCATCACGATCATTTTTTCTTTTAACCATTATTTCAGCCTTTCCTGAAAATACAAAACTACATAATAATATCACCACCAATAACTGTTAGGATTCATCTGTATATATTCAATATCATTATACTTAATTTAGTAACCTCTGTTACACAGACTGTATCCTCCATTACAAGACTGTATCCTCCGTTACAAGTACAGTGTAACGGAGGATACTGTAACGGAGGATACATATTTCTGTTCATTCATTCTTAGTACTGGAAAAATTGAGGTTAGAATTTGGACATGGCAGTAGCCAAATGATATAAATTACAACATTAAATATTATACTATTAAAATAATTTCTGTATTAATACTTACTTTTATGTGTTGAGAACGGAGGATACAGCACTCCAAGAACATCCAGCAATTTCAGTTGAAACTTTTATAGACAACAATCTAAATATCATATGTACACGTTCACAATAAACATCAACAAAGATGGCTTCCTTGCTTCCTACTTAGACCACACAAGCAACAAAGCTGCACTCTGATGGCTAATAAATGAACTTACATTTGTAATAACGGAGGATACGCATATTACTGTGACAAAGTTTGTTCATCGAAAATAAAAATAATAAAATACTTATTTAGAAAAAACATTAATAAAATTGTAATTTAATTGATAATTAATATGGAAAATATCCAAACTAATTTTAATATTTAATTTAAAAGAATATTATTTATTGTTACAATTACAAAACAGCTTTTTGACACATAACGGAGGTATACCTGTATACCTCCGTTCACACATTTTTTCTTTCTAATATTTATACATTTTATTTAATATTGCCATGATTGATTGGGAATTCAAACATAATTATGCATGGGAAAAAAGAAAATTTTGTTCAGCCCAAAACTTTGCTAACTGGATCATGAGACCAAAAAAGTTACGTTTTTTTAGAATGACCCTAATATGAAAAGTAAACTACATTACTAACACTGAAAATCCACATAGGTAAACGGTAACAGAACTTGTTACCATAGTTTTCCTGTTACGATTACTTCATAGCTTCTTTTTAATACAAATTAATTTTCCCCATGCATTCCAGTTGCATAAACGTTTAGCTTACAACTGCTTCTTTACATAATTATTAGTAATTGAAAGAATGGTGGGCTTAGTAAATTTCGAAGGGTACTTTCATTATGTTCAGAAAATGGAGCTGAACAAAATGATAGCAAAAATTCACAAGGGTCTTTAAAATGATGAGACTAATGTTACAATGGTGAGAAATTTTAATGTGAAAAATTATGTTCTGATGGACCAGAATCTTATAGCTTATGTTGTACTATATCATTACTCCTAAGTTTGAGAACAAAAATTAATTCAACTACGACCTCTAGAATAGAACAATACCAAATATTGCTGGGCTTCTACGTAGATCTGAAAGAGCTAATAAATCGACAGATTTTATTTGATAGTCTGAAAACATCTTGATAAAAAGTAACACTTTGGTGTTCAATAGTAAAGGTAACAATATGCCTACTTGATGGAAAACCATTTAACATCACTTAACATACGTAGTAAAAGTTTGAATGATCTTGCACTGAATCCAAAAACTGATAAACCTCTTGCTATTAGTGTTGAAAACAAACAAGATTCATTATCTCTTCTTGAATTGGTACCACCAATACTCCATAAATTTTATATGAACTTTAAAACTAATCAAACTCAAAAAGATCTTGTTCCATACCTAACTGAAAATGAAGAAGACTGGGTTTTTAAGTCATAGAGGTACTACACTTGTAAATCTTATTTTGTAGTTTCATTTATTTCACATATGACCAGTATTATTTTTAATAGTATTAGTAATAATAATAATAATAATAATATTATTATTATTATTATAATTAGTAGTATTATTAATACGTACTTGATTTCTTAAACATTCGTGTATACTAGTAAGACTACTATGAAAGATATTAATCCAAGAGGTGGAACGAAAATGGCCTTTTCTTAATTTTTTTTTTTTAGTTTTGTAATAGTGGGGAAAAGTTGCCTTTTAGGTTCAAAAAGAAGAAAAAAAATTTGGTTGCTATACTACAACATCTTGAGGTGCCGCAAAGAGCTTAAAGTTTGTAAAAAAATTTAAAAAATTGAAAAATTATAAACTTTGATAAATTATTTTTTATGGTTTTCTCGTACATATAATGTTACAAAAGATAGTTGTAAATACATATATAAGCATTAGAACTGGAAAAAATTATTAATTACAAAATATAATAATAATAAAAAAATATTTTTTAATGTCAAAATGTTGTATTTTTGCTAATTTTGAAATTTTTGCGAACATTTTGGTTGTTACAAATAGTAGTAAATAAGGTTGAAATAAAAGCTCGTCAAATCAATTATATATTTTTTTTATTAGAGCACACGTAAAAAAATATCATAATACACTTTTAAAGACATTGAAAGTTCATTTTTTATGATTTAAAAACCCTTAATAATTACAAATGTTACAGCTGCAAAATGTTTGTTTCTACTTCATTGACACATTAAACTGTTTTTTTGTATCAAATTTTGGCATGTTCTCACGTGAGTCAATTTTTCCTCTTATATATCCTTCTCTTGCGATTGAACCACAGACATTTTGAGCCGATTCGGTCACCAGTTTCACAGCTCTTTCCACTGCTTGCGTGTGACAAGGAAGCCGGGGAAAGTCGATAAGCGGGTCCACTTTACTATTTGGTTGAGCTTCAGATGTTTTCCGTATAAAGTCTTTGAGAGAGTCAATGGAAACATGTTTTACCAAGGGGGGTTCAGTTACGTCATTTTCAGCCCATGAGATCATGTCGATGTAATCCTTTGTGTCAAAGTTTATCTTTGGAACTTTAAACTTCCTGACTCCGCCTCTACTTTCTGTTCTTGCTTTTAAAACACGTCGTAAACCAAGTTCTCTTACATTTTTGCGCTCATCACATAGCATGGACAAAAGGAGATTTTCTGCAGCAGCAAAGTACCCATTTCTTTGAATAACCGGGTCTAGAACGTTCTTGAAATCATCAGAGAGATAGCGTGAATATGGGATAAGCTTAAACAGATGTTTGGAACCATAAGTACATGAAGGTTTTAACTTAATGTTAAACCACACAGGTGCATACACTTTCACAATGTACTCAGCCAGAGTCTTAAGGTTTTCAGTTGGATTTTCAGTTGCCACATACAATCTAAGCATACGGTTTGCTAATGTAAGCCACCTGGAGTGAGCAAGTTTTCCAGGGTTTCTTAAAGATAAATCTAGTAGCAGTAATAGTTCAAAAGTTATTCGTTGTGTTCTCTATCTTCAAGAAACTCCAGTATACTGTCTGCTATGTCTTTTCCAGTGCCAGATTTAGGTGTTAAGTGGCCTAAAAACTTTGAGTTTGGTTCCTCTATTAGTGAAACGTGCTCTTCTGAAATAACTTTTTTGTACAACTTAATTCCTTTCTTTTCTTGAACAATTGTTTTGTCTCTTCTTCCATCAAAAAACAATCCTCTATTTTCGGTTATCTGATCATACAGACTGTCATTAATGAGATCTCTTCAATTTTTTGATCTTGCTCGTCTAATTTTCATCCTGTCCATTACTTTGGTTTTGTCTTCCCCTGTGATTACACCCAAGTTCTGTAAAGCAGCACTAGCTATAGCTGCAGCAGCTCTATCTGATATTCCGGTACGGTCACAAATGGAAGCTACAGATGGCAATTTAATACGCATTTGAGTGTTTATCTTTTTCTCTTTTTTCAGTTTTGAAGGGCCTGGTAGATTTATCTCTTCTTGTATATTTGAAGGACCTGGTTGGTTTGCCTCTTCAGCGCTGTCATTGTCGTCAGTAACCGTTTCTGATACAATAGTTAAACTGTTTTTATCTTTCTATTCATATTAAAACGCCTATTTGAAACTTTTTATTGCATAATCGAGACACGTAAAATTCTTTGAAAAAGTTACAAAAAGTGTGTTTTTATAAAACTTTACCGCTCTTGCGGCACCTCAAGACATAATCCAAAAAGTTAAAAAAAAATTGTATGTCTTTTTTGATATAAAAACTGCTTTTTTGACAGTATTTGAAATAAAAAAAAATTTTGACAACTTCTTAAAAAAACTTAAAAATTTAGAGAAAATTGCAATTTTATGAAAATTTATCGTCCTTGCGGCACCTCAAGACGTGCTCCAATATTTTTCATATCTTTTTTTATCTTATCTACACCAAAAGGCAACTTTTCCGCGCTATTACAAATTAAAAAGCCAAACTTGACTTTTTCGTTCCACCCCGTGTGCATGGCCAAATAAGTCACAACTTTAACCGCGTAAAAGAACATACTGACCATGTGAGTACCGTGTAAGTCAATTAATTTCCATATTTTATTAAAAAGATTGTGAAAATTATATACGTTTCTTGTGAAGAAATGTAAGAATGTGTTTTAGCTCACACAATTATATTTTTTTATAAAATTAAAGAACAATTGTTCATAAATAAATACCGGTACGTGACTCCTGAAAAGTCGTGATTATTGCCCTACGTACTTTTCCTCGTCACTCAGAGAATTATAGGCCTACCTAGGAAATGTTGACATCACAATTGAATTTTTAATTTTTGTAGACGTCCTCAAATACTTTGAGTGGTTCTATAAGATTTGCCTTTATATGGCCATCATATCTGTGTTAACTCTTTACGCTGGTAATTCGATACTTTTGTTAACAATAGTATGTCCTGTATTTATTTGGAAGTCTCGCACAGCATTTTCTTCTGCCACATTAAAAAGTATATACCTACATTAGAACTCACTCACATACAGACACGCGCGCGTAAGAGGGAGAGAGAGAGAGAGAGAGAGAGAGAGTTAGAACTTTGCATGTCACATTGGACAGTGCCTTACTGATATGACGTGATGTTAAATTTTACAACGCCGATCGCGCGATGTTGTCTTATACAACGCCAATCTCTTTATTTATCGTATAGGCTACACTTTTATAATCTGTATATAAGTGATGTGTTTGAATGCCATATTCAAGTCGATATGGAGCATGGGCGGATACAAATACGTAATAAAATACGTAGTTTACATCAAGGGTAGTGAAGAAGTGTAGTACAAATGTGTGAAGTAGGCCTAATCAAAAGAATCGAGAACGAATAACTCCGTGTAAACATAACACTGCTTATTTTTGAACTCTCTTTTGCTTCTCAAGTATTTCATGCATCCTTACGTCTGAAGTTTAAATTTAAATATAAGTATATACATTTAAATAGATTTCGCAGCAGAAATTGCGAATTTAAAACACATTTAAATAATGATGGGAAATGCAAAAATGCGAAATCCACATCGACATTTGTAGAAAACGAAGAAAATTCGCTAATTTGTATAGCTTATAATGAGAATTTTCTGCCAGATACAGGAGTGTATTAAGTTGGTTGGAGGAGCCGGGGACCAATTGAAGCGCTCACAGCTAATACGCATGTCGCTGGGCGCGCATGCTCAAGGTAATTTTATAACGCCAATCTCCTACTGTTTGGTTTCCTTATGAGTATTTTGTTAAAAAATATGAGTTGATAACTAACTTCAGGTATATTTTAATTTTATGTATTGTCTCTCTCTCTCTCTCTCTCTCTCTCTCTCTCTCTCTCTCTCTCTCTCTCTCTCTCTCTCTCTCTCTTTCTCTCTCTGTGTCTCTCTCTCCATATAAGTACGCGCGCGCGGATGTATGACTTCATTAAATAATGTAATAATTACAAATGTAATTACAAATGCATTTTATTTATCACATATATAATAATGAATAATTCGAAATAAACATTTAGCTTAAAATACTCAGACTGAAAGAATATAAACATACCAATATAACACAATTACCGTAATCTAAATCATAACACAAACCAGCTGATGAACATTTCATATACCTAAGAAATTAAACAATTGAAAAATTCTGACAGAACGGATCTCTCATGACATTAGACAATGTTCTATTGAAATATAAAAACCAATAGGCATATAATAACGACTTCCATAATGAAAACACAAGTAAAATATAGGCTACGTGTAGGCTTGATATAGTCCCAACTATTGCTCACATATTTTCACTCTATTTGATGTTGCCATGTTTTCAAGAACTTACTCTGTTTAATTCCGCAAAGCACTTTAGAGGACCGGCCTTATATTCTTAAGTAGTAGCAGTGAGCATAATATCGATCCTCGAAAGCGAGGCTGTATTAAGTACGTATTAATGAGGCTTCTGTTAATAGCCACAGGGCTCTCTCTCTCTCTCTCTCTCTCTCTCTCTCTCTCTCTCTCTCTCTCTCTCTCTCTCTCTCTCTCTCTCTCTCTCTCTCTCTGTGTGTGTGTGTGTGTGTTTAAATATATAGAGAAAGCAGGAGAGATAAAATATAGGCCCAAGCCTACACTTTTATAAACATTAAATAGACCTAATTGTTATATGTTAATAACAGTTTCCTTCCGGACGTTTATAGGCCTATTGTAGGCTATGGTTTTTGCCCTACCGGGATGAGGCTATGGTTTTGAAACAGGGATGAAGCAAAACAATAAAATATATACAGTTGCAAAAAATATATACAGAAAACTATTACTACTGAGATAATTATAAACTTTCACAGCTTAAGAAATTTTGGTGTATGATTAGTGTGTGCGGAGGGGGGGTACAAAAGAATGCACTTATTTGTTTTCTCTATAAACCTATACGCCTCTCACACATATCGCCCAGAATCCGTATGTAGCAGGATATCGCAGTACGCAGAGCTTGTAGATGGCGGAAAACAATTTTCAGAACTTGAGCCATAATGCAAAGCGGCGTATATTTGTCCATAGCGTGTAGGTGAAACTTGTATAGTTTGATCGGCTTCTATACATTGCAGGGTAATGTAGAGGGATTAGCGACAATGTCACTTAGATTGAGGACATGAAGAGGAAGGTCTTAGCTTATAGGCCGAGGCCTAACACATGCGATAGAAGAACAAAATCCCACAATCTTCTATAATTTTCACTACACGTTTCCAATACACATGTAATTGACAAAGTTTAATCTTGCGACAGCCGTTGAAGTAAATGCGGTAAAAAGTGATACGTGTGGGGGCAAAAAGAATTTGTGAACTGAGCAATTAGGGATTAATAAAAATAAACCAAAGGAGGGTATTTTACAACCTCCTCTATACCTGATAGATCTGCTTCGCATTCAGCCTTGTAAGAAACAGTTCTAGTATTGAGCCGTTCAAACTAATATTCCACAATTCAAATATGCACGTGTGCGGTTCACACGCACACACACATTAACCGCCTTCTCTTACTTTAACACATTAACTCATGACATTTATCTTACTTATTTTAATGTATTTATATTTTTATTTTTATTATGTAAATTTTTTAATTATTTTTAATTAGGAATTATTCAGGAAATATTTAAGCGGAAGGATTATGCCGAAGGATAAAAGGTATCAATTGCCTTTATTATGTCTGAAAACATAATAAAGTTCTTTGTTCGATTCATGTAAATAAATTGCTCCACCGACACCTCAATAAGGTTTGTCTCGAATGTCAAAACACCAATCGTACCTACTCTTTTCAGCACATCTCTCTTTAACTTAGACCACAAGCATTCGATGTTTTGTGTGTGGATCGCTTTTTTCTGGGATTTACACAGAAGTGGTTGACGTTTGCGTGTTTTAACTTAATGTATCCTCTCTAACTATTGTAATACGGGTTGATATAAATTGTTTAACAACATTCAAGAGAGTATTGCTGCCTCCCTTCTCTACTATTTTCAGGAAACATTTCTTTGATTCTCTCTCTATCCCCTCCACAAGCCACTTGTTTTTGTTATCCTTCCTCTGTTATATTTTCGCCAACCAAGCGAATTTTAATCAATTTCGAACGTCTAGACTGTCCTCCCAATTGAGTACTATTTTCTTGCAACCAAAAACACAGTAGCTAACAAAAAATGTAAATAAATAATAAGTTTCATAACTGTTTGTGAATACATGGTTCCCGACAATGGTTGATTCTGAATTCCGTAATCTCCAGCCAACAAGAACAAATAGTTCTTCCTGCATGTCCAATTTTGACAACGCAGTATGAGTTTCCTCTGTTTTCTTAAAATACAAAGTAAAATTACAATATGTGTGCAGTCTTTCTTATTATTAATTCTATTGATTATAACAAATGTTACATATTTTTGGCAGCCTCTATCCTATATATACGCGCGCGCGCGTATATACACGCACAACGTATGTATAGTAGTGTTTTATATTTCAGAAATATGTTATAACTGTAATAACATTGTTGTACGAATACATTTTATCAACAGAATCATACACATGAATGTTCCAGCGTATAAATCAATTAATTTGATTAGGCCTAATTATTTTATAAGATAAGCTGTTTCAGTTATTAAACTTGTTAGTGAATCCATTGTTTATTCACTGTAGTATTTAAAAACGTACAATAATTAATTAAATATTTTAATTACGTATAAATAACGTATTTAACTAATTAATGGGGATAATTAAAAACAATTAACTCAGTTGTTCAAAATATAGGGTTTTGCAGTATCTGCAGAAGATTGAAACGCTAAATCAATGTGTTTGGTAAAATCTATTATTTCAGTGAATTAACATTACTTAGAGTAAAATAAATTATTAAGGCTAATTACAGTAGGCCTACTATAGCGTATACCAGTAGAGGAGAGCGAGTGGTTGCGATGTCATCCAGGCTGGATCTGGTAGTGCTTAATACTGGGAGGACGTCGACATTCAGGCGACCTGGATGTAGGGAAACAATTTTAGATATCTCTTTAGCATCAGAACATCTCGTATCAAGCATACGGCAGTGGCGCGTCATCGAGAATTGTACAGCGAGTAATCATCAGTACATAAATTACAACATTTGTCAAGACAGGCGGATAGTAAGAAATGTAACAGACAGGCCACGTAGATCGAGCACGGCAAGAATGGATTTAGAAAAGCTGTCCTCAGTACTACAAGAGAGTCGACGCGAGATTGAGGAGGCTCTGAAGGGACCTGATACACGGAATGGTGCAGAGGTTGCGGTAGAGGCTGTGATGAGGCTGATACAACGGGCTTGCGATGAATCTATACCCAGGCAAAGACCTCGAAACAATAGGCGCCCGGTCTACTGGTGGACGGAAGAGATCGCTACTCTCAGAAATAAATGCCTCAGGCTGAGGCGAAAAGCTCAACGGGCACGAAGAAGAGCATAAGGCAGCAAAAAAGGACTTGCGCAAAGCTATTAGACGGCAACAGGCGCTTTGTTGGAAATCACTGGGTGAAGAGATGAACAGGGAGCCTTGGGGACTAGGTTATAAAATTCTAACGAGCAAGCTCGGAGCTTTTGCGCGGGAAAGGCCACAGGATGCGGAGAGAATGCAAAACATTGTAGATGCTCTTTTCATCTCATGCGGTGAGAGAAATATAGAGAGAAACTATAGATCCCGCAGAGATCCCGATATTCAGCGAAGATGAACTGACACTGGCAGTAGACTCGCTACAAACTAAAATGGCACCTGGACCTGACGGTATACCAGCAGAGGTGCTGAAGGCTGTGGCGCGGACTCACCAACAACTGTTGCTGTGGATGTTTAACATTTGTCTCAGGACAGGAGTTTTCTGTTCACGTTGGAAAAGGGCAAGGCTGGTTCTTATCAGCAAATGTAAAGGGGATGCCAATTCTCCAGCATCGTACAGGCCTTTGTGTATGTTGGACACTGCCGGGAAGATGCTAGAAAAGTTTATAAAACCTCGTCTTTTGCAAGCAACAATGGACTCTGGAGACTTATCCGACAGACAATATGGTTTTCGGAAGGGCAGGTCTACAGTAGATGCAATTAATAAAGTAGTTGAATCCGCAAGGGTAACCGAACGAGGAAACCACTTCTCGCGGCTAGTATGTCTCTTGGTAACGCTGGATGTCAAAAACGCGTTTAACTCAGCGAAGTGGAGTGATATGCTTGACGCGTTGCAGCTTACGTTTCGGTTACCCACATATCTGTTGCGCATGATTAGAGATTACCTGCGTGACAGCACATTACTTTATGACACTACATCAGGATGTCGGATTAAAGACGTCACAGCAGAGGCGGCACAGGGATCAATTCTTGGACCAGACCTGTGGAACGCTGCATATGATGGTATTCTTCGGATGGAAATGCCCGAAAAAACATTCTTAGTAGGGTACGCTGATGATATAGCAGCGGTTATCATAGCACGAGATGTGGAACTGGCCCAGATGAGATTAAGGCAGGTTATACGACGAGTCAGTTCCTGGATGTCAGACCACGGCTTAAAACTGGCAGCTGACAAAACAGAAATCATGGTGATCACAAAGAGGCATCTCCCCAACATCTTGCCAATGCAGGTCGGAGAAGAAACGGTGCACACAAAAGCCGCAATTAAGTACCTGGGTATACAACTGGGCACGAAGCTTACGTTTTGGCCACAAATAAAACGGGTGGCTGTTAAGGCTGCAACTATAACTGCGGCAATTAATAGAATTATGGCGAACACCAGTGGGCCGAAACCTTTGAAGCGACGGTTACTTATGTCGGTTTGGCATTCAATACTGTTTTATGGTGCGGACATATGGGCTGATGCACTCAAGCCCGAAAAATACAGACGACGCATATTAGCAGTGCAGCGAAGTGGCGCGCTCAGAGTGGCTTGCTCCTACCGCACGGTTTCGGAAACCGCGGTTCTTGTCATCGCGGGAATAATCCCAATCGATCTGCTGGCACAGGAACGGAAACTGGTTTACAAGAGGAAGGGCTAAGTAGATACTGTACAAGCTCACAAGGAGGCCAAGGCTCGTACATGGAAAGTGGCAGGGGGAGATGGACCAGTGACACGAAGGGAAGATGGACCGCTAGGCTCATAAAAGAGTTAGATGAATGGACTGATCGCAAACATGGCGAGATTAATTATTTCATAACGCAGTTTCTAACTGGCCATGGCCTGTTCCGGGCTTACCTATATAGGATGGGGAAAGTATACAGACCAGACTGCATTTTCTGTAACCAGGAATTAGACGATGTGAGTCACACGTTTTCACCTGTGATAGATGGACAAAGGAGAGGCAAGCCCTAGAAAATGTAGTGGGATAGATCTCGCCCGAAAATATCATCGGAATAATGCTGGAGAGCGAACACTATTGGGAGCAGGTAGCAGATTACATAGAGAAGGTAATAAGGCAAAAGAAGGAAGCCGAAGATGATCTTGCTAGGGCCACTGACAGAATAGCAGAAAACAGGTAATGTGGGCCCGCTGAAGGTTTAAAACAGATGAACGTCCACAGGACGAAGTACAAATGGCACTTGAAGTATTGCGAAAGCTGAGTCCCAAGGTGAATCCATGCCGTGGACAACAGGGTTTGTGGTTTTGGTGGGTGCGAGTCCCACACACAGTAGGAGTGCGGACCCTCCTGCGGCGAATATTCCACAGTTTTCCACAGTCTCCCTCGTTAAAAAAATAAAACTGTACCTCATACCATTATACTGAATTTTTTGTGTGAATCTATATGACAAATAAATTCCCCTGTCAGATATTAACTTATATGTTAATAAAAAAGCGTAAACCTACTCGAGACAAATAAACAGAACACCATAACAAACTACCTAAGAACTCGACCCTAAATTGTGAATGAATGTAACAAAGCAATGTACGCAAACGTCGAGAGTGTATCGCAAACCAACAAAGAAACAAATGGGATATAATTGAAAAAAGTGTTTCTCTTTAAACGAATATTAGCTTCTTGGTGGGAGTGTGGTTGAGGGTAAACGTGAAGAAGTAATGTATAGATTACAGAGAGAGAGAGAGAGAGAGGGGGGGAGTGAGAGAGTGAGGGAGGGAGAGAGAGAGTGAGAGAGAGAGAGAGAGAGAGAGAGAGAGAGAGAGAGAGAGAGAGAGTTACGTAAGTTTGTGCATTTGTAAGCGGCAAAATAACACTTAGTGTATCATTAGAATAACTTGAGATAATTTTGCGCATTTTCCTTACTATGCCCGTCACTAACTGCAGTGGCGAAAGATCTTTTTCAGCTTTGAAGAAGATGAAGAATTATTTACGCTCAAATTTGCGTCAGGATAAACTGACCAGTGTAGCCTTGAAAGTGACTTTCTGCAAGGACTTGATGTCAGTGAGGTGATTAAAACGTTTGCTCAATCTAAAGCGAGAAAGAAGAATCCAGCTTGTACTTTACAAATCCACAAGATACTTAACTGATTGTCTTCTTTGTGTAAATGATGTTAAATGTACCCTTAATAAAACTGTTATAATTCTGTAACTACTTAGTTAATTTTTTCCTTATAAAAGCCATGCAAAACTACAAATGGTTGAAGGTGTAACTCTAAAACAATCTCTGAAAAATAGCATCAGTATTCAATTCTTGAGACTATTTCCAAAAACAGTAAGATATTTGAAATATTCCTAACTAAGAAATATATTATAGGGTGTTTAAAGATTTATTCAGCCCCTTGGAAATAAACGTAAGAGTAGCCTATGGGAGTTAAGGTGGGCGCTAAAATATAATTATATAATTAGCCTAGGGCGCCAAGATACCTTAATCCGGCCCTGACAACTTGCAGGTAGGAGAAGAAGCTGTAAAACTGTTCCCAAAGACTTCTCGAGGGTCACGTTTATTGCAGGCCTATTGACACGTTTTTGGCCCCACACGTATCACCATTTGCTGTAAATTCTTCTTTTTTAATAAAAATATGTTACTATAAATCCCAGTACATATATCTTGAAAGTCGGATAAATAAAAAAATTAATTATACCAAACAGGATAGGACTTTCCTTATTCCTTTATATTAATATCAGTTGCTATAATTAGGCCTATATCCAACGAACGTGTCTCATCTAATTAATGGGTAATGTCTTGGTTTACTGGTGTAGGCCTACTGTATACAGTGTCGAAGGTGGATGTGGGGGGGCTGTTGAAAAATACGCTTGGCTTATGAGAGGATTTCTTTTAACTATTAATTTGATCTAAACTTAGTAGTAATTAATAATAATTTGTTCTTATTAGAAATAGAAATAAAATATTGTGAATAATAACAAAATAAGTATAAATTTTTGAAATAGTAGGTATTCATCCCTGAATAAAAAAATATTTTTAATCTGCATATTCATCTTGTGACTGAAATGCTATTTTCCTTTGTTATAAGTTAATATAATATTAATTAATATTATATTAATTATTATGTTATATTATATTATATTATTCTTCTGTATAAAACACAGAAGAATAATATTACTCATTACATATTATAATTTTGTTTTGAGTTACTAAATTGTGTTTGTACATTTTGATATAAGCCTACTATGATTGTTATTTAAGATTGTATACTAGTTTCTCCAGTTACATTTTACTAATTAAACTATAGTTCTACTAATCTCTGATACGGTTATGCGTTGTGTTATAAGACATTTATTATATTCTTCTTTCTTTTTGTCTATTAATAGGCCTACTTGCTAACATTTTTCTGTGATTTTTAATTATCTCATCAATACGATATTTACTATACCACAATACAATGCTTACTATCCTATAGGTTGTACTTTGTTATTTGAATTTTTAACTTTCTAACTGAATTGAATGTCTAACTTAACTGAACTAATTGAATTTTAAATTCTAACTTTCCAATTGAATTCTGCTCCTACTAACAATAGGCTAGTAGGAGTAACATTCCTTCGTATTTCATATTGGTATGTGGACAGGTATAGGTTATATTTGTATATTTTAATTTGTTTTAATAAAATATTGTTATTATATGCCTATATTAGATTTGTTTGTTTCTGCTTATGTAAATCTATTTGTTATTCTATCATGATTATTATTTAACTAATTCTTATTTTCGGCAACTATAATTAGGCCATAAACTATTCTTTATTTTCTGTGTAAGCCTAGATGGTTACACCTAAGTGTTACTTTCCTAGCTGTTCTGATTACAAGACAACCTACGTATTAGCGTAAAAGCTTTTGTAGATTCTACTCAGATTATTTCCATTTGCCTTTACCCCTTTTTTTGTCTGTAAACCAAATATCAGGTACATTACTGCACATAGTGCACTAGTGAACATGGACATTACCCATGTTATTGTTTTACAAATTCGTTGGATATAATTATAATAAATGACATTAGCCTAATATAAACTAAAAAGAATAGGCGCAGTCCATCTTTTTTGGTATAATTATTTCTTTATTTGTGGCACGCTGAACAAATATGAATTAGGGTTATAACAACATAATTAACTTATAATAATAACACATTTATAATACACATTGTATAGAGGGGCGGCCTGACATCACTATGACAAAACGGGTAGGTCGCTTACAACATAGTAGGCTATGCTAGACGATCACTGGAGGGATAGTACGCAGTCACTGACGAATCGCGTACCGCTCAGAAGATGAGCTTAAAACAGGCCTGTTGTGAGAGTGGGGAGTGATAATTCTGATAGCTCATCTGTTGTCGCCTAGGCCGTCTGCCAAATTTAATGACCGGTGTAAGCCTACCCGTCCTACAAACACACGCTTTCCTTTGTGAGGCAATTAGAATAGTAAATAGAGTAAAAGACATAATTGTAAGTTGGTGTTTACAAATAATTTTATTCGTAAAGGAATAAAGGAATTTATAATATTAATATAAGTTATTTATAATTATTTATATTAATTCCTTTGTTCCAAATGGCTTTTGGATAAGATATGTAGATGATGGGCTATATGTATCAAGTAACAAAAAAACAAACGCAGATAACATATTAAGACAACTCAATAACATACATCCAAAAATACAATTCACAGATGAAAAAGAAAATCATAACAATCATAACAAAATCAACTATTTAGACATAACCAACACAAGATACAATATGCAATATACAGAAAACCAACTTCCACTAACATCATTATACATAACCATTCTAACCACCCACCACAACATAAAATGTCACCATTCTATTCACTATTTAACAGAATGTACAAAATAACCCTAAACAAACAAGAAACAGATAAAGAAAGAAATATAATTTACCAAATTCCTTATGAAAATGGATATAATAAAAATACTGTAAACAAAATAGAAAATAAAATAAAATATAAAATAAAAACTGATCAATTAAGAGTTAATCAAAATGAACAAAACCAAAATAATAATAATAATAATAAATGGACCACATTTACATACATAAATAATAAAATGACAAAGCTAACAAAACTGTTTAAAAACACAGACATTAAAACAGCATACAAAACTAACAAAAACTATATACAAAAACTAAATAACCCACACAACAAAGATAATACAACAACCAATGGTATATACAAAATTGAGTGCCAAGATTGCAATAAATGTTACATAGGACAAACAAAAAACAACTGAAAAACGTTATTTTGAACACCTAAACCACACGAAAACCCAGAAATATACAAATCTAATTTGGCTACACATGCAATAAACACTGGACATGAATTCCCAGACATAAACAACATGACACTAATAAAACACATACCACACAAAGGCACCATAATGAACATTTGGGAAAACTTACAAATACATAAATATAAAAAACAAAACAAACTAATACCCAGTAGCGTACCTAGGGGGGCGAAGGGGGCGGCCGCCCCGGGCGCCGCTTGAAGGGGGCGCCAAAATGCCAAAACATAATTTTTATTTGTACTTTAGGACAAAAATATAGGGTTAGGAGGAAACATGCAATATAATGTTTCATGTGACAGAATGTGTTTTAGAATAAACTTATAATGAAGTTTCATGTGGTCCCATGCATTGTTAGCTATTTTTATCTCGTCGGGTTGTGCCGTGTTTTGGAAAAACTCGGCTGTTTTTTTTTTATGTTAACGAGAACGGACAGCGTCGAATTAATTAATTAAGTATTACCGGCGCCCGTCTTTTTATGCTTCCGCCGTGCCGATCCGCGCGCGCTCTAGGTCTATAGCTTCGTAAAATTTTTCAGTAGTTGTAATAACCAGTCCACTATCAGCGTTCAACGTAGTAGCTCGTCTGTATTCGCCTGGCAGCTTCGACTTGGAATTTTACCTACTATGTATAACTATGCCTAGATAAACGACTACGCGACTCTCCGGTAAGTGTGTCTAAGGTATATTACTTACTGTTTGATAAAACTAAATTGTATTTTACTTAATATCAACGCTGATGCCGGGCGATATATTTGCATAGAGTCAGTACGTGGCGTGCATCAGGCGAATTCTGTTTATTCATGTTTCAAATGTTAACGCTGGCTAACAGATAGTATTTTACAGTTTTTGTGCCTGTTTATTTAATTCATTATATTAGAATGGGGCGTAAGTTAATTATTTTGTGATTTTGGTGAAATGAACGTACCTCACGAACCTGTTAAAGTTTGCTAGCTCATGTCGAAAGGAGAGTAAGTGATTAAGTGGTTGACGAAAAAGTTATGAATAACTATTTATTTGATTCAATGTTAATATATTATATCTAAAATAATTTATTTAATTCAGTAGGGTTTCAATGCATAAGTAAGTTTTCTGGAGATTTTAAACTGGGCATGTCGTGAAGTGTGAGTTCAGCTGGGTGAATGGGGTATTGTGATTTATTGAAACTGTGAGTAATTACCCATATAATTACGCAGGGTTCCCGAATTAGTCGTCAATCTGTCTCGCTCCAGCGGATGGCCGATCACCTGCCATCCATGAAGTAAATCCAGTCACTTTCCGTTCAGCTGTCAGGACGAATGGACGGACACACACTAAAAGATCCTCAAGCCTTGTGCTGTAATACCAGGTGACATTTATGCCTTTTTAAAAAACGTTTGTGGCCACTACACCTTACATTGAGATATTTTGGACATGCTCCAGTTTGGAACATTGTTGCGCACAAATCCAAAGGGACATTTGGGGTTAAATATTATCTTTTTCCTTTTTACTAATGCTTACGCTTCAGAGAATTTGTAAACTCAGCCAGGGTCATGCATCACCCGATTTGATGTTAGTTTTTTTTTACTGTAAATATGGGCGGCACTGACTGTCACTAAGTGATATTAGCGTTAAGTATGCATGCACGGGTGCCTCGGTACCTTGTTGGGGAATTTTCGTGGGTATATACATTTTCATTTAATTGGGTATTTGATTTGGTTATTAATTTAAAGGATTGGGGGAGGTGCTTTAACCTGTGGGCGACACCTTTTGGTGCCGTTATCCACAGGTCCATGACATGTCATAGTTTGTTGGATCTAGTCCGGGCGCATGACCGTGCCTTTATGAACTCCTCAAGTATGTTTTATCAAATTAAATCCATAGATTCCGCATTATGGAAACTCATTTCAACTGTTTAAATAATTTTGTAATCACTAAACTTTTGCCATAGCCAGCACATGAATTGTTAAATTTTCCTTTTTGATATTTCGTAATAATACTTCTCTGATAAATGTTAAAGAAATGTAAAACAAATCAATACCAGTTCTAAGTTATTTTTTGGGTGGTTACGTTCCACTGATCTTGCTTGAAAATTTGTTTTTTTTTTGGTAAGAAAATAAAAGAAATGAGAATATGCATTTTATGCAACCGGGCAGCCATGTTGACCTCGTGATGGCACATTTATTATTATTTGGGGTACGAAATTGATATTTTCCTTTTATGCTTGGTACTTGAGTGCCGTTCTGACTATTTTGCCAATTTAACTTTGGCCTTTCACATACATAGAATTTTTGGGGTGTTTCAACTCTGGTCTTTTGTGACTTATTATTTGGTTTTGGGTTTGTTAATTGAGAATTTTTAAGGTGGGCCGGATACTTGATCTGATTAAGGTGGTTTGAGGGTGTTACGATGACAATATATATATGCTGTTAACCAGGTGGACATGGTGTGTGGTATTTATATGTAGATGTGTATATATATTTCTCTTATGTGTATATATGTTAATTACATGTTGTGTGTCATGCCTTTATTTGATTGTTAGATTGTTTATGCGTTGTTATGCATATATATATATATATATATCATGTTTATGGTTTATGTGGCTTACTGGGAAGGTCGATACTATGCGCCATTCTTACATTATTTAGAAATAACTGTATGCTGCTCAGTGATATCAAGGTCAATTAGTTGGCTATGCCTATGTTTAATGTAAATTATAATAACGATTTTGAGCTATTCTTATGAAGTGAAAGCACTTGTAATCCTAACTTAATTGTATGATGATGCCGATATGTGCATATGTATATTATTGAACTCTATTAATGAATTTGATCTATTCTATGGGTTGTATAAGATTAACTTTAATTATTCGAAGGCGCATATATCATATACTGAGGAATTGATTGTACAAAAACATGACTCCAATAAATCTTGTTATTGTTGTCTTAAAGAAGAGTTTCATTTGCAAGTACCGTCATACTGGACCCAGCGCATTTTTGGCTTCTCTAGGCTCTTGCCTAGTTCTAAATAACTAGTGGCATCTCTTTCAAAAAAAAAAGATTTCTATTTTTTTATAAAAAAGGAAAAAAAAGGGAGGGAAAATTGAAAAAGGGGTTACAAATGGTAGCAGAGCGTGGTTCATTCTAGGTTGAACCCTTGGGTCCTTTGGTGTGATGGGGCTTGAAAACTCGGAAATAGTTTGGAAAAAAACATCAACTTCAGAAATATTTGAAAATGAAAATAGATAGATGCAATGGCAGGGTTGATATCGTATGTATGTATGTATATATGTATTATGTATGAATTATTGCTATATGATTTGAATTGTAAACCTGGTGCCGCCACGTGGCATGTGTTGTAGTTGGGTTTTTGTGGTTGAGACTGGACCTTACCAGAGATCGCGTGGGAATGGGGTCCCTTATTTATTGTATGGAAGTAATAGGTCACAGTTCTTTGGGCATCAAGGTCCTCCAAACCATCTTTAGGCCCACTTCCGTATGCCCCTTCTTGCTGTTGGAGTTGAAAAGGAGTCAACTCAGAGCATTAGTTGACTCCGGATCAGCAAGATCTATCATTTCATCCAAAGTGTGCGAGGACCTTGAACGACAGGGTTTAATTAAAAGGTCAGAACAGTCTTCCGTGGTGTGCTGGACGCCATCCCAGGAAATTCTGCCCATTTCCCGGGTAGTTTCATTTAAATTTAAGATTGAGGGATTTTCTTGGGTGTGGAGCTTCCTGGTTTCTCCTGCTCTGGGAGTTGAGTGCATTGTTGGTGCCGATTTCATCTGCAAAAGTGGTCTCGTTATTGACATCCAAGAGCACCAATGTTATTTTAAATTTAATCGGGGAGTTGTAATCCCTTTCCTTGGATATCAGGGGACCAGGCAAGATATCCAAGAGGTTAAGTGCCCCGACACATCTAGAGACCACCTCTCCCAGTCCCAGCGGTCCGCATTAGATCAGTTGTGTGAGCGTTTCCCCACTGTGTTAACTCCGGCCCTTGGACTCACACATCTCTTGGAGTATAAGATCCGCCTAACGGACTCCAAGGTGGTGCGCTCCCACCCTTATAAATTTGCCCCTCCAAAGATAAATATCTTGAGGGAGAAGGTTCAAGAGTTATTAGATCAAGGGGTGATTGAACCTTCTCAGTCCACTTATGCCAGTCCAGCGTTCCTGGTGCCCAAGCTTGGAGGTAAGCATAGGATGATCATCGACTACCACAAGCTCAACGCCAACATTGAGGTAGATTCGGTCCCACTTCCTGACCTTCATTCCGCGTTTGATTGGTCCAGTGAGGCGAGGTATTTTACCATCATTGACCTCAACTCTGCATATCACCAGATTCCATTGACGAAAGAAAGTAGGCCCTACACGGCATTCTGTGTTCCGTGGAACCTCTATCAGTACACTAGGGTTCCCATGGGTCTAGCGGTAGGGGCCCAAACTCTCACCCGTTTACTTGACACCGTTTTTCATGATGTCAAGTTCAAGTATGTCTTCAATTATCTTGACGACTTGCTGGTGTACAGCAAGGGGTACGAGGAGCATTTGGGTCATCTCGAAGAGGTGATGTGCAGGTTGAGGGGTGCTGGCCTCACTGTCAATCCCGAAAAGGTGAAGTTTGCCCAGACACAAATTTCTTTCCTGGGCCACCTGATTTCCCATAGAGGTGTCACTGTGGATCCTGAGCGAACACAGGGAATCAGGGACTTTCCCCCACCAAAGGATGCCAAAGGCATCGCGAGATTTGTGGGGATGGTCAATTTCTATCGGCGTTTCATTCCAAACGCGGCGGAGATTGCGGCACCTCTGAATGAACTCCGGAAAAAGGGCGCCAAATTTGTATGGGGGGAAAAACAACAGAAGGCTTTCGAGACCCTGAAGGAAGCCATCATTTCCCCCCCCAGTACAGAGAATGCCAGACTTCTCGAAGCCGTTCATACTCCAGACGGATGCGAGTTCGATTGCGCTCGGGGCGGTTCTGCCCCAAGTCGTTGATGGTGCTAGGCAGCCTGTGGCTTTCATTTCCCGAACGTTGACCCAGCAAGAACAAAAGTCTTCAGTGTATGAGCTATAGTCTTTAGCTGTTGTGTACGCTCTAGATAAGTTCAGGCGTTTTCTGGAACACGCTGAGTTCCTGCTCGAGACCGACAATCAGGCTCTCTCTTGGCTTCTTGCTCATCCCCGGCAACTGGGTAAAATTGGTAGATGGGTGGTCAAGATCTCATCCTTCAAGTTCAAGGTGCAACACATTAGGGGAACTCAAAATGTGGTTGCAGATGCTTTATCACGCATGTTTTCCCAGCCCAGTGAAGTCCAATCTGAGCAACCCTGTTCTGTTCTACTAGACTTTCCGTTAGCCTTCACTGATGTGTTACCCCATCAGTTGAACGATGAAGAGCTGGGTCCTATCATCCAGAATATAATGGAGGGTAACGTACAGGCCCCTTACTTCTTGTCCAAGGGCGTCCTGTGTTGTAGAGAAAGAAAGGGACGTGCCCCTAAGATAGTGCTGCCTAGCAAGTTAGTGCCCATGGTCTTCAGTTATTATCATAATTCCCCAGTAGGAGGCCACAAGGGAATTTCGAAGACCATTTCCAGTATCAGGAGACATTTCATCTGGAAGGGCATGGATAGAGACATCGCAACGATGGTTAAGAGCTGTCATCTATGTGGCTTGAGCAAGCCTGCCCAGAACACTAAGTTAGGGTTGCTGTCATCGGTCGTGGCGAGCACACCGATGGAGAAGTTATTCATAGACTACTTGGGACCTCTCCCGCGTAGCAAGTCAGGTAATTCTTACCTACTTGTTTGTGTGGATGCTTTTTAGAAGTTTGCCTGGCTACTGCCCTTACGGCAGGCAACGGCTCGTTTGACCGTAAGCGCGCTTCAGAACCACATCTTTCAGCATTTCGGTCTTCCGACCATCATTGTCTCCGACAATGGCCCACAGTTCATTTCGGGTGAGTTCCGGCGGATGTGTTTCGCCAGCGGAATCAGACATGTAACCACTTCTCCGTATTACCCACAGCCGTCCCATGCGGAGAGATTCAATAGGAATCTCAGGTCCGCACTCATTGCTTATCACGCTGAGCAACAGACCACCTGGGACCAGAATCTGAAGTGGTTACAGCTAGCCTTTAATACGGCCCTGCATGGCAGTCATAAGGCCGTTCCCTTTGAGATCATGTTTGGATTCTCGCCCGCACTCCCGTTGACTAATTTATGGAATATTGATGATCTTCTACCACGGGAGCCAGATAATGGAACTGCAGAGAGGTGGAGGGAGGCTCGGAAGGATTTGCTGCGAGCGCACGAGCGGGTCCGTCGACGATACAATCAGGGGCGAATTCCTAACCCCTTTCAGACCGGAGACTGGGTTTACTGTCAAAGCCATCCGATCAGCTCAGCTGTGGACAAAAGAGCCGCTAAGTTATGCTATCGTTGGTCGGGGCCATATCGTATCCTGGGGTTCGCGTCACCGGTGACGGCTCGGTTGGAAGAGCCGGGTGGTAATTCGAAGGAGATTACCACGCATATCTCCAAATTGAAACTATGTAAAAAAGGGTAAACGGGCTGTCCAGGGGGGAACGATAGGTGGTGGTCTCTGTGTGAGTAGGGATTTTGTCATTTTGAAAGGGTGTGCTCCGGGGGTGTTGTCGAGAATGCTAGGGTAGCGGGTAGATGTTCCCCACAGTCCCAGTGGTGTTCGTCTACTTCAGGGATGCGCCCCTGCCTGCGCGAGCCTTGGCTTTCTCCATTCGTCCTTATTTCCGGAGGGAGCCATGTCCTTATCTTCAGTCCCAGCCCATGACCTTTCAATCATCCTTGCCCTTTCCGTCTTCCCGATTTCCTAACCTTCCCCTTAAAAAACATAAAAAATCAAAAAAACTAATTCAAAAAAATTAGAAAAGCAATAAAATCAAAAAAAGGAGTTAGAGAGAGGAGCGAAACTTGTCGACTGGACGAGGTCGGTTGTGAACTTCGTCTACTCGATAAGTTTTGGGCATACCTTTGGATTATAGTTTCATGGAGACCATCATTTCCCCTTTTCCCTTGCCCCGTGCACTGACGATATTGGTGAAGATGGGTTTCGTTATTGGGGAATACCTCCCGTATGAATATAGAGCATGTGGCCCTGTTAAGGTGGCGTTTGTGTTCAGGCTTGAGTGGACAAGCCTCAGGAGGTCAGAACTCAGGTAGCTCCCGAACTTTTCTTTCGTCTTTTCTTCTCTGTCCCTTCTTGCTGTGGGCTGGCCCTGATCAGGTCAGCGCGCAGCACCCGCACACTTACACATTACACGTCTTCCTTCATCGCTTTCGTTTTCCTTCTGAGCTGCTATTCTCCTGAGAGCAAGGACCACTGGGCCATCTTGATCACCAAGACCACTAGGATCGTTTTGGAAGGGGGCACACTGCTGGGTACCCTCCCTGAGTTTAAGTGTGAGGCAACCAAGTTGCCCTTTTGGGGTGGGGGTGTGCCGTGTTTTGGAAAAACTCGGCTGTTTTTTTTATGTTAACGAGAACGGACAGTGTCGAATTAATTAATTAAGTATTACCGGCGCCCGTCTTGTTATGCTTCCGCCGTGCCGATCCGCGCGCGCTCTGGGTCTATACCTTCGTAAAAATTTTCAGTAGTTGTAATAACCAGTCCACTATCAGCGTTCAACGTAGTAGCTCGTCTGTATTCGCCTGGCAGCTTCGACTTGGAATTTTACCTACTATGTATAACTATGCCTAGATAAACGACTACGCGACTCTCCGGTAAGTGTGTCTAAGGTATATTACTTACTGTTTGATAAAACTAAATTGTATTTTACTTAATATCAACGCTGATGCCGGGCGATATATTTGCATAGAGTCAGCACGTGGCGTGCATCAGGCGAATTCTGTTTATTCATGTTTCAAATGTTAACGCTGGCTAACAGATAGTATTTTACAGTTTTTGTGCCTGTTTGTTTAATTCATTATATTAGAATGGGGCGTAAGTTAATTATTTTGTGATTTTGGTGAAATGAACGTACCTCACGAACCTGTTAAAGTTTGCTAGCTCATGTCGAAAGGAGAGTAAGTGATTAAGTGGTTGACGAAAAAGTTATGAATAACTATTTATTTGATTCAATGTTAATATATTATATCTAAAATAATTTATTTAATTCAGTAGGGTTTCAATGCATAAGTAAGTTTTCTAGAGATTTTAAACTGGGCATGTCGTGAAGTGTGAGTTCAGCTGGTGAATGGGGTATAGTGATTTATTGAACCTGTGAGTAATTACCCATATAATTACGCAGGGTTCCCGAATTAGTCGTCAATCTGTCTCGCTCCAGCGGATGGCCGATCACCTGCCATCCATGAAGTACATCCAGTCACTTTCCGTTCAGCTGTCAGGACGAATGGACGGACACACACTACAAGATCCTCAAGCCTTGTGCTGTAATACCAGGTGACATTTACGCCTTTTTAAAAAATGTTTGTGTCCGTCTGGCACTGACGCGGCGGCACTGACTGTCACTAAGTGTTATTAGCGTTAAGTATGCATGCACGGGTGCCTCGGTACCTTGTTGGGGAATTTTCGTGGGTATATACATTTTCATTTAATTGGGTATTTGATTTGGTTATTAATTTAAAGGTTTGGGGGAGGTGCTTTAACCTGTGAACGACACCTGTTGGTGCCGTTATCCACAGGTCCATGACATGTCATAGTTTGTTGGATCTAGTCCGGGCGCATGACCGTGCCTGAGGTCAAGTGGGTTCTTTATGAACTCCTCAAGTATGTTTTATCAAATTCAACCAATAGATTCCGCTTTATGAAAATTCATTTCAACTGTTTAAATAATTTTGTAATCACTAAACTTTTGCCATAGCCAGCACATGAATTGTTAAATTTTCCTTTTTGATATTTCGTAATAATACTTCTCTGATAAATGTTAAAGAAATGTAAAACAAATCAATACCAGTTCTAAGTTATTTTTGGGTGGTTACGTTCCACTGATCTTGCTTGAAAATTTGTTTTTTTTGACATGATAATGTCTTTTGGCTGGCCATCATTTGGAAATTTTTGTAACGCTGTAAACTGTAACGCATCACGCTGCATGACGTCATTCTTGCGTGACGTCATTGGGATTGTTGTAAATAAACGTTTGTTTTTTACCGTCATGCTGTATGACGTCATCATTGCATGACGTCATTGGGATTGTTGTAAATAAAGGTTTGTTTTGATACGTCGCAATATATAATATCACTGCAAACAATTAAACCAGATTTTTAAAGCGTCCTGAAATTTTAAAATCAAGTGTTACACAATTTACCAGCCGGGAATCGTTAACTAAAACCGCGACCGCTAACATGCTAACGTCGTCGCAGATTAAAGACCTAACAAGCAAACAACACTGCATAGCTGTAGATAGGTTATTGTCTCTAGTTAATGGTTGTCTTCGTATGTGATTCAGCTAACGATCCAGCATCTATTCATTAAAATATTTGTCTGTACTGCATCGTAAATGCAAATCTACTTCCTCTTTATATTTAATTACTCACCGCAGAAATGTGAAGATATAACACAGATACATAATGTCATTGGGATTGTTGTAAATAAAGGTTTGTTTTGTGTTGTGGTGAAATACACTGCTGCTGGTATTATTATGGTTACTGACTGACTGATTGTTTCTTTTGCGCAAATGTTGCGTTTAGCTGGCGACTGAAAGACATTATCATGCTCTTAAGCTTTTACCATTTGGTAAACGGTACTGTATCTTTTTTTGGTAAAAAAATAAAAGAAATGAGAATATGCATTTTATGCAACCGGGCAGCCATGTTGACCTCGTGATGGCACATTTATTATTATTTGGGGTACGAAATTGATATTTCCCTTTTATGCTTGGAACTTGAGTGCCGTTCTGACTATTTTGCCAATTTGACTTTGGCCTTTCACATACCTAGAATTTTTGGGGTGTTTCAACTCTGGTCTTTTGTGACTTATTATTTGGTTTTGGGTTTGTTAATTGAGAAGTTTTAAGGTGGGCCGGATACTTGATCTGATTAAGGTGGTTTGAGGGTGTTACTATGACAATATATATATGCTGTTAACCAGGTGGACATGGTGTGTGGTATTTATATGTAGATGTGTATATATATTTCTCTTATGTGTATCTATCTTAATTACATGTTGTGTGTCATGCCTTTATTTGATTGTTAGATTGTTTATGCGTAGCTATGCATATATATATATTATATATATATATATATCATGTTTATGGTTTATGTGGCTTACTGGGAAGGTCGATACTATGCGCCATTCTTACATTATTTAGAAATAACTGTATGCTGCTCAGTGATGTCAAGGTCAATTAGTTGGCGATGCCTATGTTTAATGTGAATTATAATAACGATTTTGAGCTATTCTTATGAAGTGAAAGCACTTGTAATCCTAACTTAATTGTATGAAGATGCCGATATGTGCATATGTATATTATTGAACTCTATTAATGAATTTGATCTATTCTATGGATTGTATAAGATTAACTTTACTTATTCGAAGGCGCATATATCATATACTGTGGAATTGATTGTACAAAAAACATGACTCTAATAAATCTTGTTATTGTTGTCTTAAAGAAGAGTTTCATTTGCAAGTCCCGTCATACTGGACCCAGCGCTTTTGGCTTCTCTAGGCTCTTGCCTAGTTCTAAATAACTAGTGGCCTCTCTTTAAAAAAAAAAGGATTTCTATTTTTGTTATAAAAAAAAATGGAGGGAAAATTGAAAGAGGAGTTACAGGGTCTGTTCAAACTTTGTACTTTGTTTATCAGTTGTACGCAGTGCCTACTGCAATGCGACACGGGCGGATGACGTCACGTGCTTATCAAACGCTGCCGGCGGTCAGCTCGGCCGACGGCAGACAAGTTTAGTTTAGTTTCTAACAAGGCTCCGAGCAGATCTCTCGTTAAACAATTTCACTTCCAGCCGCGGCTTCTGGACAATTCTTAAATATGTATCATACAATTTAATTTAAGCGGACTTCCTGCGTCCATCTTCAATGGACTACGATTTCTTTCAAAACTAATTTATGGCGTTATGGCCTCTAATACATCCGCACGTGTCGATCATGATCAATATATTTTAATATTTCAATAAATGCATTTCAAATATCAGTAATACAGTCCACTTCTTTTCCTACAAACAATCCAGCCTTTCCTGCATAGCGTCTTTGGAACAACTCGAGATTCATCAAGAGCTTCCAAACCGCAACATTTTTGGTCCTCCGGGCCGGATTTCTTTTTTTTGGCCCAAAAACGAAAACGTTTTTGGTCACCACGGGACGGATTTCTTATGTTTGGGTCCACAAGCGACCGCATTTCTTTGTCTGCATTATTTTTGGCCCAACCGATCAGAAATTATTCTCGCCCTACGGGCATCATTTTCGTCCTGAGCGACACCATTTTTGTGAATCACATCGCAGTCATCTCGACAAGATTCGGCCAAGCAGTAGACCAGAGACGACGGGACACGGCAGGACAGCATCTGCGAGGTAATCAAAAAGGTTCAACAGCTTTAATTCATGGAGGGTTACAACATGAGGCGTCATCTGACCAGAAGAAACAGGAGGTGCAACAGCTCCTAACAGGATCGAGCAACGGGATCGAAGCCAGCTTCACCACGAATGGATCAACGGCCACGTGACTATGAACTTTTTAATTATATTTAACGTTTAACAATATTTCACATTTAGCAGTTATTTCTTAACACATTTGTATAAACAAACAGCATCATTACACAATACAACTTAATAAGTGGTTGGCAGTTCATTATCAGTTAAAACTTCAAAGATAAGGATATATGTTGCTATCATTTAAATTCTTAATTTTAATAATTTTAATTGCCAACAAAGATTGATTAATAGAGAGAGTAAGCCTATGTTCTAGCAAGTACTATGTTCTAAACAACGATCGCTAGCTACCGCAACGTATTCAAATTTATTAAAACTTAAGTTTAGGGTTCACATGCTCTGTGCTCAAATTCTTTCAAGGTATTTTTCCTTTTTTTTCTTAAATTGTAATAATGGTAGATGTAAGGGCTCTAATAAAAAAACGAGGCACAATTAAAGCCTCAATATCACCCGTGAATACTTTCGCGGATAACTTCGATTTGGTAACCAGCGATCCTCATGCGCTGAAAATAAAACTGCGACATTTGATGGAATTGTCCACCAAATACGATGAGATTCAATCCCAAATCGAAGCCGAGAAGCGGACGTTGCTTTGACGAGTGATAGGGTACAAACGGAAGACGATCTTTGTAATATAGAGTGTAAATTGCAACACCTGCTGAAGCAAGCTGAGCATATGAATCAGAAACCAGTAATTAATGCTGAAAGTAAACAGCTTAAAACACCCCCCATTCAATTGGAACCAATAAAATTACCACGGTTTGCGGGTAGTATTGTTGAATGGCAACATTATTACCACATTTTTCTTGAATTAATTCACGTCAGAGCAGATCTGACGGATATACAGAAACTTCACTATTTGCACTCGTCATTATATGGCGAGGCGCTTAACGTAATAAAGTCGTTACCAATCACTCATGAGAATTACGCGGTGGCTATCGATCTGTTGAAGAATAGATATGACAGTAAGCTAATTGTTTCCGCCCACCATGTAGGGAATGTCCTGGACGTACCATTGGTTCAACAAGAATCCCAAGTCAGCATATCTAAATACATTGATGAAATCTCAGCCAATATAAACGCTTTAAATAATCTCAAACTGCCAATCAACACATTCGAAATTATTGTCATACATTACTTAGCTAAAAAACTTGATAATTACACTTTCCGGTTGTGGAAAGAGAGTTTGTCGGAACATAAATTCCCTGATTTTAATAATTTTATGAATTTTCTAAATTCACGAAGAAAATTACTACAAAATCTTGATAACGCGACTACCCCAACGAGCAGGTTGAATAAAAGCGATAAGTCTCCTTATCGCAAGGCAGTTAAACAGATAAGCGCTCCTAGGGGGGCATTCCATTCTCATATCAGAAACAATTTATGTAGACTGTGTAACGGTGAACATAGAATTATCGACTGCTTACAATTCACATCGCTGTCTATCCCTGACAGAAGAAACGTTTTAATAAAAAACAAACTTTGCTTAAATTGCCTTCGTTCGGGACACGAAAGCTCAAAATGTCCCTCAAAATTTTCTTGAAAAAAATGTTCTAGGCGTCACCACACCACAGTTCATGTCCCCAACAGAGACGGAACTTCCATTAATAACCAATGCTCACTACAGTCACAGACCAATAAATCGGTATTGTTATCCACCGCCGTCTGTATGACCGCTAATAAGGTTGGTTGGAAATTTCCCGTTAGGATATTACTGGATTCCGGTTCTCAAGCGAACTTTTGCACAATGGATTTCTCCCGCAGAATGGGCCTTCAATTGGTTAAATCGCAACTACCCATCACGGGTATAAACAACTCGCTTTCCCAGGCTGACTTTAGTACGAAGGTAAGGCTACATTCTCGCTATAAACCCTTCACGTTAAACGTGCATTGTGCCGTATTACCCAGTATAACTAATAATTTACCGGCGGAGTCGTTCGATCTTGCCTCTTTGAATTTACCCAAGCACGTATTCTTGGCGGATCCTCACCTACATTGCTCGGCGCAAGTCGATATATTACTCGGCGCTCAATATTTTCTCCAACTAATTGAACCTATTAAATTTACGCGCGGACCACACTTTCCTATAATTCAGGAGACCAAGTTAGGATTTATTTTGGCTGGTGACTTACCCTTCAACGTCGACATAACTAAAACAGTTTCGTCCTTTATGGTCTGTAAGGATGATAGTCAGATTTCCTCGCAACTAAAAGAATTTTGGAAGTTGGAGGAGATCTCTAGTCGCGAACCCTGCTCTGAGGACTCGCCGTGTGAAAAACATTTTGTGGAAACCACTAGCCGCGACCGCGATGGGAGATTCGTGGTATCCCTGCCCCGCAGGTCTGATAAATTTCATTTGGGAGATTCTCTCCGCGGAGCTATCCGCAGGTTCCAATCGTTAGAGTTCAAGTTCAAGCAGAACCCTATCCTTTATAAGGATTATAGCGAGTTCATGAGTGACTACTTGAAACTTGGCCACATGTCGCCACTTAACGATTACGATTTGTCGCTTGACAACTCAGATATTTTTTATCTGCCCCATCACGCAGTCTTCAAGGACTCCAGCCTAACCACTAAATTGCGCGTGGTATTTGACGCCTCCGCTAAAACCACAAATAATCTGTCCCTCAACGATACTCTGATGGTCGGTCCTACGATCCAGCAGGATCTGTTTTCGATAATGTTGCGGTTCCGTACCCACCGATACGTACTTATTGCGGACATAGGAAAGATGTATCGCCAGATCATGGTTAACCCAAAGGATTCAAACCTGCAACGCATCGATCGGCGTGATGCGCCGCATAAGGAATTGCGACATTACGCTTTAAGGACGGTTACGTATAGCACTGCTAGTGCCTCCTTCCTTGCTACACGTTGTCTGGCTCAGATAGCCTACGAAAATAAATCCGACTACCCTACAGCTTCTAGGGCCATAGCCAATGATTTTTACGTAGATGATCTTATAACGGGTTCGGATGATCCGAACGTCTTAGCTGAAATGAAATGCGAGATCGTGAAGTTGTTGAGTAGGTATGGTTTCACGTTACATAAGTGGTTCTCTAACCACCATAAGATTATGACCCTTCGCGCCCAAGTATCCCATGACTTCAGCAAAGGTCAAAACGTGCGTACATTGGGAATCCAATGGAACGCTGAAAAGGATAACTTTTTATACACCGTCAGGGGTGATGATAATTTGACCGTGTTCAACAAAAGAAGCGTGTTGTCGGTCATCGCTGGGATTTATGATCCACTGGGTCTTATCGCACCCATCACATTTTACTGCAAGCATTTCGTGCAACAGTTGTGGTTGGCGGGCACAGTTTGGGACGAACCCCTATCTGGGTCATTAGCCAATCAGTGGTTGGAACTATACTCTCAATTAGTTTCCGACACTCATTTTAAGATTACGAGGTCGGTTAAGAGTTCGAACAATTACCCAATTAGTTCATTACAGCTTCACGGATTCGCCGACGCTTCGGCTAAAGGTTACGCGTGTTGCATTTATGTGCGGGCGGTCTATTCGAACGGCGCCATATCGTCAAACTTGTTGTGTGCTAAATCTAGGGTCGCTCCGCTGAAACAGATAACGCTACCACGTCTCGAACTTTGTGCTTGTTTATTGCTGTCGCAATTAACGTCCAAGGTTTTAAACGCCATCAATTACAATTTTGACGGACTATATCTCTATTCGGACTCGATGATAGCGTTGCATTGGATACATCAACAATCTTCCCGCTGGAAGGTATTTGTGGCCAACCGTGTCACGGAAATACAGCGTCTTGTTAGCAGCAGGGGAACTTGGCATCATGTAGTATCAAATGACAACCCTGCCGACATTTTATCGCGCGGTTGCCTCCCTCGGTTTGCACTGTCATACGCAATGGTGGCATGGTCCGCCCTGGTTGGCGCATGAGTCAGCATCATGGCCAGTCAGCGCTTTCGACATTAATACTCCCTGTACTTATCCCGAGCTTGAGCAGGAACGCCGCAAGCAGGTTCAAACGTCACTAATTGTCGCGTCCTCAACACATAGCCTAGTTATGTTGAAAATTATTCATCCCTTACTAGGCTTATTCGCGTCTTCGCATATTGCCGCAGATTTTTTCGCAATTCTAGGCTCCCGGTTGTTGACAGAGACACGTCCTTTTTGTCTGCTCAAGAATTGTCTGACACACTCTTGGTTTTTGTCCGGCAATCTCAGCAGTTGCATTTCGGCGTAGAAGTCAAGGAACTTGAGGCACACCGGTGCCTTCCTCGCAGTAGTAAAATTCTTGCTCTCAACCCATTCCTGGATGAATCAGGCATTTTAAGAGTGGGTGGACGCTTACAATTCTCCCCACTTAACTACGCGAGTAAACACCAAATAATTTTACATCCGCACTCTCATCTCACGAGATTAATAATTGAGTATGAACATATCCGTTTGTTGCACGCTGGGGTGCAATCAACTCAAGTTTCGCTTAGGCGAAAATATTGGATCATACACGACAAATCCTATGTCCGCTCAGTGATACATAAGTGTGTCACTTGTTTTCGTTTCCGGGTTAGAGGCGCGAATCAACTATTAGGTCAGTTACCCCCTTCTAGGGTCACGCCTTCTAGGCCATTTTCACAGTGTGCCGTGGACTACGCCGGTCCTGTACTTTGGCGCCATGGCGGGCAGCGCTCTAAGTCCACGACCAAGGCATACATCGCGCTATTCATATGCATGTGTGTGTGTGCGTGTGTGTGTGTGTGTGTGTGTGTGTGTGTGTGTGTGTGTGTGTGTGTGTGTGTCTAGGGATTATCTGCACCAGCTGCAGCGGCGCAATAAATGGCGCACCCCGTTAAGGAATTTGAATGTCGGACAGCTTATCCTCATTTTGGATGATAATTCCCCCCCACTAGAGTGGAAGCGTGGGATAATTACCAATGTTTTTCCGGGTCAAGATTCCTTAGTACGCGTCGCAGAAGTTCGCACCGCGCTAGGTATCTTACGCCGACCCATCCACAAATTATGCCCCCTTCCGGTGGCAACAAACTAGTCGTATGCGTGCCATACGAGACATACTAGGATTGTGAACTTGTCACATTGCCTGGACTACGCCCGGGACATTCCCCGGGCGAGCATACAAGTCAATTGTATCATAAACCTTGTAAGTATTGTTTACGTGCCGATAGCTATTACTGCAATAGTGACTGTGTTTCATATGTACTATCAATTATTTATGGATGTTGTGTATTGTCATATGTTTATATAATTCAAGTTCCGAGAACTACAAGTGTTACTTATGGTGTCAATTATTCTACGTATGTAATGTATTTTCTAATGGTCATATATTATGAAATTTATTGGGGTTGTTGTGTCAATATCTTGGTGAAATTATTATATTTTTTATGGTGTTATCACTTGTTATTGTAATGCTTTGCAAGTGTCAATGGGTATTATTTGGGAAAGATCAATATCTACTTAATCATTGTATTGTTGTGTGTATTGTGTTACTATTATGTTTTGGGTAATTTTACTGTCAGTTTGCCCTTGCTATTTGCATAAGGGTTAATTTCTTCCATACCTTGCAATTGTTAATTGAATTCATATTATGGTTATTATGTCATTACGCTGTAGCCAATACGCCAATTATTGTATCATTTTTGCCATGTAAGTCTAATTATTGTATTATTAATTTAACGTTTAATTTACAAAATCGTCCCGATTTTGGCGGGCAGTATGTTCAAACTTTGTACTTTGTTTATCAGTTGTACGCAGTGCCTACTGCAATGCGACACGGGCGGATGACGTCACGTGCTTATCAAACGCTGCCGGCGGTCAGCTCGGCCGACGGCAGACAAGTTTAGTTTAGTTTCTAACAAGGCTCCGAGCGGATCTCTCGTTAAACAATTTCACTTCCAGCCGCGGCTTCTGGACAATTCTTAAATATGTATCATACAATTTAATTTAAGCGGACTACCTGCGTCCATCTTCAATGGACTACGATTTCTTTCAAAACTAATTTATGGGCGTTATGGCCTCTAATACATCCGCTCGTGCCGATCATGATCAATATATTTTAATATTTCAATAAATGCATTTCAAATATCAGTAATACAGTCCACTTCTTTTCCTACAAACAATCCAGCCTTTCCTGCATAGCGTCTTTGGAACAACTCGAGATTCATCAAGAGCTTCCAAACCGCAACAGGGTCAGTCAACTGAAGCAAACGGACGGATATTCAGTGTTGCTGTAGACTTCGAGAGTGTCAGATCGTGATAGTGGCGGTGTTTTGAATAATTTTAAGTGCTAATTGTTTATCACATTACTTACTTCATCCAGGTAAGACTCATCTATCATTTTCAGCTTGGAGGTGATTTTAATGCTACGAGTAATTACGAAACCCACCGACGCTGAATTAGGCGGGAAATGTATTAGTACACACCACGTGTTTTAGTGTACTTTGCGCTTGTTAACTAACAGAATGTCGGTAATTTATTTGGTACCGGTAATTATAGTAATCTAAAACCAGCGTGCCTGTCCAATAAAACTGTGTCCGTTGTTCGTTTCAAAATATAACTTTTAAGATACTTAAGATATTATTTGTGCGTTTGTTAATTAACCGTGTTAGTAATTATAGAGATCGCAGTTTTTCTGTATGCGTCACATTTATAGAGATCTCAGTCACAGTCTCTCTGTGTGCGTCAAAGTTATAATATTTTTGTTAGCCTACGACGCATACCAGCCTCGACGAACACACACGAAACGAAACGAACATACGCGAAGCAGTCGGTATGCGTCAGGCGTTTACACGCTCACACAAATTTACGCATACGTGTTTGTATGTATAAACGGAAGTTTGAAGATTACCTTTTGTTTCCCACAGCGTAAAGTATAAATACGAGATTAAAATGTAAGCTATTACATTAAGAACAACTACATAATAGTTTCGCTAGTTTTGTTATACCGGTATTTAGGTATAGGCGTATAATTTTGTTTTCATATAGGCTAACTTATAATTCTTCTTATTCATTCATTTATCGAAAAGTCGTCGCAAAATGCTAAACTAATATTTATGTTACTTCATATGGTGAGGCATACGGACAAACCAATATTTCTTTTTTAAACGCGTAGTAATATTAATTATAGCCCTAATTTATTTACGTGATAAATGATTGGTATGCATTAATCGAATGTGAAGTGTCCTAATATTTTATTTAAACTGATGTATACAATTATTTTTTTTACTTCTTCTTTCTTCAACCTAACATTCGTATATGACCATATTTCCAATGTGTTTTGTTATTATACTTTGTATATTAATAAATTTCATTTTTATATTTACCAACAGCATAATTCATTAGGATTTTCTGCTTTTCTAATGCTTTTAGTTGTTTCTCGTTATAAAAACCATATGTTTAAAAACAACCAACAGCCTCCTAAATATATTCATACTTGAGCGCGACAGAGAAAAAAAGGCGGATACGCGAAAACAATAGCTAGATTTAACAATCTGCTAATAATGGTTGGATCTTTATAATTTAAGGGCGATTATTACTCGTGACGAAATTCGCAAAAAATCCCTAAAGCTGAAACCAAGTTCAACCAATTAACTTTGTTCTATTCCAGATCCCAAAAATGAAACGACATAAGCCAAGTGGGGCTCAGTATCGAAACTGAAACAACAACGTACTAAATCAATCGAGAGTTGCAAGTCATTTATGAAAGCTTTTATAGAAGGATCATCGTCATCGACCTCTACAACTCGAAATGAACCCGAACTTGACAGCGACGAATTGAATCTTGAATTTGAAGCACCGAACATTGATAGTCAAAAAGATAATGGTTCTAGTACTTCCCGGCTGAAGGACTATTCTCAAATTACAACATCAACCAGTGACTTTGAAGAAGATGACTCAAATCAAAACTTAGAATCAAGTAAAGTAGGACCTTCACGTGAAAACTCAGCACCTGAAAATGAAAGTTTTGACAAAATTGCAAATAGGCCTACCAGCTTGAATGAAATGATTGGAAGTAAGGCTAATCCAATTGACAATGATAACTGTGCAAAATTGATGTTGCACGACATTGGAGTGTGGCCGACGAATATTTCAAAACAATTTCGTGACTCATTTGTAATGAAAGGTACGTACCAACTGCAAAACAAAGACTCTGTTTTTCCTGAGGATGAATCTGGACGAACTCTGCATAGGCATTGGTTTAAAAAAACTTTGAAAAATGGAGAAAAGCTTAATCGGTCATGGATGTGTTTTTCCCCATATAAGAAATCCCTGTTTTGTTTTTGTTGCACGCTGTTTCCGCAGAGAAATCATAAATCTAGCTTTAATAATGAAACAGGATTTTCAACATGGCGAAAGTTAAATCCGCGCGTTCAAGATCATGAGACAGCCCCGCTCACAGGGTTGCGTTTTTGGAATGGAAGGACTTAGAACGTGCCTTACAAAAAGGGACAGTTATTGATGATCGCCTTCAACAACAGGTTCTAGAGCAAAGTAGAATTTGGAGAGTAGTTCTTGAACGTGTAATTGCTACTGTTCAAACATTGGCTCAACAGAATTTAGCTTTAAGAGGCCACAGAGAGTCGATTGTAGACGATGACAATTGTAGACCTGGGAACTTTCTCGCTCTCTTGAAATACCTAGCTAAATTTGATCCCGTTATGAGGGCTCATCTGCAATCAGTGCCCGAAAATCCAGGAAGTGTATCATATCTTTCTCCTCGAGTGCAAAATGAGGTTATAAACCTCCTAGGTGAACATGTTCGAAAGACAATTATTGCTTCCTGCAAGCATGCCAAGTATTTCGGTATTATGTTTGATAGTACACCAGACACATCACATGAAGAACAAATGTCGCAGATTGTAAGATTTGTCGAAGTAAAACAAGGTTCAGTTGAAGTCAGGGAATGTTTCATAGATTTTGTTCCAATTGAAGACAAAACGGCTGAGGGCATTGCTGAAGTGATAACGAAGAAATTGGAAAAAGATGGTTTAAATTTTGCAGATTGTAGGGGTCAATCTTACGACAACCAAGCAACAATGGCTGGAATTCATTCTGGCGTCCAAACAAGGTTATTGGATCTGAATCATCAAGCCGTGTTTGTTCCCTGTGAAAATCATTCGCTTAATTTGGTTGGTGTTCATGCTGCACATGTTAACGTAAATGCAGTTACTTTTTTCGGGACTGTTGAACGAGTATATGCCTTTTTCTCTAGTTCAACTCACCGGTGGAGTGTTCTTAAGGAACATGTGAAATTAATGGTGAAGGGGCACTCTGACACGAGATGGAGTTCAAAGGCAGAAGCTGTGAAAGCCTTATCATCCCAGTTAGATGGAGTATTAAGCGCTTTAGAGAAATTGAGAGATACACTATCTGAAACCATTGATACTAGACAGTCTGCATCACTGTTGATAAATGCCATTGAAAGATTCGATTTTGTGAGTTTACTCTTTTACTGGTCTGAAGTCCTCGCCAAGATTGACAGAACTCAAAAAACCCTGCAAATCAAAGGTATTTCGTTTACCTATGTCCTAATCTGTCTACAGTCTCTCCAAGATAAACTTAGCGAATGGAGAGAAAACCTTCCTGATGACGTGGTGACAAAAGCTGCTGCTAAGTGTGAAGAATGGGGAGTACCTACAGAACGAAAAGAAAGAAAAAAACGAAAAATGCCCGGGGAAATAGCTGAGGACGTTGGACTTTCCTGGAAAGATGAAGTAAAACGAAGCATAGTAGAGATATTGGATAAGCTTCTATTGGAATTAGGTCAACGGTTCTTAAATGTTAAGCAACTGGACTCACGCTTTGGATTCCTTTGTAATTTCGAAGATTACATGGATATAAAATACACAGAAAAAGAGATGGAAGAGCTGAGAGAAAAGTGTTTAGGACTTGCAGAAAAGTACCCTAATGATCTAAATGGAGATGAATTATTTGAAGACATAAAAGATATCATAACTCTATTAAGAAGATCAAAATCAAATGGTGAAGAGGTTGATTTAAATAATCCTAAAGATATCTTATTATACATATCTGCTATGGGATTAGAAGCATATAGCACTTTAGTCGTAGCACTTAAACTTCTTCTAACTATACCAGTATCTGTGGCATCATGTGAGAGATCATTTAGTAAACTAAAACTAATACAAAGCTACTTAAGATCCACAATGAGGCAAGAGAGACTAACTAATTTAGCAATTCTGTCAACTGAAAGTGACGTGGCATCTGCTTTAGATTATACTCTATTAATAAATGAGTTTGCATCACTGAAGGCTAGGAAAGTACACTTATAAAACTGCATGTTGATTGAACAAAGTTATAGTTAAAGCTATAGTTATTTTCTAGTTTAAATGCCTGCATAAATCAGTACATATACAATTATTAATAATTCAATAAATTGTTATAAAAGTGTTTTCCAACACTGTAAGAATCTTGAATCTAAGATATTTTATTTGAGAAATTTTATATTTTTCATGTATTTTCAAAAAATGCAATGCTACTTTCATTTTGTGCAATATATTTACATTGCAATATTTTAGATATGTAAGGTTTTTCAGTTCTTCTTATAGTTAGAGTTTAATTTTTAAATATAAGTTGTATCGTATTATACCAGATTTGTTAAGTACTTATTAGCCAATTATAATCGTTTGTTACAAATAAACTGAATCTTTATTGAAAATAATCTAGTCCTAATGAAACTTATAAATATTTAATTTATGACAATTATTATGTGCTGACATAGATAATGGTCAGTGTAGTGTGATCAGAGATGTAGCACAGCAACAGCCGACAGTAAACAACAGAAGAACAAATGTGGGCGAGGAATAGGAGTTGGAAGTAGGTAAGTTGATTCTACAGTCACAAATTGTGAAAGGACGGGGGGCGGCAATCTTGAAGTTTGCCCCGGGCACCAGTTGGCGTAGGTACGCCACTGCTAATACCTGAACAAATACAAATCAATACAAAAGATGACACAATTTTCAAAGCACTCAACATCGAAAATACACAAAATACTGATACATTAACCACAATCATACACAATAATACCACTTTAAAATACCAGAGACCATCAAGAAACCACAATAACGACCAGCCAACACACAAATACTTCACTAGACGCAAAATCACGAAGGCTGAGGATGAGAACACAGTGGTTCTCGAAACATGTTCCTAATAAGGAAAAAAATATTTTGAGGTAATTTCAGTATAAATATTAAATGTAACATATATATATATATAAAATTATTAAAATATTAATACTTTTAATAAATTTGATAAGTCATGGAGGTAAAAATTTTATTTTATTTTATTTTATAAACGACGGTTGCGCTCTGGCGTAGGATCGTGGTACCAATTTTCGTAGTAGTAGCAGACGAAATTGTGTATTAGAGGCAGAAGCAGTAGTTAACGCTAGGAGTGCGCCATAATGAACGTCTTTAACATCGGCCGAATTTTATACAGGCGACTTTTCAGCTATTCTCTTCGCATACGTAAGTTGAATAATGATGTAAATCTTTTCGAACTTTTTTCCTAATTTAATGTTACTTGTTTTATCAGATCTCTTGAGTTGTAGTGAGTTTCGTATAGGTAATGCGAATCCTTAAACATTTAAAGCTATAACTGGCAATTTAGGTTAAGGATAATTAAAATATAACGTACTATAAGCCTATTGTTTAGCAACGACATTATATTACCTGTTTGTATTTGCAGTAACAAAATTCAAACCGTCAAAATGTTAAGTTAGTTTAATGAATTTTAGCATTCTGATAAGCAACAAGTAAAATCTGAGATAAGTTTAAAACCATCACAGACGTAAACATAATTTTTTTACTTCTGTATTCCGTTTCCTGGTGGTAGGCCTATCGCAAAACAGTAAATGAGGAAACTTAATTTGAAAACTGTTAAACTAGTTTACATTGAAACTTAAGCCACAAAGTAAATCACAAAATCTGTTAAAGTGTAATATAAACTCACATAAGCATCAAAAGAAACATAATTTAATTCTTAGTACCCAAAGTGAATATGTAACAATAATTTTTGTTTTAGATTCTGAAAAGTAGTTCTATATTTTAGCATTGTTTTTTATGTCATAGGCTTACATATTGTTGAAATTAATTTAATGTGTAGTAATAATTTTAAAATTGTAATTAAAGTTAATATTACAGAGTATCGTAAAGCCCTAAAAAGTTATATCGAAGTATAATCTAAACGATGTAGCCTATACGAAATAGAGTGTTCTGACTAAAAAGTTTCTTCTTGATCAGACTAAAATACGTTTATATGACAGTCTTATTCAGTACATAAATTATAAGGTAAAATTGATCGCACATAATTTAATAATTGATATTACATTTTCTTCAATTGGAGTTATGATTTTACTGAAATACATATCCTTTATATTTCAGAACCTTTGGGAAACCGTCAAATTTTGCACATTTTTTACAATCAAATTATTAAAAATTAAACTGGATTAGAACCTCCTCCCAAAAATTCTGTTTTGACTAGTATAATATGTTGTATCTAATAATTAATAAAAATATTTGTAAAAAAAATTGTGAAAAGTAATTTAATTTTGAAGATATAGACAAATATAGGATATACTTTCAACAATTCGTGTATCGTTAGCTTTCTTGAAACAATCTGAATCATCATACATAATGAAATCTAAAAATATTTGTACTTAATGTATCGAACGTTCTATATATCTCCGGACGTTAGCCAACGGAGAACGAAATTGTTCTTATATAAATTAAAGTTTAATGAAACAAAACATATTTTTCTTAAGAAACAGGAAATTCTGTCATTGGATCTATAAATAAATATACAAACACATGCGTACGTTCGAACGCCCAGACGCGGTCGCACACACACTTACCCACATGTAGACAATACAGTAGGCCTATAGACTAATTACGTTGTCGGGTATGACGTATTGTTGTCTCGGAGTGCTTTGAATCGGGCTTTTACTCCCCAAAAGGAACATTTGTTATGATTCGTCAGATTAATTCTTCAGGCCGGTGGCTACTGGTGGATGCTCCTGATTTAACGCCAGAAGGAACAAGCAAGAATCTGACGGAAGAGGTGAATCTTCCGGAAGGACGCGATAACTTTCGGCGAGAACCTCCGAATACAGGCGTCTCTCTCAGTCCCTCTCTCGCCCTCACACACACACACACACACACACACACACACACACACACACACACACACACACACACACACACACACAGCTACGCCGCGCGCAAGTGCGTACGTGTGCACGTGTGCATGAGCGCTCGTTTCTTTTTATTTGTAGAAACTTTAAATAAATGCGCATTTGTAAAATTAATCTGTTATTATTGGTTTTATACAATCATCGCAAGAAACTCGTCTTCAACGGCGCAATGCATTTTAAAGTCGCGTGTCTGCAAGTCCGATTTAGTCTCTCACTGCCAAAGTCATAAACACCGGTTTTCAGACAGAAAAAATTAAAACTAATAATAATTATACAAAAAGATTACAAAGTAAGTACATGGTAGAATCTCATTATAGGTCTACATAAACATAACAACAGCAATTCACTAATTAAAGAACAAATATAAATAATAAAACAAGATACAAAACAACATGTAATTTATTTTAAATTTGTAATATTACTAAAAATGCATAAAACAAATAAAAGCATAAACATTAGCAATTTTCAATGTAACTATCAAACCAGCTGATATTATAGCAAACCAAATATATTAAATCCAAAAACAAATCGATTATTCGTTAATTTAATTGTAAACGTGAGACGATGCTGATTGTGTCTGTGTAACGTGCGGTACTGATCATTAACGCCAGACTAATGATTACAAATACTGACAATGATAAAATTATTACTGATGATGGTAAAATTATTACTATGTTAGAGATTAATAATAGTGAATATGATATATTGATCTGATTTCAAGTTAACGTCGTCTGGGACATCATGTCGGTATTAAGGGGCGCCTGGGACTATAACATGTCGGTATTAAGGGACACCTGGGAATTTACAACCATTGTACTACCTGCTGACACGGATGACAAAAACGATCAAGAAGACCAACTCACGGTAAGACATAAATATTTTGTTAGAAAAATCTTCTAAGTCATTTTTATATAAAGTCGTTGCTATATGTCTGCTGTTTATAACATGAATGTTCCACATAAGGTTTTAGGGGTTGTTTTTGTTTGTTTAGTTTACTACTACCTTTATTATTAATAATAAGTAATACTTCTTTTAACAAGAATATATTATATATTTGTATACATTTACAATGTTTAAATATATCTTTGCATATTAATGTATGTTTAATGTATCTTTATATATTTTAAACGTGTTTTTCTTGTTTTTCTTATATATAAAAGGTTCAACATGTTAGAAGTCACCACATACCTTCAGTGATTGTAAAGCAACTAGAAATTAACTTTGTTATGATATTTGATACTTGTTCGTTGTTATAGGCTTTGCTAGGTTCTCCAAGTGTAGCCTAATTTGTGTGTGGTTTGAGTCACGGTGTAACCGCAGAGTTTTTTCTACCATAACCTACATATTTATTGATAAGTTAAATTAACTCATATAAACATAATAAAGAATCAAAAACATGAATAACCCCTTGCTATAAAATACAAAATTACAAAATACAAAATTTAGCAGTTGGTTCAGTATACCCATGCTGATCGATCATATTGTAACTGCTCGTGTAGGATTACTTGTATGCCAGTAATTTTTGAATTGGCCTCCACAACCCAGACGGTAAGGATTGCATTGCACCCAGACGACGAGTTCGCGTAGTTTTGTCGTGTACTAAACTAGCGAAGCGAGTTCTCAGTTCAACTCGACCATTTGTCATTTGTCTGTCTGTCTACCCGTTTGTGTTCCTATTTTGAGTATGTCTCACGACACCTTTTGACTCAACAGATTTTCGTAAAACATAGCAGGCGTAGCCATACCTTACCCCACAGAGTTCTACTGCTGTTGAATGTATCGTCCCATAAAACAAGGGATCGGGAGGCAAAACTAATCAAAATGTAAAATTAAAGAAAGTTTTAACCAAACTCTGAACATAGCATTCAGTTTTTAAAATTTAAAAATTTCAAAACTAGAGCCTAAAAATGTACTAAAGTTTTGAGAAATCCCAAAAATCCAAATTGGGTATCAAGTTAAAGAGTATTAGGCCTACAGTCCTAATTACAATCTGAATTGAGTATTTACTTTTCGAAATTTTTAAATTATAGGACATCGTGACTTGCGAGTTATTGTCTTATAGACATTTTGAAAAATTCTAAAAATCCATGCCAGTAATCTGATTAAAATGAATTAAACACCCTTACAATTTTAAACGTAATGCAAAAGTTAGTGTACAAACAGCAATTGCTTTGCAAATACTTCGCAGTTGAAAATGTTAATTTTTGAAGTTTTGGCCTGGATTACGATATCACTATCAGATTCTTGTTTCCTTTGTGAAAATGTATGTGAGGCATTAAACCGAAAGGGATGTTAGCATGACTGAATTACTGTAATATCTAAAACTAAATCAGGTGACAACGGCACGCAAAGGTATTATAACACAAACAAACACATACCAGCACTCCAAGATCAGTTGTCTTCCTGCGAGGTCGTAGCGTGTGACAAGACCTCTCCTTGCTACTAACGCTTTACCTACTCGCTTGGCCGGCGTGCCAATTCGCCTATAGTTCTAGATTCTTGCAGCCGAACTGAGCCGAGCCGGCAATTACAAAGTATGGCTGCGGTACTGATTCGTTGCCGACTACAATCGCATTACTTTACGGTGGCCGCTTCATAGTTGCGCGAAACGTGAGGGCAGTGGGGAGATTAGTGTGCTCAGTTGTAGCACTACGTTTAAAAAACGTCCGTCTTTACTGTTGCTACAGCCGGCTTTATGAGTGCCTTTAACTATTTAAATATTACAACTCGGGTTTTACACATTGTTGACATTGCCGAATTTCATTCCACTAACTATTTGTAATTTTACTCAGTATTACTCGAAATTGTATGAAATATGTATTTGTAATAGGCTACCAGTGTTATTTGTTACATAATGTAAATAATAGATAATTACTAGTATTGGCCGCTTTTCTGTCCTGAATTGTTTTATTTTCCTGAGATATTCAATTCGTTTTTCCCTTATCTCTTGACGTTTATTTAATACACTTCTGGTATTTCTAATTTTCTTTCATTTAAACCCTAAGTTTATAATAACTTTTCTTAAACGTTATAAGTTACCTTGAAAGTTTACAATAGACTTAAGAACTTGATGAAGTTTTCGTAGCGTAGGATATGTTTTTTGTGAAAAATTGTACGTACCATAGCCGAAAATGTATATAGGAAAGGAAGTTAACTCGAAATCTAGTGGACGATTATAATTCCACCTCTACGCGTATGTATATACTTAAATCCCCCCACACATTCACAGGCACACTCACATTTGTCAGATTGTGTATGTGTGCGTGCGCCTAGGCCGATTCGTTCGGCATGTTTCACGTGCGAATTTGTACGGCCGCCAGTGGCCACGCACTCGTTCGTCTGTGCAAGTACTGGAGTGAGGTTCGGAATTTACTGTTAGTCGGTCACAATGGGTTGAGGGCTCTGTGTTTTATTGATATCGTTAGTGGTTACCAACACACGTACTTCATCGTGCCCGACGACGGGGTAGAAGAAAGCGCCCATAACATATTTCACAACGAAAATGAATATTTCTTGACCCGTATAAAATTTAAAATTGTATAAATTAATGTTCAAGGAACATTGTGTAAGTACTTCAAGGAAACGAACTTTACCAAACTAAAGACACAGAATTATTTGAGCCAACATATTTTCTTCTTGATGTGTTAATAGATTAGCACTCTACAAATTTCTTATCAAGACGTTTTTTCGCTTCCTTGATTTAATCGGCGTGACCAGTGTGTTTCCTTATGCGTGATTATTGATCAAGATTTTTTCATTGGAGGTAGAAGATTGTAGACTAGAATTTTTCCATGATAGACAGTTCACTGACGACAAACTGGAAGAGAAGTGTTGTGATAGTAGAAACTTACTGTGTATATTGCCTGCCAGCAGATTTAACCAAAAATACGTCTACACCATTGGCAATTAATTCAAGGGGAGGGGGCTTGTAACTTCCCCAATAACCCTCTAGGCTTATTTTTATATATTCATACTTAAATTACGTGTGCATTAACTTGTATTTATGTTAATATAAGAGTATTATTTATCGACCGTATTAATTATGGTTTCTAGTAGATATCGACTTCCGGTCGTAATAAAAAACACAGTTCTTTACGCTACGTTTAAAGATTTTTTACCCTAATCCCATAAATATGCCTAAAGCATAAAATATTACTAGTTAAATATAACTAATGTATGTATGTCTATTATATCTTACTGTAATGTACAGTGTTATATAATGTGTGTATCTATTACAACACACCACTAGTAGGCCTACTATCATTGAACTTGAAAAAAATTTGTTAAAATTTTGCTATCTTGTATTTTATGTTGTTGACATGATTGTTGGATTAAGTAAAACGTTGCATAGAAATGCGTTTTTATTATACGACCGGAACTCGATATCTAGTAAAAGCTATATTAATATATTTATCTCCAACTGTCCCTGGTTTGTCAGAATTGATGTTACAGGCGAGGGTAGAAGGTCCCTCCTAATGATGAATTTATCCCCTCCTTCGCCCGTAAACATTTCACTTGTGTCTCGACTTCCGTCTGTATTCATCTCTGCCGCTTTAGCACAGACGTCGACCCACTTCCTCGAAGACTTAAACTCCCCCGAGCGCTGGTCGATGACCTTTCATAAGCCATCTTCAGTCCATCTAGCCGACCTTCCGTAGCTTCGCACCCCATCTTTCCTATCTACACTGCGTCTGTGCCGGTGCGAGGTGACAGGGGGCGGGGGGCTGTGCTTGCTCTAGACGTGCTCTTAGTGGCGTCTTCTGTGGACGCTTCCTCCCTTTCTGCTCCCTTCCATGACCCGACATTGACTTACGGCAGCCTGTAGAGGCTTTTCCCGGTCTGGTTTGAGACATATGGCCCGTTGTGGGCGGGCAATCTCTGACTCCCTACTGAGTGGTCTCTAAAGTTTCGTAATTCCGCCGTTGCGCACCCTCCATGATCCAAATTTCAAAAAATAAACAGCTTTTCGACCCCTCCAAGTGTAAAAATGTACACGGAGGTTCCGTCCCTACAAAACGAGAGATCGCTATTCATGATAACAAGGAGGCGACATACAGTCATCGGACTCGGCCGGACACTGCGACCACCGGGGCACGTCAAGCTGCTGCCCCGCACACCTGGACCTGGACCTGTTAAGGTTCCAGTGACAGAATCAAGAGAACATAAGCTCTCACGACCGCTTTCAATGATGTTCAAAGTTGTCAGGCTGTTACACCCCTTGTGGAATTCCAATGATCTTTTCACTTTGGAGTCTTACACGATGATTGTCGTTAGTACAGCCGAAATGTCTATAATCCCAATAAGGAGACCGTGTCCCATGGCCTGGAAATATTAACAATATTTCCATTGGCAGATCTGATAACTTGCGTTTTTTCAGTTTGTTCGTAGCTACACGTGGCCAAAGTCACCTCTCGTTTGTGTTCCTCATTTTACAGTAACTACTCTGTAAAAGTTATATTGAACATTTAATTTAGTTAAGCATAATTAAACATTAGTTTTATAAATTCACTGAAACAGTACCATGGTAGTCGATACAGTACAGAATTCAGAATCATATGTTTTGTGTATGTGTGTGTGTTCCATCAGGAGATCTATCTTGCAGAGACTCATGTCGACCAAAAGTACTAACAACTAAGACGGTACAATAGGAACTTTTTTATGCATATGTATATCATCCTTTCTCAACCACTTTGCCCCTACTTAAAATAACTGTAAGGTGAACAATATTTGTTCTCTAAAAAGGTATCGTGTGTTTTTTGTTTGGCTCAAGACATGTTAGAACAATACAGTTTCTCCTGTGTTTGTTTACCAGTGTAGTGCAAATAACATTCGTTAAATTATGTGTCTAGAAAGCGACTGTGCAACTGATTTATTTTTCAACTTCCTAGACCTACACATTTCTTATTTTTATCTTACTTAGTTTGGGTGGGTATTAGGAAATAATATTATTTTGTTGTGACATCAAGTTGGGAAACGATGATTTTGATATGTTATAACCATGTGAAAACTACACTATGATTGGAATTATTGTTTACAGGAGCAGTATGAGCCGGAACAAACACCTCGGAGGCGTAGAAGGAGAAGAAGACACTTCTACTGAGGCAACCTATTCGCAAGGACTGTTTATTTTGTCTCGGGCTCATTATTGAACACATTTAGATATTATTAGAGATTCATTTGCTGTTATTTTAAATTAAAAAGATGCTCAGACATTAAAATTTGATTTTGATATTATTTTATAGTCTATTGTTATTCTTTTAACACACCTATCCGAATCATTTTTTGAGCGTCTGTCAGGGCAAGAAAGGCTGTAACCGATTATTTGATGAAAATATATAATAGGCCTATGTAAAGGTCTATTATGTAGGCTATCACGGCCGAAGTGTAAAACTACCGGGCTGTAGGCTGTAGTAGATTGCTTGTTTGTATTGTCATTTTACTCACTAGACGTTTCGATCACCCGCCTTATTAAAATAGTAGCATCATGTAGTAAAATAGTTCGACGCGGGATGGTAGGCCAAGTTGAAGTAAAAGCAAACTTGAGGAAACTTAACGTTGCTTTAGCCTCAGCTTGGGGTACGTTCGGCCTACCATCCCTCGTCGAACTGTTTTACTACTGAAGGAGGCCTGCGGTGTGTAGCCGAAACGTCTAGTGAATAAAATGACAACACAAACACGCAATCGACCACGGCTCAACTGCCCGGTAGTTTTAACCTCTTTAAATATAGGTATAAAGATCGTGGAGAAGCTGGTACTGGTGACCTTAGAAGTTCCGTCACAGTAGAATATCATGGGAAACTGTTCTGTGTTGTGTGCTTGGTTTATTAAAGTTCCAACGTCCTTGCTTGCCCATGGACAGGCTTCTTACCGTTTCCTGGCATTCCCAGCAGTACATCATGTAACTCGTGCCTAATCAATTGGGAATAATTTGGTAATAATTACTTTGTAGTTACTACAGTCTACCAAAAATGTATGTGCGTGTGTGCGTGCGTGCACGCACAGAAACAACGCTATACTATTGTGTACGTTTATACTGTTGTAGGCCCTTCTTTATCGTAATACGTTTTCTCTTTTACAATTTTAACTGTAATTTGAAAAATTATTAATAAATGCACTAGAAAACACTTTATTTTTTCGACGTTTTTACACACAGAATGTTCTTATCGTGTATCTGTATTGTACTTTTGCAGTGGTTTTGAACAAGTGGGCCTATATTGGCTTACTCAGTGTAGAAGTTTTATTTTCAGAAGAGCGTCACTGAGTAACAAAGGGCCTTTCATAAATAACCGATTCCTTACTACTACTGTATTTTATGAAAACAGTTGTAGAGTTCGTTTCATCTCTACGTTTTCATTTCTTCGAAAAGTGTGTGAAGTGAACCCGTTTCATCTCTGCTTTGAAGGGCCTACCCAATGAATACGGTCTCGCCTCCTACCTCTTCGACGACGCTGTAGTAACCACATCGCAACGATACGTTTTGCGATTCATTTTGAGTTGACTGAAACTACTGAACCGAACTGAACAAAACTGAGAACACAGTGTGAGTAAACCCATTGCAACCATGTAGTGGGAACAATCATAGAAAAACTCCGTACGGACGAAACCGTTGTGCGTGAAATTAGCTTAAGCATCATGTATAGTAGAAACCAAAAAGTAACTCACGGTTCCTTTTTGAACCAGACGCGCTCCCACACACACACGCGCGCGCACCACAACCACGCGACAAATTCGTCATTTAATAAATCGCGTACTACTTGAAGTTTGGGTTAAAACAAATTTAGTTTAAGAAATCATTTGGTTAAATTTTTTTAGTGGTTAACGTAAACAGATGATCACTATCCCCTTCATTAATGCCCATGGTGGAGGGGGAAGAGGTGAGCCACGATTGGGCTGCAGCTAGTGCATTTTGTGACCCCTTCATAAATCCCTTAAGTCACAGACAAGAGATTTTATTTTGAAAATCTTATAAAATACAACATCAGGGCTCGCCTTTAACGTAGAAAATGCAGCGCTATACGGTGAAAAATTAGGTCTACTTCCAATCATACAAGTCTAGGGCTATATTGCCGTCACGTTTTGGGGCGTATCAGGTAGGCGTCTCTACGTCATTTCAATGGCCGTTCAAGATTACAAAACTTCAGAAGTAGGCCTATTGATGTTTTGTTTGTACAAAATGTCAAAACAAATATCTGTCTGTCTACCTACGTCTCTCTCCCCCCTGTCAAGCCCTCGACGCAACTCCAACTATCTCATTCCCCCCCCCTCTCCCTTTGACAACTTTGCACATGCGATCAGCTGGTTGTAACAAGTGAATAAAACATTTATTACATATGTTTGTACATATAGACCAACGTAAAATACGCAATGAATTTTAGGGTAGCAAGTTACATTCGTTTATCGTACAGTTACTTAAAGAAAAATAAGCCTATATGTCTATTTTTGTGTGTGTAGCCTATTTACATACATTTTCAAATAATGAATCTAGATAGCCTACAGGAACAAGGACTGTAGCCACAGAGTAAGAAATAGGTTATAAACACAAATCACAGATTGTCGTTGTTTCAAGACTCAGCACAATTCACTTCATTTCGCAAGAATTTTTTGTCGGGCGTTAGCACCTAGGCCTACTATGTAGGGTGAGTTACTAGTGGAGGAGATACCTGTAAGGACTGCTTCTGTATAATGGTTACCAAGATGCTGCATTGAAATAAAACACTATCGTCAAAACAATAGGCCTATATGAAACAAACTGTGAAAATAATTGGAAATACATGAGACAAATAAATACTATTAAGATGCTAATAAGAATGTAACAAAACAAAACATGATTCCCCAGTTTCTATGAGCTGTCACTTGTAAGTGTGTGTGTGTGTGTGTGTGTGTGTGTGTGTGTGTGCAGGGTGGATACGTTTAAAATAATTTATAATTTATAATTCTTCTGAATAATTTCCTGAGTATCGCCTAGACGAAACGTATCCGTCCAAATTTCGGCAATCCCAACTGATATATTGTCATGACATACAACATAACCTTCCATAACTCACTGTTCTCTTAAATGTTAGGTCAATAGACCTTTAACAAGCTGCCCTTTTTCGCATCTACTTCTCGCAACACATAGACCTATTGCAACAAAGATAGTAAACCAAAGTGTCCTTAAAACATTCATACAGGTATAAAAAGAAGAGAATATATTTTTTTTTTAATACCCAGCTTTACATAGGAGGCCATTAGGTTGAAATATTGGATAGCCTAAGGCCAATAAACAGTACTCATTACAAGCAATTACGTTGTGTACAAGAACTGTTCTGTTGTTATAACCGGCGGGTTGCAACTATGCTGGAATGACAACGTTGCAATTTCAGTGACAAACAAAAAACCTGTTGGAACTCATTAGGCTACATTTGACATTTCAATAGTTTATGAGACCAAGTCACAAAAAAACGTAGCCTACGAAAAAGTGCCTGATAATAGCCTATACACTAATACTCCGCTAGTGTAACGACAGTTTTCCTTAACTATAGGCTACGCGTTTCAAGAAGCGGGAAACTGGACTCGATTGTGTGCCGACTGTCCTGCATGAAGGAAAAATTTACAACTGGTTACTTTAAGTAGGCCTAGTTATTATAAATATTTATATCAATAAATGCGAAAGCATGTAGGCCTATGATAAATTTATTCGATATGTGAAATCCATTAATACAAGAAGATGAATTACCTTTATGATCTTAATGAAAGAAAATGAGTGACTGCGAGAGAGAGAAAGAGAGAGAGAGAGAGATGACGAGGGATTTTGCTGAGGTATGGGCAAGCCTCTTGCCCTCTATTTGGCCTACGTCGGGCCCAAATGACGCATGCTTTTCTATATATGTGGTCTGCTACCGGCCGTGGGTTATCAATTAGACAAGTCGAACTGAGCCTACACCATGCGAGAGCTTTCATAGGTCAGTACAGACTTACGAAACAGAATATAAATGGTAATGGAATCTAAGAAACGAAAAGTTAAAGCGCTCAGTAATTCTCCGTTACAAAGAGACGACGATTTACATAAACAGCTCTCTCACTAACATTTAACCACACCTTTTGTATCGCTATCAGCACATGAGAGTTAGTGCTGAGCCTCTGACAACTCGGCTGGTGATCACTTGGTGTTCATATTAACCAGGTAGCCTATTTGTTAGATTAAGTTATTGTAGGAAGCCACTCACATGAGCACACAAATTTTGATATTTCACTGTTGTAAGTTGCCTAGCCCTCTTCAACACACGAAATTCATCTCGCAGCAAAAATAATTATACTGCTTGTCTGGTAATTGAACGAATTATAACTGTAACCGAAGCTAATCTATTTGTTCATAAATCTAATCATTCTGTATCATGCCTACACAAGAATTCTACAATAATACTATGTGGTACTATATATAGGCCTGTAAGTTACGTGGGCCTGTAATAGTATTATAGACTTATTATCATATTGTGCAAATGCGGGCGATCAAACACACACACACACACACACACACACAAACAAACGACAGTTAACTCACTTTCGCTCTTCAACTTATTAATATATTTGATTCTGTTAATCGCAGAAAACTATACACTTAATAAGATAGAGGCCTAAGCGTTGGCAGTTGTAGCGTATCGTGACAAGCGGCCTTGAAGCATACGATGTGTTCTGTAGCCTATTAGGCTAACCACGAAAGCTGTTAGGTCTACGATTTTCGATTTCAGGTTCGGTCGATACCAATTGATTTATCTAGGGATAGATATGTGATCATACATAGGCCTAATACGTAGCCCAAGGGCATAGCGATTTGCTGGACACAGAAATAGCCTAGATAAAAGGTTAAAAGTGGCGAATACAATCAGGTTTGTTAAGTTACAAAGGGTAATGTGGTTTGTACACAAGAAACAAGCTAAAAGTGTTTAAAAATAATTAGGGAGTGGAACGAAGGAGGGGAAGGAGGAGGAGTAGAACGAGGCCGAGATAGCACGAGAAAAGTTATGTGTGTATGCGTCTAGTTGAAACGAACAAAGCTTGTTATCTCTTTAGCAATCTCCTATACACTGAAGTTAACAATGCCATAGTGTTACAACAAGAGTGAAAACATACTGATAATTTTAAAGAAAAAAAAACATTATGTTGGCTTTGCGTTCTTATTGTAAGCAAAAGAAAATGCTGCGTTTATCTACAATTTGGCGGGTCAATGATGGCGGCTGGACTACCAGCGTACACTCACTAAGACAAAAACACACACTCAGGCTTCTTTACGACTATCCTCCAGGCTATATAAAGCTACTAATGTTATGTACCGCCTTACTGTTTTTCATCGTACCGTTAATATTAATCGATTTACAAAATATGTATTCTGTTTTTAAGTACTTATCAGTACTGCTACTCTGCAGCTGTGCGTCTTCCAGAAGCTACACCACTATATATTAATATATAGTCCTCTAGCTCTGTTGAGGATTTCACATTTTTTCAGGTTTCAGAATGATGGCAATATCCACGCTCATTAATTTCATTAAAAACTATGGTCGGTAACGTTTGATCCGCACCGCCCATTCCTTATTATCCGTGTCTTATGTTCGATTTTCGCTTCAGTGGGTATTTCAAACTGTGTTCATTATATTCCCGTTCTCTACGATGCACGCGGTATTTTAATCGCAGCATCACTGGAAGAACGGTCATATGCAGGAAACATCCTTTATGAGGCATCTTACGGTTTTAACTAGCACACTCAGAACGTTACGGAGGGCTTTGGTGTTTTGACGGGATAATGTGCTCCAAGATACGACAGTGTCTCTCTGTGCACCAATCACGTTCCACTGTTTGTTAGTTAGAATTTAAATAACATAACTATACAGAGGCGAGACAAAATATTAATTATGATTGATAACAGTTGCTTTGATGCCGACGTGTAAAGGTTTAAATGAAGGAGTTTTTTATGCTGCCAAATCGAGAGACGGCAAGTTGTGGCGCGCTGAAACTTTCCATTGGCAATCTGGACGATTTAGAATATGTGACCTAAAACAAATTCCAATGCATTGAAAAGTTGATGGTATCAATATAGATAGGTGTGTAATATAGTACCTGGACAGACTGACATGTAAGTAAAGGACAAATTTTAACAACCGGTGTTAATTTTTCAGAAACTTTGACATACAATAGCAGCGAAAAGACTTCAGAATATAAATTTAAATAAAACATATTCAATGATATTAATTGTAACTTTTGTATTTTAATTTACCGTAAGAGCACTTTAAAAATAACCGCAGTATTGGGCGAAAACCAAATTTTTCTATAGCCTTAAAGCGGAAATAAATGAGAAACCCGTTTTCAAAAGCGTTAGTAGATCTATTCCCATAAAGGCAGCTTTGTAGTTGGCTAGTCCTCTGAGTTCTTCTTAATCGGCCTAGAGTACAATAACTTTTCTGGCACAACTGGACCCCGAGTATTAGGTTATTCGATAAACCCCATACATATAAGCTGTTATACTCCCAGGGTGAGCATGCTCAGCTAACCTCTTCTGTTTCCACAGTTTTAAATTCCTATACGACCACCTTATTCAGAGGAGTGTGACAACGTCAACGCATTAAGAAACAAAATAGTTCAACAATATTGGAATCTTCTCCTTACATCACAGTGCCATTCTAACATTCCGCTGACGCTAAAACGTGTGTAGCTGAAACTGAGAACTAACAAACAAGTAGCGTGGGCGGTTACCTCTTGAAATGCCCTTTTGTTTTAACTTACATGTAATTCACCCAGACATCTCAGTACAAACAGTAATAGTATTGAACCGGTTCGGTAGTCCAGTGAAATAAAGTAGGCCTATCTTTTCCAAAGTAACAAATTATTGATAATAACCGTCGAATGGGCACAAACGATCATTATATGAAAATTAATTTTAGTGCAAACGAGCAACGCTGAATTTTTGTTATCATACAGATAATTGTTGTGAATTACCGACATTAGGACACTTTTCTACCCGCTTCTAATTTACTATACGATAAAATAATTTTTATTGGCCTACTTACTTTGAGCAAGCAAAGAGTTAAAAATCAGCAGTATCACTGATGTTGACTGGAATAGCCTATAATACGTCTAAATCTGCGCCGCAAGTGTATTGAGGAATCAAATTAAACTTGGTGAGCTAGGTGAAAATAGACAATAGTTTGCTCTCTCGTCGCAAAAATCAAGTTGTCAAGGTGCTGTATATTTACAACTACATTTGTTTACACACCTGTCTGAACTTCATGCTAGTTCAGAGAAAAAAAAATTAAAGGCAATGTTATCTTTTGACGGAAAAGAAAACCCGTGTGATGTAAGCAGTCATCGTACAGCTGAGCGCCATTCGTTTTCGAACTACAAAACGCAGTATTTGCAAAGGACCTTGACGTATCAGAGGAAAAATATTGGATTATATAGTTACTCCTTTAGTACAATTCATAGGGTTACATTACACGAAATGAACGGTATCAAGTAGGTAGCACTTCGTTTAACTGAAGCTAATGAGGGGAATATTCTTCCTGAGATTAGTTTTCAGTGTTGAGCTTCAGACTGTTGTCACCGTTGAGAGAAAAAGACAAATACTAGGGTGACAAAAGGGGGGACTAAAGGTTTTTGTTCGGGGGAAAGATAATTTCATTGTTACCAATTAAAAAATAAATAAATAAAGGAAATTCTATAACAAGCACGTATTTTGTCATGCATTGGTTTCATTGAATTGTTTGATCTGCAGAAAAGTTAAAAATGAAAACCTATAATTTCTAGAGAAAACAATAATTTTCTTATGTTCTTATGTCTTAAAAATCACAGTACATTGTGATACACAATACTAAAAAAATGTTACGAAGAAAAAATAAAACTCGTATTTCAAAAATATGAAGTTATTCTTTTGTTAAAATATATGTAAATGAAGTAAATAATTATTGTCCTAAAGAATATATTGAGCTATCTTAAGCTATTATGTACTCACTCGTAGTAATCTATTATTAATACTATTGTTACTAATATTATTATTAGTATTATTATATTATAAATATTGTAATACTACTACTACTTATACTTCCACCACTACTATTACTACTACTACTACTACTACTACTACTACTACTACCACTACTTTGCCCAGGGGCTCACAACTTGTGGGTACGGACGTGGCAAACTCGGGCACCTAGCTAGATTCTCATTTTGCTTCACATTGCTAATACTACTACTGTACTACTTATACTACCACCACTACTACTACTACTACTACTGCAACTACTACTACAACTACTACTACTACCACTACTTTGCCCAGGGGCTCACAACTTGTGGGTACGGACGTGGCAAGCACGGGACTACTACTACTACTACTACTACTACTACTACTACTACTACTACTACTACTACTACTACTACCACTACTACTACCACTACTTTGCCCAGGGGCTCAAAACTTGTGGGTACGGACGTGGCAAGCACGGGCACCTAGCTAGATTCTCACTTTGCTTCAACTCGTCTTAGGTGAGGACAGGGAAAATGACAGTTCTAACTCACAAAGGAATGCCGCCTTTCCCACGGTCTAGATCAAAGAGATGCCGCCGTTCCCACGGTCCAAGATTTTTTCCCACGCTCTCCCCACCACCGCTGGACCACAGCATCCCAAAGGACCGCGAATTTCCGCGAATATATTTTTTATTTTTTTTTTAATTTGATATTTTTATTTTTTTAATTAAATTGATTTGCATATCCGCGAATATATGCCGCCTTTCGCGAGCCTAAATCACTTTCACTTTCTAATTTCCGCGAATATAATTTTTTATATGCAGCCTTTCGCGAGCCTAGCTCACTTTCACTTTCTACTGGACCACAGCATCCGCGACTTTTTCGCTGATCTGTGTCAAGATCCGCGACTTTTTCGCGTATCTGGACCACAGCATCCGCGAATATAATTTTTTATTTTTTTATATGCCGCCTTCCGCGAGCTTAGATCACTTTCACTTTCTATCACTTGATGCATTATAGTGTATATATTAAATATATGATCAGGGTTACCAACCTTGCATGAGTTCAAATTTGTTATAATGTATATTACATCTATATGATCAGGTTTACCAACCTATGGTGGGGGGTTCCGACTTGATGCATTATAGTGTATATATTAAATATATGATCAGGGTTACCAACCTTGCATGAGTTCAAATTTGTTGTGTGTTATAATGTATATTAAATCTATATGATCAGGTGTACCAACCTCTGTAGTATTATTATAGTGTATAGATATTTTATATGAGCAGGGTTGTCAACATTTTCTGCGGTGGGGGGGGAGGGAAATTCAAATATGTGTGTTATATAGTGTATATATTAAAATATATGATTAGGGTTACCAATCTTACATTATTGTGTATGTGTATAGAGCAGATCTGCCAACATTTTTTTCTCTTCTGTGGTGGGAAATTCAAACTATATGATCATAATTGTTACTCTCTCTCTCTCTCTCTCGTTGTCAAAACGTTATGTTCAAACCGTTTCCCCTCTCTCTCACCCTCTCTCTCTCTCTCTCTCTCTCTCTCTCACTATGTACATGAGTAGAGCAGTCGGTGTGTGATGGTTAAATAATTTTCTCTCTCTCTCTCTCTCTCTCTCTCTCTCTCTCTCTCTCTCTCTCTCCCTCTGGTTGTCAAACGTTATGTTCAAACCGTTTCTTCTCTCTGTGGTCATTACCGCGCATGTATATGATTTTAGAAAGTTTATATATATTCGACAAATATTAACTGTGTACGTACTTACAACGCCCGCTCTCTCTCTCTCTCTCTCTCTCTCACTCATCGTCAAAACGTTGACTTCATTTTTCATTGTATTAAATAATTAACAAATATTAACTATGTGTGCGTGTGTGTTGTCAACTACTTACATGCGCGTTCTCTCTCTCTTAACATAACGCTTCGTGTGAAGCGTTTTGTAGAGCAGGTTTCAACTGTGAAAGGTTTCATACCGTTTCTCCTCTCTCTCTCACACTCGCTCGCAGACGTCGGAAGCAATTCCTAGTTTATAATGTAATTACCTGTGCGTGTATGTCTCTCTTTCGCATAAAAAAAAAATCTCCTTGAAATAAGGTATTTTCAAAAGCTTTATGTACACATACAAATCGCTATCGGACGATGTACGTGCTGTTCACACACACACACACACATTGTGTGTGTCTCTCTCTCGCTGCAAACGTTGGCAAGAATTCCCTTATTCAAAGCGATTACATTGTCACAGTACACAAACTTAAATATACCTTACAGACTATTGTAATTTTAAAAATTCATTTTGCATTAATTAAAATTACCTGTGCGTGTATGTCTCTCTTTCGCATAAAAAAAAAAAAAAATCTCCTTGAAATAAGGTATTTTCAAAAGTTTTGTGTACACATACAAATCGCTATCGGACGATGTACGTGCTGCTCACACACACACACACACACACACACACATTGATGAAATTAGAAAGTTTATATTTATTCGACATGTCTGTCTGTCTCTCTCTCTCTCTCTCTCTCTCCCTCTCTCTCTCTCTCTCTCGTTGTCAAACGTTATGTTCAAACCGTTTCTCCTCTCTGTGGTCATTACCGTGCATGTATATGATTTTAGAAAGTTTATATATATTCGACAAATATTAACTGTGTACGTACTTACAACGCCCGCTCTCTCTCTCTCTATTTATCTCTCTGTCCGTCCGTCCGTCCGTCCATCCGTCCGACTGTCTATATCTGTCTGTCTGTCTGTCTCTGTCTGTCTCTCTCTCTCTCTCTCTCTCTCTCTCTCTCTCTCTCTCTCTCTCTCTCTCTCGTTATGTTCAAACCGTTTCTCCTCTCTGTGGTCATTACCGCGCATGTATATGATTTTAGAAAGTTTATATATATTCGACAAATATTGGTCGTTTCTCAACGCTTGGCACTCCTGGTCGCCTTCTTGCGCCTCCTGCACTGCCTGATGGATGCCGACAGCCGTGATTTCTTGTAGTCACGGTGCAGCTGCCCCAACACTGCGAAGTGGCCTCTCTTCAGGCTGCATCCGTGGTTCTTCTTGGACGCCGGTGGTATCTTCAAGCCCAGGTTCCCTCGAGAGGAAGTCCGGCAACTCGTTCTCCTTGCCCGGGCAGTGGACGACGGTGAATTTGAAGCTCTGTATCAGTAGCGCCCAGCAAGCGTACTTCTTCTTCTGCCCGGTCGCCTGCTTCAGCCAGGTTAGCGCCTTGTTGTCGGTCCTCAGGGTGAAATGGTGATCCTCCAAGTATGGCCGGTATTTATTGATGGCTCAGACGACTGCCAAGCAGTCTAGTTCGTTGGAGTGGTAGTTCTTCTCCGCCTCGTGGAGTTTGGCACTGGCGTACGAGATGATACGCCTCTCTCCAGCTTCGGTGCATTGATAAAGCACCGCTCCAAGTCCCTTTTGTCTGTCGTCGGTCTGCAAAACATCGGCAAGTCCCGATCCGGTCGTGAGAGTTTTAACGGCTGCCGGAAAGCGGCCTTAACCTCTTCGAAGGCTCGCTGCGTTGTCTCGTCCCAATGCCAGTTTCTTGTCCGCCAGCACTGTACACAACTTAAAATATAGTTTACAAAACGTTATAATACAATTATTCAAAATACATTTACATTGATTAAATATATATATATATCACAAACAAACATTGTTATTAAAATAAATAAAATATTAATAATTTTGACATTGCAAGATTTTCAAATAATAATTTCATGGCTGTAGATACAGTTCACAAGGAAATTTATCTGTAACATAACAATACAGTCGATATTAGAATCACGGATACGATAAATATTCAATTATCACATGCACACACACACACACACACACACAGTCAGTGGAAAGAAAGAATCAAATGCGTTAAGTAAGTAAACTTTTTTCAAATATGTGTCATTTTTCATAAGTTAATGTACTTTCAAATAATTTCTAATCAAACCAAATATTATTCACTGGAACTTTGTAAATACTGCTTAGAATCAATGATACATTTATCACATAAAGTTAATGTACTTTCAAATAATTTCTAATCGAACCGGATATTATTCAATGATACATTTATCATGTACATACAAATTCAATTATTAAAGTGTTAAGTACAGAGATTTGAAACTACACACACACACACACACACACACACACACACACACACACACATTGATACATTTTGGAAACTGAATACAGAATAAATCTACAATCACCTAGTCGGTTTGTTGGCAGAAAACAATTATGTGATCAAATAAACATTACCAGAGAACAACGTCCTCCTAAAGATAAATTTACCAGAGCTCAAAACAGTACAAAGTCATACTTTTGGTGAAGAAAATCACGTCATCAACAACAAAAGTTGTTCGTGTTTAAACAGCTACAAACAATAATTAATTTTCTTACACTAGTAAACATTTTGCTGTAATTGTTTCAATTAAAGGAAACATATATATATATATTCGTTGAGAAAATCTGTTGTGGCTGAACGAAACATGTGTCTGAATAAATTTTCTCTCTACATAGCAGTTGTAAAAGTAGTCATATACATTATGTGCTATATATACAAAAGGCTTTCAACGTGTTTGTCATTTCAACCAATTTGTACCGTGCTCTAATTATGTAAAAAAAATAACTGTACCGCTCCATACAACTGAGAATAAATCCGTACACACACACACATGAACAATTTTACGTTTAAATAAAATCTGTACATACAATAAAATTATGTTTCAGTATTAATGATATAAATATTACTGTTTTATTAATTTAAAATACCGTATAATTGCTTACGACGCGCACACTTAGCAACGTTTTTACTTATTTGAAAAAGCCATGTATTAACTTCAATAAATAATGCACTTGATAATGTTTAAATATTTCCAACAACTATGTTGATTAGAAGTGCTGTAAGTTCAATAACAATGTTCGCTACGTAACGTATTCAAATCTGTTTACTCACCTCTTAAATGTTGATGCACGCAATTATCGATTTCACAATGAGGTATGAAGGCTAATTGCATTCTTCACGTATATATATTGATGTATCTTACAACGGTAGGGTAGGGGTAGCTTAGCGTGTTTGTTTTGAAAGTCGATGTAAGTCATTGTCCGCCGTTGGAAACTTTCAGAAGTTAGCGATACTGAAAGTATTTTCGTGCATTAGTCAAAATTAGGAAAACAATGCAGAGAGAGAGAGAGAGAGAGAGAGAGAGAGCGAGTGGACACACATGTAAGTAGCTCGATACTCAGTGACAACAACACACACACACACACACGGAGTTAATATTTGTCAAATATATATAACAACGAGTGAGAGAGAGAGAGAGAGAGGAGGGGTCATCGACCGTGATGGAAAAGCTTTACCTCACTGCTTAAAGCTTTAAGAAGTTAGCGATACTGAAAGTATTTTCGGTCAAGTTAACACGGCTCTTTTTAAGAAACATTCTATCATTTATTTGATGTCGATACCGGTATTAATTATAGATTACACTTAGTTCCATTCACTTCCATGTGCTTACAAATATACTTGTAATTAGTTTCGTTAATAACTAGGCCAAAACATTGTCATTACAGGTCAACTCTTCCGTCTGTCTCGTAAATTTTGCGCAGCACTGTTTGAGTCTTATCTTTGTAAATAAAGAGCAACAGCAACAGTGACGTAATACTCATACGAAACGATTTGTATCACCACAATTAATCATTGCTATTGAAATGAACAAAAATTATTCACATTAAAACATTATCAAGTGCATTCTCTAACTACAACTTCAATCGTTCAATTATCGTATGCATATGTGTACAGAACAAACATAAATATAGTTTACAGACCAATGTAATGCAATATTTTTAAAAATTCATTTTACATTGATTAAATATATATATTGCAAACAATATTATAAAATAAATACAAATCACAAACAATGTTATAAAATAAATAAAATATTAATAATAATTTTTGACATTGTAAGATTTTAATAAAAACAGATAACGATTCATTAACAACAAAATGGACTGCACTCATACATTATTCTTGTTCCAGGAGCGACTTGACTGCAGTGATCAGACCTACAGAAAAAGTACACTTTATCGTAATTACTTTGTAGTATAAACATTATACTTACATTGTCTCTATATGGCTCCGTTTTCCTCTTTTACACTCTGTAAATATATAATATACCGCCTTCCTTATTTGTTCGGGCTTAGGACCGACTCAAGATCACGTGAAAATGTTTTTTGTTGTGTAAACAAATAACAAATTCAAGTAATATGAGGCTAAGTTACGGTGGCTCTGAAAAGAACCGATTAATAATTAGACCTAACGTTTGTGTGTTGTTTTTTTTTTTTGGGGGGAGAGAGAGAGAGAGAGAAAATTATTTAACCATCACACACCGACTGATGTAGAGCACTCATGTACATAGTGAGAGAGAGAGAGAGAGAGAGAGAGAGAGAGAGAGAGGGTGAGAGAGAGGGGAAACGGTTTGAACATAACGTTTTGACAACGAGAGAGAGAGAGAGAGAGAGAGAGAGAGAGAGAGAGAGAGAGAGAGAGAGAGAGAGAGAGAGTAACAATTATGATCATATAGTTTGAATTTCCCACCACAGAAGAGAAAAAAATGTTGGCAGATCTGCTCTATACACATACACAATAATGTAAGATTGGTAACCCTAATCATATATTTTAATATATACACTATATAACACACATATTTGAATTTCCCTCCCCCCCACCGCAGAAAATGTTGACAACCCTGCTCATATAAAATATCTATACACTATAATAATACTACAGAGGTTGGTACACCTGATCATATAGATTTAATATACATTATAACACACGACAAATTTGAACTCATGCAAAGGTTGGTACACCTGATCATATATTTTAATATACACTATAATGCATCGAGTTGGAACCACACCCCACCCACCGCCACCCACTGATATGAAATAAAAAAACCACCCACCCAACACCACCCCTGATATGCAAATCAGCTTTATTTAAAAATTGGTAACCCTGATCATATATTTTTATATACACTATAATACACATATCAAGTTTGAACCCATGCATAGGTTGGTAAACCTGTTCATATAGATTTAATATACATTATAACACACAACAAATTTGAACTCATGCAAGGTTGGTAACCCTGATCATATATTTAATATATACACTATAATGCATCAAGTCGGAACCCCCCACCATAGGTTGGTAAACCTGATCATATAGATTTAATATACATTATAACAAATTTGAACTCATGCAAGGTTGGTAACCCTGATCATATATTTAATATATACACTATAATGCATAAAGTGATAGAAAGTGAAAGTGATCTAAGCTCGCGAAAGGCGGCATATAAAAAAATAAAAAATTATATTCACGGATGCTGTGGTCCAGATACGCGAAAAAGTCGCGGATCTTGACACAGATCAGCGAAAATGTCGCGGATGCTGTGGTCCAGTAGAAAGTGAAATTGATCTAGGCTCGCGAAAGGCTGCATATAAAAAATTATATTCGCGGAAATTAGAAAGTGAAAGTGATTTAGGCTCGCGAAAGGCGGCATATATTCGCGGATATGCAAATCAATTTAATTAAAAAACTAAAAATATCAAATTAAAAAAAAAATAAAAAAATTTATTCGCGGAAATTCGCGGTCCTTTGGGATGCTGTGGTCCAGCGGTGGTGGGGAGAGCGTGGGAAAAATCTTGGACCGTGGGAACGGCGGCATCTCTTTGATCTAGACCGTGGGAAAGGCGGCATTCCTTTGTGAGTTAGAACTGTCATTTTCCCTCTACTGAGGACCCTATGCTTTAAGCTGTCCTGTCGGTCTCCCTTGACCACCGCTTGTTTTTCAGGTCCCGACGCTATTAGAGTATTCGAGGACTACTGATTTGTACTTTCCTCAACTACTCTCTTTCTAAAAAATCGGTACAACATGGGCAATGAGTGAAACGAACGTATTCAATACCCCAGGTGGCACTCCAGCTGTGCTGGAAAATCCACCCTCTTCGGAGGCCGGCCCCAAGAATTCTGGGGGGGGGGGAAATCACTGCTTTTTTTTGAACCTGTGGTCGGTGTGGCTAGCTCGGAGTCTAGACCTTCAGAACGCCAACAATCTGCAGAGACAGATCTGGGTGCTGGACGCTTAGGGGTACAATAGTGTGTCGACCTCATTCAACAGCAGATAGAGGAGGCAGAAGCCAAAGAAGTTACAGAGCTTCAGAAATGTAAACCTCTCATCTAAAAGATGATGGCTGCTGTGTCCAGATAGAGGAATTTCAGTATTGATGTTAAATCTGGACTACACTCTTTGGAAGAATCTCTGGAAGTCATCGAAGCAAACCTCGGCATTTGCAGGCAAGCTAGACAGACTCTCCAATCAACAATTGCGGGACCGACGAGTAGAATTGGTATGACACAGACGGAGTCTACTATAAATAAGATAGAGGTCGCTACTAATCCCATCAGATTTGGAAAAGAGAAAGGGAAGAAAGATAAAAATAAGGGACAGGGAGAAATAAGAGAAAACGATGACTTCCCTCCAAATGAATGGACCGAAATCCGGCGAAAGAACAAGAAAATGAACAGGACCAAAGACAAAGTAGCTTCAGAGGATAGGACTCAGAGGAAACAGCGACAAGAAAGATCCACAAATAGGACGCGAACAGAGGCCCTACTCATTAGACCGGAGCAGGGGAAAACCTACGCTGATTTACTTCGTGACACACGAAGTAGTGTCAAACCAGAGGATGTCAAGGTGGATGTCAGATCCATAAGACAAACAAAGGCAGGAGATGTCCTTGTGGAGATAGGGAAAAATAATAGCGAAAATAGGACATAACTAGACGGCGCTATTAGATCAGCTATTGGTCAGTTAGGTACAGTCAAGAGTTTAGTACCAACTACTAGTTTAGAGATTAGAGACCTGGACTCTCTAACAGAAGAAGATGTTTTTTATGTTTTTTAAGAAAGGCGGCATTCCTTTGTGAGTTAGAACTGTCATTTTCCCTCTAAGTGAAACGTAAGTAGACTGTATTTTAACCTAACGTAAACGAAAAACGTACGTGGACTGCATTTTTTAACCTAACGTGAAACGTAAGTAGACTGCATTTTAACCTAACGTAAACGTGAAACGTACGTGGACTGCATTTTTTAACCTAACGTGAAACGTAAGTAGACTGCATTTTAACCTAACGTAAACGTGAAACGTACCTTACGTCTTACGTCTTACGTTTACGTTTTACGTCTTACGTCTTACGTTTTAGTTTCACATATTACGTCTTACGTCTTACGTCTTACGTTTTACGCTTTACGTCTTACGTCTTACGTCTTACGTCTTACGTTTTACGTTTTACGTTTTACTTTTTTTTTTTTTTTTATTCGCGGAAATTTGCGGATTCTGTGGTCCATTGGGACTGATGTTAATCGTTTCAGTTTCGAACGAGTACTGATGCGTTTCCTAACTGATCTTTCTTCTTCTTCTTTTTTTATTACTGACGACTGTGGTAGCAGCGGTGGCGAAGGTGTATAGTGAAATAAATTAAAATTATACACGCATGTCGTTACAGATGAAAAATAGAAATTAATTTCTTCACCTGCGAAGTTCCTAGGTTATATATATATATATATATATATACGGTTTTTTAAATTAATAAAACAGTAGTATTTATATCATTAATACTGAAACATAATTTTATTGTATGTACAGATTTTATTTAAACGTAAAATTGTTCACATTAAAACATTAACAAGTGCATTTAATACAGGACTTGTTCAAATAAGTAGAAACATCGTTGTGTATGTATGTGTGTGCGTATGTGTGTGTGTCGCAAATTTCTGAAAGCATTCCACTGTGTGTGTGTACAATGACCCTAATTGAAGATATATTTTAGGTATAGCTGAATTTAAAGCGTGCAAGCCTTCAGTAAGAAACTATGCTAAACCATTGTAATACAGGAGGTCATTGACACGACTTTACACTGACACATTGCAGTCTCTCCCTCTCCCTAACGTCTGTGTGTATGTGTTACGTTCAAGCTATATTTGTAAAATTAATAAAGATTGTACGTTTTTTAGTTTAAAAGATTAGGCACTAGAAACAAAAATATTACCATCCTTGTTAAAGTACAGTGAAAGCTTTGTTATTAAAATTTTACTTTTAATCGTGTTTACCGCATCTAGGGAAGAAACACGATTCCCAAGTTCTTTTTGTGTTTGACAGAGAAAAACAGAGGAAACATTTCCATCTAATGTATATTTATCTTTTTTAAAATATATTTATTTGAGACTGTAGTTGTTGTTCTGCTTTGTGAAGAATTATTTTTTCTTCCGAACCGTTTATCTAAATAGACGTGGTTGCGGTAAAGTCAGCGTATATCTTTTACGTTTCTTATTTTTTTATGAAATTATCTGCCGGCGAATATTTATATTTTGTCCAGTGAGCATATGAAGACCTTCCCTACGTACACGCATAGCCCCAGATTTAAAATATATTTATTTGAGACTGTAGTTGTTGTTGTTCTGCTTTGTGAAGAATTATTTTTTCTTCCGAGCTGTTTATCTAAATAGACGTGGTTGCGTTAAAGTCAGCGTATATCTTTTACGTTTCTTATTTTTTTATGAAATTATCTGATCACTGAATAATAATAATATAATCGTTCTAGTGTTAACGTTTGCTGCAACAGTTCCTCCATAGATAACGCAGTTTACAAAACAATTACACATAGGTTCAGAGGTGTATAGTGAAATAAATTAAAATTATATACGCATGTCGTAAAGATTACCATTTAAAGTATCCAAATATCAACCAGAGTCCACAAACACTGGCACGCGCTGGGTTTGTGTACGAGGGGGATGGTGATATTGTACGGTGTAGTTCATGTCAAGTTAGGTTTGAGGGCTGGACGATGGACGATTGTCCTAACGCTTTACATGCTCGAGTAATGCCGCAGTGTCAGTTTGTGGTGACACAACAAAATGATAAAAAAAAAACAACACACAAACGTTAGGTCTAATTATTAATCGGTTCTTTTCAGAGCCACCGTAACTTAGCCTCATATTACTTGAATTTGTTATTTGTTTACACAACAAAAAACATTTTCACGTGATCTTGAGTCGGTCCTAAGCCCGAACAAATAAGGAAGGCGGTATATTATATATTTACAGAATGTAAAAGAGGAAAACGGAGCCATATAGAGACAATGTAAGTATAATGTTTATACTACAAAGTAATTACGATAAAGTGTACTTTTTCTGTAGGTCTGATCACTGCAGTCAAGTCGCTCCTGGAACAAGAATAATGTATGAGTGCAGTCCATTTTGTTGTTAATGAATCGCTATCTGTTTTTATTAAAATCTAACAATGTCAAAAATTATTATTAATATTTTATTTATTTTATAACATTGTTTGTGATTTGTATTTATTTTATAATATTGTTTGCAATATATATATTTAATCAATGTAAAATGAATTTTTAAAAATATTGCATTACATTGGTCTGTAAACTATATTTATGTTTGTTCTGTACACATATGCATACGATAATTGAACGATTGCAGTTGTAGTTAGAGAATGCACTTGATAATGTTTTAATGTGAATAATTTTTGTTCATTTCAATAGCAATGATTAATTGTGGTGATACAAATCGTTTCGTATGAGTATTACGTCACTGTTGCTGTTGCTCTTTATTTACAAAGATAAGACTCAAACAGTGCTGCGCAAAATTTACGAGACAGACGGAAGAGTTGACCTGTAATGACAATGTTTTGGCCTAGTTATTAACGAAACTAATTACAAGTATATTTGTAAGCACATGGAAGTGAATGGAACTAAGTGTAATCTATAATTAATACCGGTATCGACATCAAATAAATGATAGAATGTTTCTTAAAAAGAGCCGTGTTAACTTGACCGAAAATACTTTCAGTATCGCTAACTTCTTAAAGCTTTAAGCAGTGAGGTAAAGCTTTTCCATCACGGTCGATGACCCCTCCTCTCTCTCTCTCTCTCTCTCACTCGTTGTTATATATATTTGACAAATATTAACTCCGTGTGTGTGTGTGTGTGTGTGTGTGTGTGTTGTTGTCACTGAGTATCGAGCTACTTACATGTGTGTCCACTCGCTCTCTCTCTCTCTCTCTCTCTCTCTCTGCATTGTTTTCCTAATTTTGACTAATGCACGAAAATACTTTCAGTATCGCTAACTTCTGAAAGTTTCCAACGGCGGACAATGACTTACATCGACTTTCAAAACAAACACGCTAAGCTACCCCTACCCTACCGTTGTAAGATACATCAATATATATACGTGAAGAATGCAATTAGCCTTCATACCTCATTGTGAAATCGATAATTGCGTGCATCAACATTTAAGAGGTGAGTAAACAGATTTGAATACGTTACGTAGCGAACATTGTTATTGAACTTACAGCACTTCTAATCAACATAGTTGTTGGAAATATTTAAACATTATCAAGTGCATTATTTATTGAAGTTAATACATGGCTTTTTCAAATAAGTAAAAACGTTGCTAAGTGTGCGCGTCGTAAGCAATTATACGGTATTTTAAATTAATAAAACAGTAATATTTATATCATTAATACTGAAACATAATTTTATTGTATGTACAGATTTTATTTAAACGTAAAATTGTTCATGTGTGTGTGTGTACGGATTTATTCTCAGTTGTATGGAGCGGTACAGTTATTTTTTTTACATAATTAGAGCACGGTACAAATTGGTTGAAATGACAAACACGTTGAAAGCCTTTTGTATATATAGCACATAATGTATATGACTACTTTTACAACTGCTATGTAGAGAGAAAATTTATTCAGACACATGTTTCGTTCAGCCACAACAGATTTTCTCAACGAATATATATATATATATGTTTCCTTTAATTGAAACAATTACAGCAAAATGTTTACTAGTGTAAGAAAATTAATTATTGTTTGTAGCTGTTTAAACACAAACAACTTTTGTTGTTGATGACGTGATTTTCTTCACCAAAAGTATGACTTTGTACTGTTTTGAGCTCTGGTAAATTTATCTTTAGGAGGACGTTGTTCTCTGGTAATGTTTATTTGATCACA